>JAKOGI010001392.1:155000-246572 GCA_029747015.1 Carnegiea gigantea
GTTTATTTTTTATGTATTTGAACTTCACTTTCATTAAAAATCATAATATACATTTTTACTTATAATCTTAAATAGTGATCAATAGTTTTAGTTTCAGCAATTATCAGTACTCTGTTTAGTGATCGATTCTGGGTGAGAGGTAGATAACACTTTCATGCGCTCATCCTAATAAACTCACGGAACAACTCATTGTACCTAAGTAGCCCCCATACATACATACATATATATATCTTAATATATATATATATATATATATATATATATATATATATATATATATATATATATATATATTTATATATATTTATATATGTGTTATATAGCATATATATTTATATATATATATATATATATATATATATATATATTATACACACACACACCCCCCCATATATATATATATATATATATATATATATATTATATATATATATATATATATACACACACACACACACACACACATACACATATATAGATATACATACATACAAACATACATACATATATATATATATATATATATATATATATATATGTGTGTGTGTGTGTGTGTGTGTGTGTGTGTGTGTGTGTGTGTGTGTGTCTTCGTGTGTGTATTTAAACAAAACAAAATCCTAATCTTTTGACACATTTCATTGCCAAATTTTTTAGTTATTTATAATTTTGTGTCCTCTTTGTTTAGAATTATTGCAGTAATTAATCTCTTTCCGAAAGTAGGAAAATGAAAATTATATCGTATGCGAAGACAAGGGCCTATTTAGCATAAATGATTTTCTTTACGAATATATGATAATTTTCATTTTAAGACTCATAATAGTTATTATAATTAAAACTATTAAAATTTCCTTTATGTAATTTTAAATAGAAATGGTTACATATATAAATCTCATATATCGCATGTGTCGTTAACAGTAGTTGTCCTACTAAAAAGAGATTCTACAGGTTACAACTAGTGATGACATTAAAACTCGTACATGTTTGAATCCCACAAGAACCATCTTATTTGAAACCCGAATGGTAGTGAAAATGGGTCCTAACTCGGAGTGCATCGGATCTTAAAGAAATGTATATGAGTACGCAAGTATGAATATATATGCCTTACCTGCCTCATACCCAATGACCCGTACCCGTTTTCCTATTAAATAAAAAAAAAAAATACAGGTTCATTTATAGTTTATGTCAAGGCATGTGACAAAGTTGCAACCGAGATGGGAAGCCCAAATAAAGTGATGATTCAGATTGGGGATTTTTGGGGGGGGGGGGGGGGGGGGGGGGGGGCGCCGCTAATCTAAACTTATCTCATTGGCTCGCTTTTGTTGGTGCCTTGTTTGTTCTTCATTCTCTCTCCCCCTGCCAGTCTGCATCCTTTTATTTAGCCACCCCTTAGTTCAATTGATATTGACGATTTATATGATAAAACTCGTACTTAAATGTGTTATTGCTAGCTACTGTACCTTGATTTCTTTTGTCACACCCAGATTTAATCACGGTATTTGAATTTGGGTTTAATATGGATTTTAATTTTTAATTTTTATTTGTACCCGAATAAAATTCGCAAACTTACAAGACCCCATAGATATAGATATGGGTACAATTTTCTAACATGTGACAAGTATAATACGGACATGTGTGTTGATTTCAAAAACAGGTATCGATATGACATCAGCTGCTTTATACTAACCCATTACCATTATGCTTAGTAGTTTCGGGTGGACCACAGGTTTGACAGGCCATTGGTGACTGCTATGCTAGCTGTAACTCTTTTGCATCTCATTACTGCTGAATCGATCATCAGTGAAGTCGTCTTCATAATTTCACGGTCGATCCAGGCAGCGGCATTGGTGGTTGCATGTCAATTCGTAAAATTTTTTGTCTTTGTATAAGACTCGAATCAAATGTAGATCCTATTGATATTAGCCTTTACACCTTTTTTGTGGTTTATATCAAACTAGACAAAAAGGATTTTCTTTTTGGTCAGAAGGAAGAAAAAAAGTTTTTATAGAGTATTTTAAACACTAATTGATTGCGGATTGTTTTACATTAGAAGTGCTACTTATAATAAGGACTAAAACTGCGTGTTTGAATCCTTAGATGAAAATTTGGTGTTCCAAATGTAACGAGTTATTTTTCCCATGGCATTCTTTCCATATATTTTGAGGACATGGAATCAAAAAAACAAAAAAGATTTTTTTCTCCAGAAAATTCTGCCTGATTTCTAGAAAAAAAAACATATTATGCTTGTGAAAGTATCTAATTCATTCAAAAGAAAAATCCATCAGAATTTCCCTTTCATCCACATAAATTCTATTAGAATTTCTTTCCTTAATAGTTGGATACTCGCTATTTAAAATTCATGTAATTATTAAAATAAAACCTTTCAAACTTATGATGTATATGAGAGCTGGGTAATGTGTAGTGTCGGATTAGGTTCGTGTTCGTCTTGAACTTAAATGGGTTGAAAACTCCCAAGTCTGAACCCGACCTATTTAATAAACGGGTTGAAAAAGTTAAACCCAAACTGCTTAATATTTAAACAGGTTGACCTGAACCTAACCCGTTTAACTAAACGGGTAAAATGGGTTAGGTTCGGGTTACCCATTTTACCTACCAACCTATTTAATTGCAACACAAACTTTAACTTAAAGATAATTTACCAAACAAATTGCATATTTTTCAGCCTCTTAAGGCATATCTGCTTTAAAAAGCACACTAAAATAGCAGCTAACTTATATATTCCAGCATATTCAGAGCCTATTCCAGCAAAACAGTCAGCAACAACATAACTTTACAGCCTAAAAAGTTCATATAAACCAATTACTTAAGTTACAAACCATGTCCAAGTCAAATCTTAAACAATAGCAAATAAAGTTCAACTTGTTTGAAATTCTTAATAACGTAACTGGTAAGTCAACAACTGATAAGTACATAAAAGATACCACAAGGCCTAATTCTCCAAAGCATAATTCCCACAAAAAATGTAAACGATAAACGGTAAATAGTAAATAACGAGTACACGAATTGACCTATTTTATCCGTTTAATTAAACGAGTCAAACAAGTATTTTTTTCGTGTTGAGATGCTCAACCTGAACCTAACCCAATTAATTAAACGGGTTTTTCATGTCAACCCATTTAATTAAGCGGGTTCAAACTTCATACCCAAACCCGCTTAATTTCGTGTCGGGTGCGGGTCGGTAATCATATTAGGTTAGCTTTTTCCAACCCTAATTAAATTAGTGTATTAGTTGCTAATATGTGTAAAATCACCAAACTCTTTGTAAATGAACCATTAATAATTTTTCAATTTTTTTTTTGAAAATAACAATTTTTAACTTGTTAAGGTAGAGAATCTATTGGTGAATAAGTCAGTCCTATGGGTAAAAGGCGTATTTGTGTAGTTTATAGTTTAGATATAAGTCAGTCCTATTGTGGATGATATAGTAACTTTTTTACTTCCAACATTATACCATACGATGAGGTTTTTATTTAATGGTTAACACTAAGATTATGGGTATATTAGTTTTAGCCCTTTCTTTTGATTATTTCTTTTTCTTTAAATTGTGTTTAAATTGGACTGCCTTTTATAACTTATTTGAGAGGTCTTAAACCAAAGCTATAAACACAGGGCAGAAGTCAGCACAACTGGAGTGTTTTTGCCGCATCTCATAAATTAATTGATATGAGCCACCGTTGCACCCCTTCTCAGGGGGTCATTTGTCGTTGAAGCCCAGAAACTTTGTTAGGGGCCCAACAAACAACCTATTTGCCTCCCCCCCTCCCCCTCAAAAAAAAAAAAAAAAGGCAAAAGATCTGTTCTTGCCGTCCATATACGAGAGAATGAGTAAGGGAAATCAAGCTTTTGACATAATTGCATAAGAGATACACGTAAATACAGTGCGCCGTAATCAATTGATTAGTGTGTATGACCCAACTCGTCCTAAATTGGCCTCATGTCAATTCCCAAATAGTACGGAATAGGTAAAGATAATAATAAATGAGAAATTATTTTTTAAAGAGAGTGAAAAGGATACGAAGAAATGGTAAAGAATGGCATGGAATTGAAACAAATGGTAAAAATGGGGAGGAATTAGATTTTTATTGAATGAGTGAGAATGAATTGGAAGGAACAGCAGAGTATGACAGGATATACCAACCCAAAATTTATGTAGACAGTGCATTGACTAATTACACCCCAAAAGTTCAGCGAAAGCACGATGGCCCGCATCCTTACAGCAAAAAGGAGGACGCATCCTTGTAGAATGTACCCATGAGGGCTGAAATGGGTGGTATGAAGGATGAGACAACAAAATTTGGGAAGTTTTTGGTTTCCAATTCTGAAAGATGATTTTTTTAAAAAAAAAAAACAGAAATGTAGTCTTACTTTCGTGCTTAGATAAACTTAACTCTCTTTTAATTTTTGGTTAAGGAAACATTGTATTTGTGTTTTACAATGACGTATTCTTAGTTTCGTTTGGATTATTGCTTAATTTGGTTGTTAATTATCTATTATTCTTTTAGTTTAATTAATAATAACTATAACTGATGTGCTCTTTATGTTTTTAGTATGACTTCTAATCTGAATATGGTAGTTACAAATATAACAGTTTTAACTATTTGTAATCTTTGTGATTAAATAATTCAGTTATGTTAACTTAGATGAGCTATGTTATTTTTTAGTATCCCCATGCCGGGGTCCACATAGTTTATGTCACATTTGAGTATCTCATGCCAAGTTAGATGAATTATATCATAATCGACGTCATGCTATCTTCTTGAATTGATTGTATTTAAGTGTTGCAAAGCACTAACCCAATGAGGGCAGGTCGTTAGACGGCCTACTAGCTAATAATCTAATCTCTAAGCCTTCGGCCAAAATACTAATCCTAAATAACCTATTATCATTACTTGGCTTGAAAAGCACTTGTTATAGAAGATCTACTATACCACTACATAAACTATGTCATGTTTCCAAAATATTTTGATGTGGGATAGATGTTACACCCCCCCCCCCAAAAAAGAATCAAAGTCCTTATATCAGGCTTTGGAAAGTCCAGCAGGCTGGTAATCAAATATGGTAGTGTCACTAATGATCAATAATCTTTAGTTTTCTCTCTATTGGTGCAAAGTGAATCCACCACTGCTTGACCTAAGATCCGTTTTGATGCCATTTAATGCCCCCAATCCAATGGGTCATGTCATTAAATAATCTAATACTCAACAACTTAACCTCCGAACCTTTTACCCAAAGACTACCCAGTCCTTAATGACCAATTGTCTTGACTCACACTTATGGGATTATGACATTCTAGTTCACATTTTTATTATCCTATTCTGGTTTGAAACATATTTAGTATATTTTCAAGAACTTTTAAGGAATTCTATAGTATTTCTACCGCATTAGCAAAAAAGGTACTCCTTGTAGTAGATGAGTAGTTTTGTAAAGCAAAGAAATATGGAGGTCTGGGTCTGAATTATTCATGGAATAAAACTCTACTTGGCAAGCTTATATTTGGGCACTGGCTTCAAAGGATACCTTATGGGTTAGATGGTACATACTGCATACACATCAATTGTGTTGACTGAATTAATGTATAAGGTTTTGATGATGACAAACCCAAAATTCTCTAGTCAATGTGATGTGAGTTATGTGTTGTGCTTGAGTTGTATGTTGAGACAAGATCCGAAAAATACATGGAGTAGTTTGAATGAGCTTAGAGCATCAAGTTGACAACATATGCAAGAAACTGAGAACACTCCCTCATAACAGTTCTGGGAGTGGTAGCATGGAACTATGCAAGAAGAATTCAAGAACACTTCCTCTAACCCAGTTCTGAGAGTGGGAACATGGACCTACATAAGAAGTCCAGTTGATAGCAAGAGTCTTAGGATTGAATGTGTGTATGTTAATTTAGATTCTTGTTAATATGCCAAAGAAGAACTTGACTTAACACTCACCTTGAATGAATTATTTAAGCTAACTCAGAACACTGCTCAGAGCAATTGAACAAACAGGTCTGCAGTGCTCTGAGGGCAGTGAGTGCAAAAATTAATTTTCAAAGATTTTCAAGAGTTTTCTTACTGTCAAAATTTCTAGTATATTTAGGATCAATTTTCTGATAATATTGTGTTTTAGAAAGAGTACTTTTCTAAATAATATTGGTTTCCTAAAAGATTTTTCAAAAGATTTTATCTTATTCTTAAAAGATATGATTTCTTAAAAAGATAAATTCTTAAAGGATTTAATTCCTTTTAAGATACTGAGTATTTTCAGAGTTATTATGAAAATCAAATCCTTGCTTTTTCATGGGTATATAAGCACTCGCTTTTCATCTCTTCAGGATAAGGTTTTTTAAGGGTTTTCACGATTGATCAAGTGCTAAAATTGCTTTTCTGAGTCTGAAATTTTCTGTAAGAAAAACCTTCAAAGTGTGCGCTTAATCGAGTCTTCATTATTGGCATAATAGGAGTTATATGGTGCCTTACACTCAACTTATTTAGAAGCATTCAAGTAAGGTGTTTTTTATCTCTTTTTTGTCATCGTGATTAGAGGTTGTCCAAATTGTTGGACGTGGTCTCTTAGGGGACGTGTGGACATTGTGTCCATGAGTATTTGTCCAAGTTGGACGCAGTCGCTTAGGAGACGGTGGACGTGCTGTTCGCGTAAGCTTATCCAAGTCTTGAGAGAACTTGGATGTGTGTTTGTAACTAGAGTTTTGGGGGAGACTAAGTTACGTGTGTGACATTGTCACATGTGTTACATAGTGTAACGAACATGGCCCGTATCAGTGAAAGTATTTGTTGAAATCCTACTGAGGTAGGTCATGGTTTTTACACCTCCATTGGGCTAGAGGTGGTTTTCCACGTAAAAATATTTTGTCCCCTTTACTATTTTCGCAATTACTTTTGTTTCTATTTCACAGAGAACACACATTCCAACCAGTTCTCACGAGTGTTCTGAAAGAAGTTTTATTTCTGTCTCACTAGAAACACGCACTTCAAACTGTTCTCACGAGTGTTTTTGAAATAATTCGAAAAATCGGTAGACACAATTCACCCCCCTCTTGTGTCCTTGTGTATTTAAATCTAATAAGTTGAAAGATCATGTGAACTTAGCTTGTGTAAGTATACTCCTGGCGCTGATATATGGTAGTATTGGAGGAAGTTATATATGTTGACTAATAGTGTATTGGTTTTTAGACAACAAGATCAATACGTAATGAATAATGGGAACTTTCTCCTGGATGCTAAGGGGCATCAGTGGTTAAGCAAGGAGGAACATCCAAGCTAGTAGCCTGCATTGATGTGGTGAAGGCGATATACCTAAACATTGTATAGTGTTTTGGCTCCTACTCTTAAACAGGATCCTCTAACAAGCAGATTAGCTAAATTTATTTGGGGCATACCATCAATATGGGTCTCTGCCAACAAAATAAGGAAACCATAGAGCGCCTCTTTTATTTGTTTTTCAATTGCAGTCATGCTACTCAAACTAGAAGGTGGTGGGGAGATTGGAGGTCTTAGGGGTAATGGCATAGAAAGCTCATAACATGGAAATGACCAAAAGTTTTAGAGATGCTACTACTTTTTCCTACAACTGTTGTGCATTTTAGCATAATAGCTTCCAGCATAAAAGTGGAGAATCTAAGAGACCGAATCAAGTTTTTGCTTTCCTGCAGTAAAAAATATGATGATTGTAGTAAGCATTGCACAAGGAATATAAATCAAGGTTTAGGCATGGAATAACTCTTCTTAGAAGGCTGCTTCATTATTAGATGTTCATAGTTTTTTATCTAAACACCTTGGGGAGTTTTATAATGTGATCAAATTAACCTTATTTAAGAAAGGACTATATATGTTGGATAGTTTGTATTTGTGAGACAAAGAGAGAGTAATAAATATGGACTTTCGTTAAGTGGGCAACAACCAAATTATTTAATCAGGCTATGTCCTTGAAATAATGATGTGACTTGCATTAAATATAAAAGGCCCATGTGAATTTGAGCTCACAAATATAAACTACATGAATTAGTTGGGCCATTGAACAGCTTAGCCCGCTTTCTTTGGTAAGCAAATACAAGCAAATACAATGGTTGAGACAGAAGTGCCCATAGATATGCCGTGGTTAACACCAAGACCCGTGGTTATCTTTCACTTGCCCAAATCCAAAATCTATTGTCTATAAACCAATTGATCTTAGCCAATTTGTAATGGTTAATTGGATAAAAACAACTAGTTATCAGGTATATTAATTAAATTTATTTAATTAACAATTTTATAGAAATTTAGATATTTAAATACTCTCTCTAAGTCATTATTTTTTTCTAAGAAACACAATGAGAATTCTCTAAAATTGCTCTTCAATGAATTCACAATTTTATTATATCCTGGGTCTATGTGCCATAATCAAGAGCAATCTTTGTGAGATATGGTAAATAACACCTTAAAGATAGTGTTAGTCATGCCTTACGCCTTATATATTCCTACAAATTGTCAATATTCTCCCAAGTTTGTCCAACAATTTTAAGGTGTTATTATGGCTGAATGTTCATCCACTGCAGCTTTCAAGTCTTAAACTGAGACTTCGTTAAGTTGGATAATTTTGATGGCACAAATTTCAATCGATAAAGGAGAACATGATGTATTTACTCATTGCTTTGAATATGGCATATGTGCTGAATTCTAAGATTGAGGCTATTCATGAAGCCCCTCAAGACGCTATGCCAAAAGAGAAGGCAAAAGTTGCAAAACTTAAGCAAAAGCACCAAGAATATGAATTTGTATGTCGGAGGCATACTCTTAACACCCTATTAGACCGTCTTTATGCCTTTACATATCGATTACCTCTCTAACCGAAATTTTGAAGGCATTAAAGACTAAATACAATACTGATAGGCGAGGTATTGACAAGTTTTTGATTATGGAATGCTTAGTGCTTAAAATGTTAGATTCCGTTCCCATTCTTGATGAATCGTATGAGTTGCAAGTCTTGATTAATAGACTCCGTGATTTAAAAGTTGTTCTATCCAAGACATTTCAAGTAGGAGAAATCGTATCGAAATTGCCCTCCACTTGAAATGACTATAGGTAGAAGCTTCTTCATATGTAGGATGACTTAACAGTAGAAGGCATCTCCGAATTGAGAAGGAGACTTGAAAAAGACATGCCCTAAATTTCCCCAATAATTCTAATATGAACTATGTAGAAAGGAAGTCCAAGAAAAATAACAAGAGAAAAGCACCATAAAATAGCAATAATAAAAGTAAGAATAATAAGAAAAACAATCGTAAGTACTATGGTTGTAATAAAAATGGATATTACATAAAGGATTGTAATCCTATCAAGAAATCAAAAAGGGATGATTCTCAAGCCAAGACTTAGTTGAAAATAAGAATGAAGAGTTTATTGCCATGGTCATTGATCTTAAAGACTTACAAATAGGTATAACGTATGAGGTGCGATGGCCACCACCAAATGCATCGGATGGTGGGTAGACTCTGGTGTTAGTGTGCATGTTCACAATGGCAGGGCACAATTCAAGGGTTATGAGGAGGCCGCTGATAAGGAAGTACTCATAGGAAACTATTCTATGGCCAAAGTTCTTGGACAAGGTACGGTAGGACTCCTATCCACATCGAGAAAAAAGTTGACATTGAAAAACGTGCTTCACGTTTTTGAAATTAGAAAGAATCTTGTATCCACTTCTTTACTTTGAAAGAATGGTTTTAAAACTATTGTGGAATCTGATCATGTTGTACTGTCTAAGAATGGAAAATTTGTGGGTAAGGGGTATCATGATGATAGTATGTTCAAACTAAACCTTGATGGTATCAATGAAATGAATGCTATTTCTATTTACTTTGTGAACTTTTCTTCTTTGTGGCATGCTAGATTGGCACATTTAAGTTCCTTTTTTTTTTTTAATCTTTACACTATATGCACAAACATGGATACTTGTCGATTAAAGATGATATCATGAAGGATAAATGTGAAATTTGTGCTCAAGCCAAAATAATCAAGAAACCCTTTCCTAAAGTTAAAATGAATACAAAAATTTTGGATTTCGTACATTCTGACATTTGTTTATTTAATGACATTCTAACTAGAGGCGACAACCAGTATTTTATAACTTTCATAGATGATTGTTCCAGATACACTTATGTATATCTATTGAGGAGTAAGGATGAATCATTTGATGTGCTCAAATGTTATAAAGCTGAGGTTAAGAATCAAAAAGAAAGAAAGATTAAAATCCATAGAAGTGATAGAGGGGGTGAATACTTCCTCGAGGCGTTAGATTATCTTTGTGAAGAATTTGATATTATTCATCAAAGGTCGGCCTCTATACTACCCAGCAAAACGGTTTAGCTGAAAGAAAGAACCTCTTGAGGGCATGGTGAATTCTGTGCTTCTAAGTGCCAAATTAGCCCATAATTTATGGGGAGAAGCCTTACTCATCGCTTGTCATACTCGTATTCTAGGAAAAGAAGAGTATCCCTACATGGAAAGGTACAAAATCCAACTTAGGGTTTTTGATCCTAAGAGGACCAAGTTAGGACCTCGAGGAATCAGAAGAATTTTTGTAGGATATGCTCAAAATTTTGACTCTTATAGGTTCTCGTATTTACAATCTAATGTGATTGTAGAATCAAAAGATGTTGAGTTCTTTGAAGATAGACTTAGCAAAGATAGTGTTGAGTACTCTAATCGTACTATTGAAAATCAATGTATGCCATAAAAGGAAACTTTTGTAAGTTCTAAAAGGCAAAGTGATAATCCTATATAACCACGAAGAAGTCAAAGAGTCCATAAAGAAAAGACTTTAGGATTCAAGTTCATCTCCTCACAAGCATTATTGTTTCTTGTAGAAGGAGATAGAACTAGTGTCACTCACAAAATCCCAATTATTCTTCATGTTGAAAAAGAGGATCCAAAAACTTTTTGTGAAGCCATGGCCTCTAGAGTTGCTAGTTTTTAGAAAGAGACAATTGATGATGAAATGAACTCAATACTGTCCAACAACATTTGGGTTCTAAAATATTTGCCTCCAGGATGCAGACTCATTAAGTGTAAATGGGTCTTTAGGAGGAAAGGAAATACAGATGAGATTGTACATACTTTCAAGGCTAGATTACTAGCCAATGGTTTCACCCAAAAAGGAGGAATAGATTACTTTGATACTTGCACTCCAGTAGCAAGAACCTCCTTCCTTTAGACTTTGATTACTTTGGCATCAATATATGGGGTTACACATCCATGAAATGGATGTTAAGACAAGTTTTTTAATGGAGACTTAGATAAAGATATCCATATACTGCAACCTGAAGGTTTTGTACTTCCAGGTAATGAAAAGAAAGTGTGTAGATTGGTAAAGTCACGATACGGATTAAAACAAGCACCCAAACGGCGGTATGAAAAATTTGATGGGGTAATGATTGCTAGTGGTTTCACCTATGATAATCCTGATAAGTGCATTTACTCTAAATTTACAGAAGGTTATGAAGTGATCATTTGTATATCTGTAAATGACTAGTAAATCTTTGGCACTAACTTGGAAGGAATTCAAGAAACTAGGACGTATTTTGCTTCACAATTCAAGATGAAGGATATGAATGAGAATAAATTACTTTTCGGTATACTGAGGTTTGGTATAATGATTTTCAAAACTCACTTTTTTAGATAAATATTTTCGAGACTATGTAGGTTTGGGTAGTTAATTTTTGGGGGACAAATATTTCTATTTCTGACGTTCAATTTTTTAAAATTACGAATTGGTCCTTAACATCCAAATATGACTATTTTTAGTGTTTTTTTATCAACATCCAAATATGACTATTTTTAGTGTTTTTTTTCTTCTTATAATGACTTTACTAGTACTAGTTATCACAATCTACTACTTATATCATAAGTATTATATTTTCTGTGATTAACGGCCCACCATGCTTAGTAAAAATAATTAAAATTTAATTAGAGAGTTTTGACCATTTCCTGAACTTAGCTGGCGCTGGGCCCCAGCGTTTCTCTAGCTTCCGGGTCACAGAGATTACTAATCTCAACCCCACCTTTCTTAGATCAGGCACATCACAGATTCATTTTGTTTCCTACCTCGAGTCGTAGTCACTAATCAAGTTTTTAACCTTTTTCAGAGATAGTGGAACTTTAATCAAGAAATTATAATATTTAAGACATAAAGTTTGATTGAATAAAGTTCCCTACTGGAAGGCTTCTTTTATTGAAAGTTTGAAAGTGGAAATATAGCAATAAAATGCTTGAAGAGGGCCTTAAGCTAAAATTATTAGAGATGCTTGCTCATAGAGAAATGAAGAATCCCGATTTCTTTGTTGCTCAAGAATGCTCAAATGACCGTGTCCCTTCTCAGCACTCGACTTCCCCTTTTATGGAGGATTGGAGGTACATAAGATGCCCTAATGGCTACAATACATACTGATTTTTCACATGACTACAGTACACACTAACGGCTACAGTATACTATTTTATTTTTCAAACCAGACACTTGTCAAGATAGTATAATAATGGGGCAGCTTCTTTTCAGAACTTTTAATGGTAACAAAACTAGTCATCATTATTGAGATTTCGCATGCCTTCATCTCCAATTATATCTTTTGGACTATCATTATCTAGATAATCATCAAAATCTTCATCAAGTTGCTTAACATGCTCTGGATCCCATTTCTCAAATAATTCAAGAAGATATTTCTTTTCTTTTGATGATAGGAATTTTCTAACTCCAACATCGAAGAGATAATCAAATATATCTTCTGAGACTACTCCTTTTATCTTCATGTACTCTTTAAATTCATTCTCATAGGCAAAAGTAGTATTTCCACAATGCATTAATATTTTTCTCTTTTAAATTAATGCCCAACATTGATGGTAAATATTGAAAAATTCAATGGCTCTTGCTAAAGTAAGATCAATAACTGGATGCACTAGTAGTTCAAAAACCCATTCTTGTCGTTGATCTTCGAGATCGTCGTAATCAACAATTTGAATAAGATAATGTGCTAGTTTGGCTTTTCCGTTTTCATATTCGATTAATGTACTATACACTTCCAAATTTAGGCATCTGTGAACTAGGACTTTTGTTGAACCATCAGGAGATGTAAGAATTCAATGGATCCTTCTGAGCATAAATTGTTGAAATTTTATTAGTTTTGAGAAAAATGGGAACTTTGGATCTGAGATTTCTATGAAGTGAAGTATCATCCGTATTCCTAGGCTTTAAAGGCAGGGTCATTTAGAGATCATAAATTTGCTAGGAAAGTAACACCACCACCTCTAGATCTATCGGAAAAATAGATCGTTGTACTCCAAGACTCCTAATTATCATAGGAATAATTATGATAAAAGTCGATGTAGGCTGCATACTACTCATTGAACCATTTTTCTCAAACATGAGAACTTATTTTTTCTTGGATATTATACGGATACTATAGGTAAGTAACTTGTAACTCTAGAAGGGAAAATCTTTAGGTTAATATGTAGGCAGTAGATAGTAGACCAAAACATAATCTACTTTTTGTCTGGAATTCTAGGTTATCAATAAGGACTTTACTAGAAGGCAAAACCCGTTCTAGTAGGAATGACATTTCATTGAGGATTTCCTCCTTTTCTAGCAAGAGTCTACTTTGATGATCACCATTAGTGAATACTCGAGTTAGACTGTCTGTTAGAGAGTTTTTGGATCCCTGTATATGTTCAATGGAGAAGAAAAACTGGTTAAGCCATAATTGGCAACACAGGAGTCGCCTTTGCGCTAGCATATTTGACAATTTTTTTTTCACAAAAACAAGTATTCCTTTACAATCAGTTCGAATAAGGAAAGGTTTTGGGGCTAAAAAGATTAGGAACTTTTCAATTCCCCTTATGATTACAAGTCTTTCTTTTTTCATCGTGAGATAGTTGCATTCTGCCTTACCAAAGCTTCCACTGCAATATTTGCAAAGTTTTTCTCCTTCTTTGACATTAAGTATTACGCTCCAATGCTCATTGCTGGCATCTATCTCAAGAATTAAATCATCTCCTTCATTAGACAAATTAAAAACAGGAAGATTTTTACACATCTTCTTGAAGTTTTGAACAATCTTTGTATCACTAGTGGCTCATGTCCAACTACTTTTTTCTTGAGTTTCTGCTGCAATAATTTTCTCAATTTAGCTAAATCTTTAATAAAATCTAAAGCATAGGTAAGGCATCCAAGAAATCTTTCTAGCTACTTCTTATTTTCAATTTTTTCAGAAAAATTTTCTATTTTTTTTTTTCAGAATATGTTTTTGTAAAATAATTTGTCCATGTTTTATCTCTAGACCTAGGAACTCAGTTTCTTATTCAGCATAAATGCACTTATTCTTTCCAACTATAATATCATGATCGATACATCTTTGGATAACAGCTAAAATATCATCTTTGTGTTGTTCTATGGTCTTAGAAAAGGCAAAGATATCATCAATGTAAACTAAATAACAATGATTAAGATCTTTGAAGATGTTATCCATTCTTCTCTGGAATATTTGAGGTGCATTTTTAAGACCAAATGACATTACTATCCATTCATAATGTCCTTGTGGGGCACTAAAAGTAGTTAAAGGAATACTTTTCTCATTCATTTTTATTTGCCAATAACCTCTTTTGCAATCCATTTTTGAGAACCAAGAAGCACTAATTCTATTAAAAAGGACTGTTTTGTTAGAAATATAATAACCATCAAAGACAGTATTATCATCAAGCTTTTATAATTGATCACCATACTTGCTTTTTGTCTTTTTTCCTGTGCATAATTTCTTACCATAAAAGCGGGATTGGTGTGAGGACTATTGCTATTTCTGATTAATCCTTTATCCAGAAGTCCTTTGATTTGTTTATCAAATTCTTGGATATTCTGGTGTGTATGCATCATTTGTTTGACTCAGATAATAGTGTTGGGGTTTAATATAGTAATTTTAGCAAATGTTTTATCTTTATCCCAAAATTTTAGTGGATTATCAGAGCAGAGTTCTTTGCATAATTTTTCTTATTGTTATGTAATCTGCTCTTTAATAGATAACTCGAGTAATGAAATTGTTAATGCTACCTCTCACTGTGCTGGGATTACCTTCTCACCACGCTGGTTGCGTGTAAATTCAATTTTCTAATGAGTGTAAGCCTTATTTAATTTTTTAATAGGAACTAAGTGACCATTAATTGTGAATATAATCTGGTTTATAGTCTGTGTGCATGGAGAATATAATATTTGAAAATTATTTTCAATAATCATATCATGAGAGGGCTGGTTAGTAGCCCATAGAATCGGTATAATGTATTAGACTCCTCCTAATTCTATGGATAACTCTTCTATTACTTCATTGTGACTCATGATGCTATTATCTACTATCCTCACTTGTAAAGGATTTTTAGCTTTTTTTTCACATAAACTCTGGAAATAATAATCTTTTCCTAAAGCATACAAAACAACCACAACCTACGTAGGCACACAACTCATATTTATTATAACCTTATAAACATACCTTTAGTGGGACATAGATGCTATTAAGATTTATATTGGCAGCTTCATAGTGTATTGCCATAGTCATATTTTTGACTAATTCATCCTCATAGATTGGTTCACTAACAGTTCTAGTTTTATACCCAATAACCTTTCTTTCTAGACTCACACTTTGATCTACAGTAGGTCTTACAGTTTCAAAACTTTTTCTACTCATTTCACTAGTCATGCTAATTGTGTCATCTTCTTTAAGCTCTTCTTTAGTTGATGAAGATCCTTCTTCCCAATCTGATATTGTATTCATGCTTCTTAATAATTGAGGTTTAATAGTGATTTTGCCTTCTTCATTGATTTTTATTATATTTTTCTTATTGATCTTTGTAGGACTGGCGAAGCTAGATATCCATGAACTGTCAATCTTTGTTTCTTATGGATTGGATTTAATCCTCTGGATTTTTTGCATGGGGGTGGGGCTCTCAAATTTTTCTACCTTTATCATGGTGACCTTAGTCTTTGGATCTATGGTGTAATCTAATTTGTAGATAATTTTGTAGAATATCCTTAATGGATATCCTCCTCTTTTCATGTCCATTCCAACTGTTTTTATCTTAAGGGATAGGAAGTTTTTAGCAAACTCATCTTTTAGACTCACATAATATCCAGGTCTACAAGTGAACCCTACTGATCCATTTCATAAGTTAGTCTTTATTCCTATGATAATTTGATTATTGAACTTGGTATGTCTAATATCACAGAGCACAGCATAAAGATCAATATCTTTATCATAATATTGTAATGGAGTGATTTAAACTTGGAGACTTCCAATATAGATATATCTATACTTTCTATCCTTGTTATGCTTAAGGAGGTTTTCCCAATTAATGAGATTAACTTTCCCAACATCA
Source organism: Carnegiea gigantea (assembly GCA_029747015.1). Taxonomy (NCBI): domain Eukaryota; kingdom Viridiplantae; phylum Streptophyta; class Magnoliopsida; order Caryophyllales; family Cactaceae; genus Carnegiea; species Carnegiea gigantea. The sequence continues at coordinate 171,407 of JAKOGI010001392.1, forward strand.
TACTCACAATTCTTTATCTCTAGATCTCCTTCCATCATTTCACATACGTATTTGCTTTTTAATTGAAAGATGGACTTTTTATATATCATGTCTTTTTGGATTATTGGAAGAACTCAATCTCTTTTGACTTCCTCATGATCATTATCTACCACAAACTCTTCTCCTTGAAGATCACCAAGGCTAACCGCACTACTTTCCATCATATGACTTGTTTCTATATAATCACTTTCTTCATATTCATTGTCCATTATAATTTCAACAATCCCCTTGTTGTTACTTAGGGTTAGGTCTAGTGCCTCATCTTCACTAAGTTCAATATAATCTAGGCTACCCAAGGTTTTAATAAGCTTATTATTCTTCCTATTTTTGCATTCATTAGCATAATATCCTATTTCTCCGCATGCCTAGCATTTGCAATTGTTTTTTCCTGCAGGACAATTAGCTGTTTTCCTAAAAAGTCTACGTTCTTTAGGTCTTGGTTTGTTATAATATTGTCTTCTATATTTCTCACCCCTCTGCTTGTTAAAGCTCTTTTTCTTGTAGAATTTTCTTTTCCTTCTTTTTTCAGGTTCTTTTCTCCATTGATGAGGTGAATCCCAGTAAGTTAGGAATTGCTTCTTATTTTTTTTTTTTATTTTTGGAGATCAAGACATTAATCATTGACCCATTTCTTAGATAAGAGATTCTTGAACCAAGGGTATCAATGACATCTTCTCGTTCCAGATATGTAATGTATTTTTCATTAATTATGAAATTTATAGGATATGGTAATTTGTCATAGAATACACCGAGATTGGTTTCATTATGCCCAATTTTATAATAATATTGACTAAATTCAATAATATAATTTTTCAGATATCTCATATCCCATAACTCTATATTATTAATCTTTCTCTGTCATTCTCTTGCCCTTTCTTTATAATCAAGTTTTGCACCAATAAATTCAGTTTCAATTTCTTTGCATAGATTTTTAAACATTATAGCTAGTGTTTCTATCATTCTTAAAGTATTTTTACCATATTCACTTAACGAATCATACCAGTCAATTATAGTGCTAGAAAAGCTATGTTCAATATAATTTAGGAAGTTTGCCGCAACCCATGTAGTATTTAGATTTAACATACTATTCATTCCTCTTTTCCAGTGCTCAAATATTTCTTCTCTATTACGGGCTCCATTAATGTTTAAGATATATCGAGTTTGGCTAATTTGGAAAAGGCTAATTTCTTCATAGGTTGTGGTTTTTCTTGGAATAAACCCGAAGGAGAAATTGCTTGTACGTCCTGCTGGAACGTACCTAGGTCTCAAGAAATTAGTATTTCTTCTAAAAAGTTCATCAAATTCTTCAGGCTTAGGAATGATATTATTAACTAGATTGGTCTCTATTTCATATAAATCGAGTTCTTGACCAATCTCATTGATCTCATCTTCTGCAGTCATTTTACCATATTTTTTTATTCAATTTTCTTCTGATTTCCTCTAATGGTAGTATATTGAGATCTGCTAATTTAATTAGATTCATTTACTGATATATCTCTTCTTTTAATTGGACATTATTAGTCTCTTCATTTTTATCAGATAAAATATCATATTTATCACTAATGGTACTCATGATTTTGTTTAATTCCTCTGAGTTTTGTTCTTTCTCGAACATTTTTTGTAGCTCTCCAAGAATATATTATTCATACTCCATCTTCTTCTTCTTTTTCTTTTTTTTCAGCCGATTTTTCACCTGATTTTTTCTCATACTTCTTTTTGGATTATTATATCTTGTAAAGGAAACGGAATCTTTTTTTTTGAATTTCAAAAAGGATATTTATGCTGAAATGGGGTACTAATACTGGAAGTAGATTTTCCGCTATGTCTAACTTCGTTAACCAAAGAAAGGTGAATTATAGATATTTACTTCTTAATCTCCTTCACTTCGGTCTTAATTTTAACTAATTCTGCTTTTAATTCTAAAACTATATCAGTGATATAGTTTAATTGAGGCGCTATGAGAGAAAGGCATTCTGGTGAATGAATAATATGTGAATAATTCGGTCCAGGGCAAACAGGTGATGATTCTCGCATCAATCATGGTTAATCACAGGTAATTAGATTGAATAATCATTAATTGGCTTAATTATCTTAATTATTTTCGGTCATGTGGCTCTGATACCATTTGAAAGAGGGCATCGAGTAGTACTTATGAGCAAAAAACCACATGCACAAATTTTTATTTTTGGAAAGTAAGTTTTTAAGGATTTGGGTTAAATGTGCAAATATAAGAAATTTAGGATCGTTGGTGCAATTTTAAAAAAGATAAGTTTGGTCGACTTTAGTCCCAAAAAATGTTTATCCAAAGTTGGATGAACTAGAAATTATTTATCAGAAAATGTGGGTCTAGAAAATTATTTGCCTTAACCTCGATGGTCCAAAAGATAATTTTTTTCATATGAATGAGGTGGATACTATCTTATGTATTAAGGGAAAGAAACATAGTTGGGGTGATGCTCTTAATCAATCTCGTTATATATATAAAGTGTTGGATAACTTTAAGCATCTCGAGATAAAAAAGGCAACACTCTTATGATACTAGTATGAAGCTGGTTAAAAATTCAGGTCAAGCAGTGGCACAACTTGAGTATATTAGTGCCATTGGAAGCTTGATCTATGCAGTGCATTGTACTAGACCGGATATTGCATATGCCATCTGCAAATTGTTGAGGTTTACAAGTAGACCTAGCACAATACATTGGAAGGCAATTGTTAGAGCACGTGAATATCTAAAGACAACTACAGACCTTGGAATTTTCTATTAGAAATTCCTGCAGTACATGAAGGTTTCAATGATGCAAGTTGGATTACAAGTGCTACTGATAATAAATCCACTTTGGATTGGATTTAACTCTAGGTGGGGCAACCATTAGTTGGATCTCAAAGAAGAAACTTGCATCTCACACTCAACCATTGATGTTGAGTGTGTAGTGTTGGTTGCCGCAGGGCAAGGAAGTAGAATGGCTAAGGACTTTATTGTTGGATATAGAATTATCGCCACAACTGATGTTGCTAATCTCCTTGCACTGCGATAGCAAAGCTATAATGTCTAGAGGATATAGTAAAGTTTATAATGGCAAGTCTTGATATATTAGCTTAAGACATGAGTATGTGTGACAACTCATCGTGGATGGAATCATATCCATCATTTATGTTAGGTCAAGCAACAATCTAGTGGATCTTTTAACAAAAAGATTGTCTCGAGATGTGGTAAAAGGTACCATGGCTCGAATGGGCTTGAAACCATTTGTTCAATAAGTCACTAATAATAGTAACCCAACCTTTCTCTAGTAAAACTAGAGATAAGGTTTAAAGAGTAAAAATAAGTTATTGTTCACAACTCACAGCACTAAGATCAGGATTTAGTGCAATAATGCTATTGAAATATAGGACGAGTATAACTCTTAATGAATCCTAAGTCCTAAGTAGTAAGGATGTTACAGGATGCCACCTATATGAATAAAGACATGGTAAAAGGATTGTCTCGAGATGTGGTAAAAGGTACCATTGCTAGAATGGGCTTGAAACCATTTGTTCAATAAGTCACTAATAATGGTAACCCAACCTTTCTCTAGTAAAACTAGAGATAAGGTTTAAAGAGTAAAAACAAGTTATTGTTCAAAACTCGCAGTACTAAGATCAGGATTTAGTGCAATAATGCTATTGAAATATAGGATGAGTATAACTCTTAGCGAATCCTAGGTCCTAAGTAGCAAGGACGTTACAGGATGCCACCTATATGAATAAAGACGTGGTGCCACCACTAGCGAGAGTCCAAGGGTCACTCTTGTATTTATTCATGAATTTGGGATGAGCACATAGCCATAAAAACGCTAAAGCAATTAAAGTTTCTTAGAAGTTGTAACTTGATTGTGTGTGTGGTATTTCCAATTTTATGTTTAAGTGTTAGTTTAAATAAAAAGTCATCTAACACCTTATTTGAATCTTGAATTACTTACACTAATTAAAGGTTTAAATCGAAAGATACCTTTTGTATACGTGATCAAGTTCAAATGATGTGCCTCACAAATACAAACTAGTGGAGGATTGCTGGATAGTTTGTATTTGTGAGACAAAGAAAGAATAATAAATATAGACTTCTGTTAAATTCGTAAAAAATTATTTAATCAGGCTATGTACTTGAAATAATGATGTGGTTTGCGGTCAATATAAAATGCCCATGTGAATTTGGGCACACAAAGACAAATGGCATGAATTAGTTGGGCCATTGAACAACTTAGCCCATTCGCCTTTTTCTTTGGTCATCAGGCGCAAGCCAATGCAACAGTTGAGGCATAAGTGACCAGTAGTATGTCGTGGTTAACACCATGACCCGTGGTTAGACCTGGCAAAACTAACATGAAACACCCAAACCAAACAACTCGAATCCATGCCCGAACCGACACCCGAAATGGGATGAACCAATTTGGACTCGAACACCTGAAGTAAACCGATCCAGAACCGAATAAAATCTGAATTGTAGCATGACCCGAAATGACCCATACCCGAAATGACCCGACCCAATTCAAACCCGATCCGTAGTGACCCGATCCGAAGTGAACCAAAAATGGACAACTCAAACCCGATTTAAAACCCATCTGATTCTTACCCAACTCAATTTTACCCAAATAAATAGTAACCTTTTTTTGGGTTTTAGTCTTTTCTCTTTTGGGGGGAATTTTGAATTTTTCAAACTCAATTAAAAACTTAAGAGGAAAAAATAAAATAGTTGATAGTTTTAAGTTCTTAATTTGATAGATATGTAGTAAAAATGTAAGAGGAAAAAAATATTTTGACACAACAGGAATTATGAAAAGGTAAGTATAATTAACAATTTATTAAACTTATTAGGATCTAACAATCCTGTTTTACTATTTGATTCACTTAGTGACTTAATGCAATGCACACTATGATTATAAATTTATAATATCATTCTGTGACTACTGTTAAAAATTCCGCACCACTGATCTACGATTCTAAATCATCTTTATAACATGTTTAATTCTACAAAATCATATTCAAGAATGTATTGTTGCATATGATCTCATAATAATGTGACTCATTTTAGTTTTGGACAATTAAATTCTAAGTCTCGAGTTTCGATAACGAGCATTCACAATTACATAAATGTAATGCTAATTGACAGATACTCATATATTGCAATTGCTTTTTAGTTTTGACTCATTGAGCAAATGCAGATCAAGTTATTAATCTCACAAAGACAAATCTTTGAATGTTGATGCATGATTACTTAGCGAGCTATCAAAGAACATTGATTCGATTACTAAAAATGTCGACTTGAACCAACTTGTTTTTATTTACCAACTCCAAATACGACAAACGTGAAGTTATAAACTAATATTGAGGTCTAAATAAAAATTTCGTTATTTTCTTTCTTTTTTTTCATTTTTCAAGGTATATTTTGGAATTGAGGCTCACAAATGAGACTATTGACAAATGATTTGCATTAGGTTGGTCCACTTATTTTGTCATCGTATGAACTCAATTGGGATGATTAAAACTTGACTTAACAACACATAATGCTTTGGATAATTACACGACGCATTTGATATAAGGTTAGAGATGAGTTGTATACTTGTATTTGTAATTTACTAACTTTCTTAGTAAGTTTAGAACTACCCCTATACATATATATATATATACATATATATACATATATACATACATATATATATATATATATATATATATATATATATATATATATATATATATATATATATATATATATATATATATATATATATATATATATACATATATTATATATATATATATATATATATATATATATATATATATATATATATATATATATGTATTGTATAGTTAATTAATCATTAACATATGCATTAAAAGAGAAATCTAGAATAATTGGATTTGTCTAGTTACACAGTTTTTATCTTTTAAATACAAGTTAAGAGTAAATGACTAAAGATGGCTAAATTGAAAACGTATAATGATTCGAAATTAACCCAACTTGATTTACACCCGATTTGATTTACACCTAACCCAATATTGACCCAAATATTGAATTGAATCCCACTTGACCTAAATTACACTTGACCCAAACTGATTCAAACCAGGCTACTGTAGAAAACTCGAAATAGACCCGACCTGAACCGAACTTGTACCGACCCGAACATGGTTCCTGTGAGTGACCCGAACCCGAACTTCACCTGATCCAAACCGAACCCAACCCAAACATGGTTAACGCGAAAGTGACCAAAATCGGAACTTCACCCGAACTAAACCTGAACCCGACCCAAATGTAGTTGACCCGAAAGTGACCCGACCTGAATTAGGACCCGATCCGTACCCGACCCGAATGATCCATTTGCCAGGTCTACCCTTGGTGATCTGTTACTTGCCCAAATTCGAAGTCTGTTGTTTGTAAACCAATTGATCTTATCCAATGTATACTAGTTAATTGGATAAAAACACTTGGGTTATCAGGTATGTTAATTAAATTTATTTAATTAATAAATTTATAGAAATTTAGATTTAAATATACTCTCTAAGTCATTGTTTTTTCTAAGAAACACTAGGGCTCCATTTGGTCCTCAGAAAATTTGATGGAAAGAAAAGTTAAAGGAAAAAAAATATGAAGGGAAAAAAAGTAGGAAGAAGATGAGTTTTTTTATCTAGTTTGGATCAAGGAAAAAATACAAGAATTTGGATGAGAAATTTGAATGTTGATGAACTACTTAAATCATTTTGATGCCATCTAAACAACACAAGGTTGGAGAAGGTTGAGAATTTTCCTCAAACTCTCCTCACAATTTTCTGAGGAAAATTTGGTCACTTGTTTCTAATAATTTTTCTACCAAACTTTCCTCTATATTTTTTTCTTTGTGATTTTCTCTAAACCAAACACAAGAAAAAAAGTAACTTTCCTAAATTTTTTTCTTTCCACCAAACTTTCCAAAGTCCAAACAGAACCTAGCGAATTCTCTAAATTTGTTGTTCAAAGAATTTACAAGGGTTGTTGTATCATGAGGTGTATTTGTCATAATCATGAGTAATATTTATGAGATAGAGCAAATAACACCTTAAAGATAGTGTTATTCCTAGGGCTGTCAAAAGTTGACCCGACACGATTACCGACCCAAACCGAACACGAAATTAAGCGGGTTTGGGTAAAGATTTTCAACCCGTTTAATTAAATGGGTTGACACGATTAATCCGTTTAATTAAACGGGTTAAGTTCATGTTGAAATTTTCGACACGAAAAAATACCTATTTAACCCGTTTAAATAAACGGGTTAAATAGGTCAACCCGTTTACCTGTTTACAGTAACCCATTTAACCCGTTTAACCTATTTATCAATATATAATTATGTGTAGTTTTTTTGAACATTTTTGGGGGGTCATTGAAATTTTAATTTTCAGATTTTTGGCCGGGGAGTTCAAATTTTATATTTTTCACATTTTTAATTCCTAAGCCCATAAAGCCCACCCTATCAAGTGAAAACCCTAGATATAAAAGGTTTCTTGCCTTCTTCAGTTCTTCATTCGCAATACCACTCTTCCACACAGAGCTAGAGTTTGCTTGAGTTGCTTCAGCCTTCAGTCGCCCTTCTCATCTCCTCTCTACTGATTCAATCTCCCCATCTCCTCTCCACTTCCCTCGTCTCATCTCCTCACTACTGATCTCCAGGACTTACTGATATAAAAGGCTTCTTGCCTTCTTCAGTTCTTCATTCGCAATACCACTCCTCCATACAGAGGTAGAGCTCGCTTGAGTTGCTTCAGCCTTCAGTCACCCCTCTCATCTCCTCTCTACTGATTCGATCTCCCCATCTCCTCTCCACTCCCCTCGTCCCATCTCCTCACTACTGATCTCTAGGACTTACTGATCTCCTTAGAAGCCTGTTTGTTGAGTAGTTGGTATACCAAGAATTCATGTAATCATGTATTGTTTACAAAGTGTCCAATTGCAGTCTTAGGCTCACACACATATTCATTTAAAGTTTGAAACTTAAGTAGGTTAAATAGGTTAAACAAGTAAGTGGTACCTCATTCTGACCCGTTTAACTTAAACGGGTTAAACAAGTCAGAATCAGGTTGACCCGTTTAAATGTTAAACGGTTTCAGGTTGGATTTTTCAACCCGTTTATTAAACAGGTCAGGTTCAGGTCGGGGGATTTTCAACCCGTTTAACTTCGACCCCGAACACGAACCCGACCCGACCTGACCTATTTGACAGCCCTAGTTATTCCCGTCTTAAACCTTATACAATTCTCATAAATTGTCAATATTTTGATATTTTTTTGGGTCGGACTTACCTCTTTCTTGTTGAACATTTTTTTATCCCAATACTTTTTTTTCCAAGCATTATGTTTTAGTTCCACAAAAGAGAGGAAAACACTAAAAAAAAAAGATAAAATGAAATTTATGCGGAAAACAATATATTCAAGCTTCATCCCCTATATTTATTATACTGTCAAAGGCATCCGTATTTCTTGTCCCATGATATTGTTAGGAAATACATTTTCAAACAATCTATTACTCAATCTGTCCCATTTGTTGGTTTGTTATTTTTAAAAGAATGTCCCAAATTATTGCACGGAATCTATATCAATACTATTAGACTTTTTTTTTTTTCCTTTTCTACTCTTAAGATCATGAACAACAAATAATAATTGCTTTATAGAAATTAGAGTTATTTCCACATTTCCTATATATATATTCTTTCAAAATTAGTTGTTTTAGAGGATCAAATCAAAAAAATTAATAGATTATTTTAGAAATTAGAGACACTAATAATCTTAATTTCAATAACCTATGCACATAATTGACAATGAATATTACTTATACTGTTTTCTTTTGTTTTTCGTTTAAAATCACTCTAAATTACTTTTGTTTTCATATGGTAAATCACCAATTTTTCCCCATGATTCTCAAACATGTAAGACGTCTAATTAATTTGTGATGGGCATACTTTAGTAATTAAATGGGCTTAAAATATCTTAATTTTATAAAAATTATATTACGACTTATGATTACTATATAAGATATATAAAAAGTCACTTTTTAAACTTAGATAAATATTTATGTAGCCAAATAATCTAACACAATCTTTATACATGTTGTCCCATATATTATTCATATACTATCCGGTGTGATTAAACTATTATATGGTAATAAGCTCTTCCTTATTTAGAAGACCTCAAAATCCAACCTAAAAAATAGTAATAGTAACAATTAAAATTTAGGTAAAATTTGATTCTCTTATCTAATTCCTATTCTTTTAAGATTGAAAAATAAAATGAATTACTTTGAAAAAAAATCATCATTGCAGACCAAGTTGACCATATGAGAATTTAGTCAAAAATAAAATAAGTTAGGAGTATAAAACCATGCAATAAATAATGAAGCTAATAATACACAATAAATCCTAATTAATAGTATTAGTATTGATTAACATGTCTCAACTAACATCCACCAATTACAATTTGTCACTTCATTATTTTGTGCCACATGAAATGCCACATGTCATTCATATATTGTTTGTATCCAACTTTATATATATATATAATATATATATAATATATATATATATATATATATATATATATATATATATATATATATATATATATATATTTGTAAACTATTATCATATGTAACCAACTTTTATGAATATTACGAGAGGAGGTAGTATCAATCTATGTATATATACCCACTACAAGCTAACTCTTAGTTTTTTCATATAAAATTATGTTGTGATAAGTCAATAATACAATTCTACTTTTTACCTTATTATTTTTTATTTCTTGAACAATCTTTTTCCCTTATCCAAATTTTGAGACTTTGTCCACAATAGTGTGAATGATGTAATGTTTAGGCTACGTAGGTACACAGAACTACTTATTTAACTGCGAGGTCTTCAAGTAAATAATATGTAAATAAATAATCTATCTAACTATACTTAGGCTCTGTTTGATAAACAGCTTTTAGATGGTAGCTGTTAACTGTTTGTATTAGCTGTTAGCTGTTAGCTGTTTGAATTAACTGTTTATATTAGTTGTTTGAATTAGCTATTTTTAGAAAAAGTATTTGGTAAAAATTAGCTGTTTCTAAAAAATATGTTGGTAAAATTTTATTTATGTCCTTATTTATGAATTAGTTTTTAATGAGATGTGTGTAGTTTTTCTAAACTTATGGATAATTATGTCATTTTTATAAAAAGCTCTTCTCAAAAGGCTAATAGAAATAACTTTTTTAAAAAGAAATTTTTGCAGCTAAACAACTATTGCAAATAACTCTTTACTAAACACCTTTAGGTATTTGACTTGATCAAAACAGCCAAAATCCTCCCAAGCAGCTATTTTTTTTTTCAAAAAGCTGTTGTTACCAAACACCCTCTTAAAATTGAGTGATCACAAAATATCTAGACACTTGACAATCACTCATTGGATATAAGTATTTTTTCTTTTTTAAAATATTAATTAAGGCATTAATTAAGACTTATTAGCAAAAGTAATTGAATCAAATTAATGTAGGCATTCAACTTATAGGTTTAATTTTGTATTTGGGAAGTGCTTAAAATTACAAGTTCAATTTTGTGTTTTGAGTTTCCTTTTTTTAAAAAAATAAGAATTGGTATCTTCTTAGAACATGTACACACTCTATATTCATAATCTTGATATTATAAATATAGAAAATGATAAAATCGTAGGTCAAAAATATTATGAATATTATTTTATAAAAATAATAATTTCAATTAATTATTTTATCATAGTTTCATTAATATATATTTACAAATATTTTGTTCGCCTAAAAACATAGTTTAAATTTTAGTCTTAATGTTAGTTTTCGAGAATGGATAAAATACCTATTAGCTCTTTAATTCTTTTAACGTTTTACAGATATTGATTGATGACAGTTTAATTTTTTTAATCAAACTTTTGTAACTGCGGCTTCTTCTTCTAATTTATTTTGCATGGATTAGTTCCAATATTTCAACTTTTTCTCCCTGTATAAAAAGAAAGTCTTATGAAAATATGCTTTAAGAGTAATAGGCTAAGTTGGTGCTAACATCCAAAAATTAGTTTTCACAATTTATAGAGGAAGGTTGTTTTCATAAAATATTTTTATTTTATATTTTATACTTATACTATTTTTTCAAAGGAATTTATTACTCTTATTATGTTTTGAATGTTGGATAATTTATCGATTTAGCACCATTATCATGATGATACATAAAAAATGACTAGATGATTGTTGAGGTATTGGCAAAGTTATTAATTAAGATGACAAGTTTAGTTTCTCTCTTCCTTTTTCTTAAGAACTGAGATCATTTTAGAACCTTATGCAAATCTTGCATTCATAATCTTAATATCATAAAAATAAAAATGATAAAATCATGGAGTCAAGAATATATAAATACCATTTTTTAGAAATAGAATTGAAAATAACTATTTTATTATAGTTCATAATATATATTTACAAACATTTTAGATCGCCCAAGAAAAGGTTTTAGTTTTAGTCATAATCCTAATGTTAATTAAGAATGTGCACAATGACTACAAACTTTTTGATTCTCTTTAGCATTTTGATGATACTAATTGATGATTTTGAATTTTTTAAATCAAACTTTTGTACCTAATGGATATTTGTAATTGAAGCTTCTTCTTTTAACTTATTATAGATGCATGGATCCATTTTTTTAATGAAACTTTGTAACCAAGAGATCTTTTAATTCTTTAATGAATGATACTCTGATTAATAGCAATAACAAAGGAGATGTCATTTAGTAAATATGTAGTAATTCAAGAATAATTAGAATGAATGCAAGTAGTATTTCAAGACTTAGTATAAATCAATGGGATTGGTACATTCACAATTAAACGAAAAATGGATTCATTAAATATTTTAAATGATCAGTTACAAATAAATATAATTAAAATTATCGTTTTCGTAAATTAGATTGAACAACACCATGTGTTTAACTGTGTATACTTCAGTTATTAACCAAAAAAAAAAAAAAAGGACTTCTAGACTATATTTATCAAAATATTAATGTATTTTAAAAGACATGAGCAAGAGTTTTGCCCAACAATATATTTATTATAAATATGCTGATTTATCACATGGAGATTTGTTCAACAAGAAAATTATAACAATTCATGCGAAGCATGAGCCTAACACTAGTTAAATACCAATAAATGAGTTCACTATCGTTTTCTCTTCTCAAATCTGGTCATGATTCTTGGACAAAAATCTTAATTACTTGGACTTTTTAGAGAACTCTGAGAATACCCTGACTCCCTGAGAAAGCATCTTAGGGAACGGAAGTTTAAGGAGAGAAGTTCGTTAACTAAACATGTAGCCATGTGGTCCTGGTGTTTAGGCTACGTGGGTATACAGAAATTACTTCTTCGACTATGAGGTCTTTAAATAAATAATTAATAAATAAATAAAATAGTAAAATGTCAATGAGTTCAATGTTCTTTCTTCACATAGAATCTAGCCATGATTCTTGAACAAAAGTCTTTCTTTTCATTTACTACTATTCAAGAATCATGATGGTTGAAGGTTTAGGAATTAATTTATACTCTAACATGTCTCCTTATGCAAATGTCATTTGAGTTTGAAGCATGAATATTGGAAAGACTCTTCCATACCTTGTGGAATAAATATGGGGACCATTGAGATTTGAACTCGACGTCTCTTACTTAGAAAGAATCTGATACCATGCATGTTCAAGAACCATCTCAACCAAAAGTTTAAGCTAATGATTGAAAGCGCAGGAATTGGTTTATACTTTAACAACTATAATCTTAATTACTTGGACTTTAACTCTGACAAGGCCTTGAGAAAGCATCTTAGGGAAAAGAGATAGGGGGAGAAGTTTATCTATAAAAAATGCAAGGGAAGTGGAAATACCATGCTCGAACTACTCCTCGGTTTGGCCTTATTCGGTAAATAACTGTTAGTTGTTTATATTAGCTATTAACCATTTAAATTAGTTGTTTCTAAAAAAAGTATTTCATAAAACTTAGCTGTTTCTAATAGAGTTCCAAGACAAATAACAACTCTCCAAAAAACTCTTTCAAAAAACTTACATAATCAACTTTTTCAAATTAGCATTTTGGACCTAAAAAGCTCTTCTAAAATTTATTGTATCAAAGAGCCAAATTAGCTTCTTGACTTGGTCAAAAAGTTAATCTTCATTCCAAAGCTCTTTTTAATCAAAAAACTCTTCAAAAAGTTGTTTATCAGACATGCCCTCAATTTTTACTCTTAACTATTTAGAAGGTTAAGAGAAAGTATCTTCGTGACCCATGTTTAAAAAGGTGTGAGAGTAAGATAAACCACTAATTCATATGAAGAGTTTGTTGTGTAATAATATTGCTACCCATGGCATACCAAATCCCACTCCTGTATGACATGTTCTTTTCAATTTACGATAATACTTGTTAGTGTTCATTGCTACAACATACTGAAATATATTGAAATATGCGGAAGCATGTTAAAATATGTCGAAACATACTAAATTGTGTTAAATATGTTCATATTTATAGAGCCTAGTTGTAATTAAACCAAAAAATGTATTTATAATGTTGTGTAATGGATATTTATATATCTTCGGGTACAAAATAAATATATTCAATTATGGGGGGTGTGTGTGTTTATATACATATATATGTGTGTGCGTGCGTGCGTGCATGTGTATATATATATATATACACATACACATATGTGTGTGTGTATGTGTGTGTGTATAGAATGAGTACGATGAGCACATAGATGCATTGTTTGTCTCTCCCTCAAAATTAATCACCAAATATAGTATTGACGATCACTGGAACCAAAACTATTGATCACTGATAACTATTGGTCACCAAGTATATTCATCATTGATCATGTTTATAATAGACGTTTTTGCCTACGATATTTGTTAGTAATCAATAGATTTTTCTTGGAGCGATCATGAGGGTTATATATGTTTAGTAATCGTGCCTATCTTCGATATGTGAGTAGAATATTTCATTTATATGGTGATCGTGAAATTTCGGTTGGTGATCATTGTAAATATGTTTGTTGATCATAAACTATGCACTCAATTTGTAGTTAGGTCAGCTTTTTTGGGGGTAAGTTTAGCTTCATTTTTATCAAAATCATAATATAATTTTTTTTAATGATATTAGTTAGTGGCTAATAGATCCAGTTTTAGTGATCATCAAAATTATGTTTGGTGATCAATTGATCTATCTATGACAAACATAATGAATGTGTTTGTTGCTTATAAACGCTAAACTCAATTCTAGTTAGGTGAGGTCTATTTGTTGCAATTTCTGCGCTATTTTCATGAAAACTTATCATCTATGCCTTCGTTTATAATATTAGTTAATGACCAATAGATTCAGTTTTGTCAGAACTATGTTTGGTGATCAATTGATCTATCAATGGCGATCGTTATAGACATGTTCATCACAAACCACATCCTCAAGTACAACTAGGAGAGATTTATTTTTGATATATTTGAACTTCACTTTCATTAAAAATTATAATATATATTTTACTTATAATCTTAGTTAGTGATCAATAGTTTTAGTTCTAGTGATTATCCGTGCTATACTTGGCGATCAATTTTGGGTGAGCAATAGACAACACCTCCATGCGCTCATCCTACTCATCTGACGGAGTAACTCATCCTATCTAAGTAGCCCCATATGTGTGTGTGTGTGTGTGAGTGTGTGTGTGTGTGTGTGTGTGTATGTGTATATATATGTATATATATATATGTGTGTGTATACACACACACACACACACACACACACACATATATATATATATGCGCTAGGATTGTTGTGAGTTAATTTATCAATAGCTTTTCTTAATTTATATATATAAAATATGCAAATAATTTACGAACATATATATTGCTTAAAGTCACTTTATTATTAACCCAAAAATTTTCCATATTATTAGATGTAATGTATTGCATCATTAGTTTAATTTTGAAAATAGTTAGAACTATCGAAAATAGACATTCAGGTAGTTGTTAGAACAAAACAAGTGAACATTCCAAATTTAGAATTAGCACTGGTACATTTTAGCATAAATATAAAATAAAGTATGCCATAAAACCAAAATTTATGACTTGCTTTCAACTTGCCATACAATTTCAAATGTCATCGGTAAGTTGTAATTTATTCATTGCAACACCGTGATTCAATTTTCAATTAGATTTTTAAAATAATCATGTACATGTAGAAAATTAATTGTAAATTATATAGTTAAATAATAAAATATTTCTTCAAAATAATACGCGTTTTACAATTACAATAATATTCATATTTTATATTATAAGTAAAAGTGTGAAACATTTTATTCAGTTACGTAATATAATAACTTTTTCAACATTCAATGGGCTTTACAATTACAATAATAAACCTATTTACATCAATACTATATTAATAGCAATCTTTGGAAAACCTTAAAATGATGTAATGGAAGTAATTTTACAGGATTTGCTAAAATCTCAGTCATAAAAATTATTTATTCATTAGATCTAAGCCGTTAATTTTAAATTTAAGATATCTCGTTATCATTATTTTAAAAAAATCCCCCATGATTTTGGATTGTTAGGAAAAAGTTTTAATATTTATAAGTGCAAGGTGCATCGTTGAGCACTCGGGTGTCGTTTGTCGGAAGTTGTGTTTTCAATTACCAAAGTCCACTCGAGCGTATCAAGTTAGGCAAATCAAAGATGAAGAGAAACAGAACTAAACTACTGAAGTAAAGAAGATTTTAATTGTAATTAAACCAAAGGTAGTCTAACTAATCGAGTTAAACCTTGATCTACCCAAGTTAACCTAATATTCAAGGATGATTGGTTGTACCAATAAAATCCATCAAAGCCCCCTCTCAAGGGTCAATAGGCTAGTCTAGTTATTCTAACCACCTAATTTCATGGGGTTAGTTCAATTAGGCTACAAGATTAACAATCCTCGAATTAGCTAGCGATCGAGACTATTTTCATGTCCGAATCCCAGCTATTCTCTTTACCCGTACTAAACAATTAACCTCACCTTTCAGCATAGGTTAATCGCCCCAAAATATGGATAAAAGCTCTTTCAAGCATATCATCGAATACGTGATGGGTGTGAGAGCAAACCCTAAATTCTAGCATAATCAGTTGGCCATTAAGAGGCTAATTACAATCAAAACTCACAAACTTAATTGAAACTAAGCATCTATAAGCAAATCAAAGCAAGAGTTAACAAATCAGAAAACAAAACAAGAAACATGAAATTAAAGAGGAAGAGAGGAACGAAACTTAGCCATCAATTGCAAAATCCAAATCTTGTACAATGTATACCATAATCTACTCTACATTATTCACCCCCCTAATGGGGGTTTTTGTAGCTACTCTAAACCCTAAAAACTGCTAAGGGAGGAGTGCTCTCAAAACGAAGGAAGAAGATCCCCTAAAACTGGCTGAAAAATCAGTTTAAATCACGGAAGCTGACGCGGTGCACGGCCGTGCCTCGATGCACAGCCGACCGTGCGCCCAAGCACGGTCACACGCGTGGCCGTGCGCCTGGCCGTGCGTGGTCTCTGGCCTACAGGCACGGCCGTACTTCCCTGTGGAACGGTTGTGCAGTCTTTCAACCTGCTTCCCCGGTTCTCGGGCCTTCATTAGACCTCTATTCTTCCACAGAATCAGTCTCCAACGCCTTCCTTTCTACCAAAACCCGAAAATTTCTCCTGAAAGTAAGACAAACCACTTTATAAGCACAAGGAATAAATTTGACCATTTCTCATCTAGATTTGACGTAAAAACAATGAGAAATAGGGATTAACAGGAGCTAAAATGATCTAAAATAGGAGTTCATCATGGATACATATGATAAAGAATATATGATAATCTTATTATCTGGGGGGAAGAAAAATCCAGGCAGTTATATTCATTCATTAAATCTAAACCATAGATTTTAAAGTTTTAAAACAACTACCTTATTCAAGTAAAATACCCCCTTTATTTTTACTTTTAAAAAATCTCTTATAATTTTCATTATATATGATAAAGGATACGTGATAATCCTATTATCTACGAAAACTAAGTAGTTAAAAAAAGGTGATAATATTTGAAAAACCCTAAAATGCTGTAATGTGAATGATTTACAGGAGTTGGTCTACTCTGGGCCATAAAAAAATATTTATTCATTAGATCTAAGGCGTTAATTTTAAAGTTAAGATATCCCTTTATTGGGAGTGATTTTTGCAATTTGGTGCAATCTCATCTATAAAAATTATTTATTCATTAAATTCAAGCCGTCAATTGTAAAGTTAAGATATCTCTTTATTTTTATTTAAAAAATCCCCCGTGATTTTGAATATCCATGATTTAAAAAAACTCAAGTAGTTAAAAAAAAGTGATAATTTTTGAAAAACCCTAACATGCTGAAATGGGAGTATTTATAAAATTTGGTGTAGTCTCATCCATAAAATTATTTATTTATTATATGCAAGATGTCAATTTTAAAATTAAGATATCTCTTTATTGAAAGTGATTTGAGAAATTTGGTATAATCTTAGCCATAAAAATTATTTATTCATTCTATCTAAGTCATCGATGTTAAAGTTAAGATATTATTTTATTTTTGTTCAAAAAAATCCTCCATAATTTTGGATGTACATGATATTAGACATATGATAATCCTATTATCTAGGAGAAAATTCTAGGTAGTTATATTTATTAATTAAATCTAAACTGTAGATTTTAAACTTTAAAAAACCCACTTTGTCCAAGTTCTATAATCTTAAAAAAACCCTAAAATGTTGCAAGAGGAGTAATTTGCAGAATTTTGGTACAACATTAATCATAAAAATTATTCATCTATTAAATCTAAGGTGTTAATCCTATATCTTAAAAGAAATATGCCTTCTCTAGTAAAAACATCTCTTTTTTATTTTATTTTTTAAATACCCATAATTTTAATTAAATATGTGGTAAAGGATATATTATAATCCTATTATCTTATAGGCAGTCACTTATTAAATCCAAGCCATAGAT
Organism: Carnegiea gigantea; assembly: GCA_029747015.1. Taxonomy (NCBI): domain Eukaryota; kingdom Viridiplantae; phylum Streptophyta; class Magnoliopsida; order Caryophyllales; family Cactaceae; genus Carnegiea; species Carnegiea gigantea. The sequence continues at coordinate 189,501 of JAKOGI010001392.1, forward strand.
TCTATATCTTAAGAAAATATACATTTGTCAAATAAAACATTTCTTTATTATTATTATTATTCTAAAAAACATGTGATAAAGGACAGACGTGAATCCTATTTTCCGAGGGGGAAAAAAGCAAACCCACATACTATTAGTTTAGATTTTATTTGATTTTATTTATATTAGATTTTTACTTAAATATCAATTATTTTCCCTTGATAACTAATTTGTCATTTCTTATTTTTACTAATTTTGAATTTGAAAAGAAAATCTCAATATCAGTTGAACTAGAAATTCATATGAGATTTTCGGGTTTCCTATTTCTAATAGGATTATGCTTTCAGCCATAAAAATTTATTAAATCTAAGCTTCGATTCTGTATCTTAAAAAAACATATCTTATCCAAATAAAGCATCTCTTTCTTATTATTCTCTTTAAAAAAATTGATAATTTCAGTTATATATATGATAGAGGATAGATGATAATCCTATTATTTGAGGATAGGCATATGTTAAATCTAAGCCATCAACTCTATATCTTAAAAAAAAAGTACCTTCTGCAAATAAAAAATCTCTTTATTATTATTTAAAAGAACACCCATTATTTCAGCTGTACATATGATAAAGGATAAATGATTATATAGACAAACCATGAGTATTTATTATTGAGCCTCCATGTCACTGTGAAATAGAAGTGTATAGACCTGTTAGTTTGGGTAGGTGGGTTAAATACGGATTGAATTTATTTGGATGCGGATAAGATACGGGCTGTGTGTATTTTTGGTTCGGGTAAAATCGGGTGTACTTTGATTTTACGGGTTTCGGGTCGATCCAATGGGTTTAGATCGCCTTTTTTGTGGGTTATTTTTCTTATGTCAAAATAAAAAATTCTACATATTTATTACTCAAAATTGTAGGTATTTAATGAAAAAGTATAATGATTGCAATTTCTCAAAAGAATATTAAAAATATTCAAACTTTTCATTATGATATATGAACTTCATGTATGGACAGACAAAGAGTCAAACCCCTATGGGTTGGGTAGATCGACCTGTACATTGGAAGGTCAATAGCAGGTTCGATCAATCATGGGGAAGCCATTTAGAGCATGTTAATGGATTGAAGTAATTTCACCCACTAATAACTCATATGATAATTTAATATATTTATTAACTGAACTACCAATGTCAAGTCAGGTAAAACTTTATTAATAGGCAGACCCCAATATGAATACAACTGACCTTTTTTCTACTACTAGTATTATAGTTTAAAACTAGTTAGAACAGAAACCAAATAAAATGAAATTTAAGAAGTACAAGATATTATCTTTTAGTTATAACATCAAAATTTTAGATTATTACAAAGTAATTTATTTAAAAAAATAATTAGACATATTTGTTTAACTAAATATATAGTAGTATGACTTGTACATCATTAATGTTTGTCTTCTTCTAAATTGGTTTTTCTAAAGATTAGATAGTTGTTCCATGCAATTTCATACTTGTTTTTGAACATTTTTCATCTATAAGTTCTATATGATGTTATTTTAAGAGAATAGAGAGGAAATGAAATGGTATTATTGTTTAATTAGTAAATGGATGCAATAGCTATGTAATATCTATTTAAATTATTCAATAAAAATAACTAACCATTACTTGTTAAGAGTGATAAATTAGAGAACAATAAAAAAAACAAGTATATACTGTTCGGGGTCAGGCGGGCGGGTTTGGGTTCGGGTCGAGTTTGACCCACTAATTTCTGAGTTTTTGAGTTTGGTTTATTTCGGATTCTGGTCGAAAAAATCGTGTTCAATATTTGAAATTTTCAGCCAGGTTTGGGTCAGGTCAATTTTTAACAGGTACAGAAATCTCTATCACTCTCACTACATCGATCGACTAGAAGGAAGAAGTTTTTTACTCGAAGAATACCAAATCCAAGTACACTAACTAAACACAATACGCACACGTAAACTTTGTTTATATTATTGTTCGTAATCATATGATTACTAAAAAAATTTATTTTCTGCACAGGTCCAAGAAGAGGAAGAGGAGTCTTTGCCGTCCTACTCCACTCATTAGCTTCTCATCATGCCATTTATCATTATCTTTATCTTCATATAGATTACTATCATATATTTTCTACATTATTAATCTCATTTGTTATGTATGAAGTTGATAACTTCTTATTTTTTTCAGTAGCTATTTATTGTTTTATCTTTTCTAAATTATAGTCAATTATGTATGTAATAGTATTTTTTTTATTTTTTCAATAATACATATCTTCTAAAGGTCTATTTCATCATGCACCATACATAGCACGGGTCTACACTGGTTAACAGTAAAATAGTGCTCTTTTTTTTTGCAATTAAAACAAGGTCTAATTATTGATAATGAATTATATCAATTAGATCTAATCATAATCTAATCAATTAAGTATGTTTACAAAATGTTAAATTGTGTTGAGTTGTGTTTAATTATACCTAATTATATTGAAATGTGCTAAAATGGACAGAATGCTGATAATAAGTATTTATCATAAATAAATTAAAACAAAAATATGCTTCACTCTCTCTCCCCTCCCCCTTCCCTTCCCCAACACGACAACCATCAACAGGTGTGAGCAAATCAATAACCGGCATAGCAGTTTGTCATTCCCTCCCTCGTAGCCCTCTTCTATCTTTATGAATTCTTGCCAACATGATTACACTATTAATACGGAAAAACATAGTTCAATCCCGCTAATTATACGTTTGCCAAATTGTAAAAGTTCACCATATGAACTCAGAACATTCACCAAAGAAATTGGAAAATTCGACCCTAAAAATGATTCTTCTTCCCTTTCTCAAGTGCAAAAGTTAATATATGTATCAATCCTTGCTTCTTAACTCATCTATTGGATCGCTTTCAAATGGTTCCTACCATAATGCCTCCCCAAGTGTATGCACACACTCTCTCTCTAATGGTGCTATAGAGGTGTGCTTTCAAGATGGGATGCGTAACATGCATTTCAATGTTTAGATGGCATTGTGAAGTAGTGTTGGCCAGTTGTTCAGCAGTAGTATTTGCCATCCCACTTTTCGGGTTCGATTTTGGGGACACAAATTTAGCTTTGTGCACAAGTTTGTATGAAAAGCTTGTATTTTTGGGCTCCTACTTAGGCTTTAAATCCTCTCCCTAGCCTGTTATAACCCACTAGGTACCCTGAGATAGGGGCCTAGTAGGTTGGGCCTGGTCACCCCAAAACAAAAAAAAAAATGTTTAGCTAACATTGCTATTAAGTATTAACCAAGTAACATCCATTTTTCTCATATTAAATACTTTGTTTTTGGTTCACAATTTTATGCATTTAAAGTTATGTTTGTTCTTTTCTTCTCCTGACAGGCGATAGTTTCTTTTTTTAATTTCGAATATATATCATGTATTATTTTGTATATTGGCCTTATCAATTTATTATCAATTTGTAGCGCCTTCCATGTAATGTAAATTTATTGACAAAGAATTAAAGCATACATTATGCAGCCTTAGAAAGGAAAAGAAACAACACAAAGAAAATTTTTATTCTCACTGAATTATTTTTAACTTTTCAGAAAAATACTCTAATTAAAATAGTTCGGGGTTTCATAATGGACACTGAGATCATGAAAATGATATTATAATATAAATTATGTATAGTTTTTATTCTTAATTTTTTTTATTGTCTTTACTTTAGCATGGCTTCAGTTATAAGAATATCTCTATCCCGAAGTGGGAAGAAATTGTTTTTTTTTTTCTAAGGGTGGTTGCTTTGTGTGGATATATTCTCATATACATGAGCGGTTTTTGAGTGAATGATAGGCGTTAGGGTTCCGATAGGGAGTGGAGCCACTGGGGTTACTGATGGAGGCATGACACCGGCTGGGGGAGGTGCCCACTGGCTGACAGGCGCTGCGGACAATCCCGTTGGCCTGGTCCAAGGGGAGGGTTTTGGCGATCAGCCACAGACGAGCGAGGAAACAGACCAACTGAGTCGTCTACAAAGAAGATGAAGCGCACATCGTGGGAGACTGCATCTGAGGAAGTGGAACGGGAGGAACTGGACAATGACGAGATGGACATAGGGTCGCCTCGCGTACCCAAACCTCAGAACGTGAGAGCGGGCACGTCATATCAAGACACATTGCAACGCAACAATCCGAATCTTCACTTCGAGACTCGGGATAAACCGATATGGTGCCCACGGAATTATGTGGATGTTTCAGAGGATGATGAACCACCAGAAAACGAGGATCCCACGTGTCCAACCATCCTCCTTACAGCACAAGAGAAGAGAATGCTATGAGAACCATGGAGAGATGCGCTCATCGTTAAACTATTTGACAAAGAGGTGGGCTATATGCAATTGAAAAAGCGCCTCAAAACAAAATGGTCGTTGCGGGGGGTTTCTCCCTCATTGATATAAGGTTCGATTATTACGTCACTCGGTTTACGAACAGGGAGGATTATGAACACGTGCTCATGATGGACCGTGGATGATCGGAGACAAATATTTGGCTATTCGTGAGTGGATCCCAAACTTTGTCCTAAAGGAGGATAAGATCACCAAACTCATGGCCTGGGTGAGAATCCCCAAACTAGGAGTGGAGTATTTCCACAAGCACTTTTTACTAAATAAACTTGGACAAAAAATTGGTAGAGTCCTTAAGATAGATAGTACAACGGCTAATGTTAAACGAGGGCAGTTTACACAATTGTGCATTGAGGTGGACCTCAGCAAACCTCTCTTGTCAAAGTCTAGGCTGAATGGAAGGGTGTGGAAAATACAATATGAAGGGCTAAAGATGATCTGCTTTAACTGTGGCAAACAAGGTCACCAGGAAGACCATTGCCCCCTGAAAAAGTCTACCTCTGAGGTGAATGAGAATGCGAATCAATAGAACCAAGCCCCCCCCTCAGACCTCTACCCAGAATGAGGAACTAACAACCTATGGTAGCTGGATGATTGTCTGAAAGCCTAGAAGGAAATCTACTAAGCAAGGTCCAAATGCAGCGCAGGCGACTACAGAAGGGGCGCTACAAACTGGGGTTGGGCAGAACAGGCGAGGGTGAGTCCAAAGGGGAGAGATTGATGAGGCAGGCCTCGTGAATGTGGGGAACGGAGAGGTCTCCACAGGATCGCGGTTTCAGGCGCTTGCAGAAGAGGATCAAGACGACCATCATGACCCAGTTGAAGAAATCCAGGCTATGGAAAGTGCACATGCTCCGCTAGGGGTGGAGGGGACGGGAATGTCAGAGGAACTGAGGAGAAGTGGTTATATTAGCCAGGCAGAGGAGCACGATGCTCCTAAGAACTATCAAGGACGGAGTATTATACTAGCAGTCGCATCAAATGTGCCAGGGCCTTCAGAAGCCCCAAGAGTGCCTGAACAAGCTCGAACCCCTTTACATGCAATCTCTGCAGATGGCCTGAACAGATTAAATGGGGCCATGACGAACCAAAGAAATCCCAGAAATCCGGCAACTAATTTGATTGTCTGGGGCGCTCAGGATAAAGGCTCTCGGCAAATTTCCCAAGCCGTAGCACAGCACCCCTCTTCCCATACACAGAGGTGTGATAACGTTGGGTGGCTGGACAAGGGTGATGGGCACCCTAGAATAGTGACCAACTTTCATCCTCCTGGACACCTTAATCTGACACCCAACTCTTCGGAGAGAGTACATATGGGTGGATCGGTGCGAATAACAGGTGATGTGGAGGCTACTGGCGACGATGCAATGGAGACACACACTCCCCCTGTTGGCAATGGGATGCAAGATGTGCAAGGGGACTATTAGCCTTTGGCTACTCTTGATTCTCGTGTTTATCATGAGTAATACATCAAATGCAAATCCATACACCGCCCACTATAGGGGAATAATGCATGACATGAAACTGTTAGTCTGGAATGTTCGAGGTGCTGGTAATCGGCACTTTCTGAACGAACTAACGGAACACATCAGGCTACATCGTCCTCATATCGTGTCCCTCCTAGAAACTCACATCAGTGGAGAGAGAGCTGACGAAGTGTGCAGGCGCAGTGGCTTTGATAGCTGGTTTAGAGTGGAGGCGCAAGGCTTCTGAGGGGGCTTATGGCTGTCATGGGAATTCTAGGTGTTAGATTTAATCGCACAAGGACACAAGAGGGGGTGAATTGTGTCTATTAGCTTTTTCGGATTGTTTCAGAACACTCATGAAAACTGTTTAGATTGCGTGTTTGGAATGAAGCAGAAACAAAGTTAATTGCGGAAATAAATAAGGAGACACAATATTTTTATGTGGAAAACCACCTCTGGCCCAACTGAGGTGTAAAAACCACGACCTATCTCTATAGAACTTCAACACACTTTTACTAGACGGATCGAACATGTTACAACTGTAACACACGTGACTCAGTCACACACGTAACTTGGTCTACCCCAAGGCATTCGTTACAAACACCACGTAACTTAGTCTACCCCGAGACCCTCGTTACAACAACCACGTCCAATGTTTCCAAAGACTTGGACACTCTTTTATCTCACTGATGGAAAAGATTAAAAAAAAAAAAAAACACCTTACTTGAATGCTTCTAAACAAGCTGAATGTAAGATATAATACAATCCCTAAAAATTTTCTCACAGAAAATTCAGACTCAGAAAAACACTTTTTAAGCCTTGGAAAACCTTGAGAAAACCTTGAGGGGAGAGGCGGCTTAAATAGGCATGCTACATGTGCCGCAAGAATAGGGGAAAGTGAATTCCACTCCCACTTAACAACTTAGCAGCCAAGCCCCCAACAATCTCTCCGCTTGATATTCTTCCCTTAAAGGATAGGATAAAATCTTTCAAAAATCTTTCAATATTATTTTTAAGGAAAGAAACATTTTTAGAATCTACTACTAAAATCTCTCAATATTTTCTATAAATGAAGAAATCTTTTTAGACTCAAATGACACAGAAAAAATTTGTCGTCATTATTTCAAGAAATTCAACAGTCAAAAAATCATTTTAAAATCTTGAAACTCGTTTTTGTCTTTAACGTCAAAACACTACAGGCTTGACTTCTCAGAACTATTCTGAGGCAGTGTTCTGAAATACTTAAAAACCTTTCAAAGCAAACACTAAATCAAGAACCTTCTAATTGGTATATTAACAAGAATCTAAAAATAAAACCAATAAACTAAGCCTAAGACTCTTGTTATCAGCTGGACTCCTTGCATATGTATCGACTTTAATGCTCCATACTTATTTGAGCTGCTCCAAGTATTTTTCGGATCCTGTCTCAACCCACAACTTAAGCACAACATCTTGACTAGCACATTTGAATTATTATCATCAAAATCTTATACATTAATTGGGTCAACAATTTTCCCCTTTTTTGATGATGACAAACCAAATGACTGTTAGATGTCATTTATAACAAGGCAACATATATTAGTGCCAAAATAGTTTATTCAATCCACACAACAGAGATAGTATGAGTGAAGAGGTCAACGCAGAACTAGGCAAACCAATCGAACTGAGCCCAGTATCGAATATTGGTAATAATATCAGCAAAAGAACGTTCTCCTGTGCTTCTAGACATGCTGTCATACTCATCTTTCCTCTTTTGACATCATTGAAAAGGATGAGGAGGCCGGAAATTGAAATCCAGTGTAGATGCAATCATCACCAGTGCGGTAATGCAGGAAATAATAGCAATCCACTCAAGTATAAGGTACAATAATGATATTGGCCATCCGAGTTACGCACAAACAGGTAACACATATAACAAACAAAGTCATAGCACAAAAGCATAAACTATCTAGGAATATTCACAAACCACTACCAGTTACATACATAACCAAGTGTTTTAAAAACAGTGCTGGAAACAGGGGAAGGAATAGAGTCAAGTAGAGGAAGGTGGAGCAGGAAGTTTGGCTGTGAGGGCAAGAAGGGCACTCAGCAGATCCTCGTGACATTTTGCATTGAGAGTCTTTTTCTCTGTAAGCGTCTACTTACTTCAGTTATCTCCCCCTTCAATGTGATCTGGTCCTGTATCAGTGTGTCAATTGTAGGAGCATTGAATGTGGAGGCTTCATTGGGAACAGGACCAAGGGATGTTTAGAGCCCCTGTTATGAAGTTGCACTGCCACCCTTTGTTACCGTGAAGCCACACCCAATTAGGATACTATTGCCAATTTCATCACTGACTTAGAAGCCTACTCTCTTTTGCAAGGGAATCTCAAGTTTTTTAAACACTAAAGTCAGCAAAAAACCCATACCCCATGTCATGATCCTTGGTCGTGTTAGCAATTCTCCCAATATGGCTAATTATGATTGCAGATAAGTTAATTTGCTCATCCTGATCTAATAAATCAGTGTAACACATGTCTATGGGATCAGCAAGGTTGTGTCCCTGGCCTCGGAGAACAATATTCTTAATCACAAAACAAAACAACAATCGATGCAATGGCATCATTTCCCCCTTTCTCACGGACCGGGACACAGTCAGATGGGGCTTTTAAGCCAGTCTCTGGGTCAATTCCAACGATCGTTTATCACCAAGTACGCTCTTGTCCTCACATACATACACATCAAAACCTTTTGATGACATCCTAAGCAACTTACCTAGCTCCTTAGCATCAAATCGTACTTCATGACCATTAACAGTGCTTGTCACCACTCTATTGGTGACAACACAGTTCACATAGAACTCAACTAAGTCTAAAACTAAACACCCTCTCTTAGTATCTGTGAATAATTCCAACCATCCTTGAGCTTCCAACTTCTCTAAAAACACCCCTCGCCCCTGCTCCTGAAAGTATGACACCTTAACCACCTTCTCCCGAAACACAGATTTCTAGAGGAAGTACTCATATCTCTCAGCAAGTGTCATGTTCTTCATAACTTTTTTTTTCTTTGGTTCTTCAGATTCTTTAACCAGTTCTGACACTTGTGGTGAGGCAGCCTGTTTTAAGGCAGATTTTTTGGATGGAACTAATTTGATGGGTGTTTTGGTAGGTGTTTTGACGGGTGTTTTGGTGGATGTTTTGGTGGATTTAAGGGCCAGTTTTTTCTTCATGACAAGACTTTCAACTCTGTCTTCTGGTAAGGGCAGTACAATAGGAGGACCTAAACTTCGAGTTCGAGATCGACGTAGGGGTGCAGCTAGATGTACATTAGGTGAAGTGGTAGTTTTTCTTTGGTGTTTAAGGGTCGGTTTGGTCATCATTTGGGGCTTAGTTGGGACAGTTCTTTTGAACCTCAAAATTGGTTCATCCTCATTACTATCTTCGGCATCTTCAATAACAAATTCATTACCAACATGCTCAACATCAAATTCCTTAAAATGCGAGCTGACTCAGCCCCAAGTCCCCCCAATCTCGACTCGGCCACAACCAGATCATATACCACTATCTCCCATCCCATAATCGGGTGTACCAAAGGTATTATATTAGCATTTAAACCCACTGATTACAAGTCTAAACTCTTTAAGAACCTAAAAATAGAAAGAGTAATCGAAAAAGAGGGTGAGTGAGTGTTTTCCATACCCATTGTGACCTCTTGTAGTGATGGGGGCGCCGGTGACGCTCCCTTAGTACTCATCCAAGTTCCTTCCATTTTTCTTGATGATTGCTCCTATAGTGATCTTGGTTAAGAAGTCTTACACTTAGAGGATTCTCGACCATCATGAGTTCTTGCCGTCTTAAGGATTTGGGAGGATTTGGAGCTAGGGTTTAAGTGGGTTTAAGGAAGGAGAGGAAAATCGGGTTCTTTGAGAGAGAGAGAGATAGACGGATCGGTTATGGAGAGAGAGTGTGGAGGGTTTTAATGTTTGACATGAATGGCCCGAAAATCGAGGGGGTTATGGAGAGAGAATGTTTACATGCAGCACATCATTACACATTAGGTAGGCTATAAATTATAGGTTAGGTGTAATGGAAAGAAATTTTGGTTTCTAACATTCTTTTAATAACGCCACTTGGTCAGCACATAATACAAATAGTGGTCAGCTTTGTGCCTAGAGCCTGTTCTTACTGTTAAAAGTTCAGTGTCTCAGGACACTAAGGGTAATATTATTAGACCTCAACGAGTATCAGTATGTTACATTCCACACATATGCTAGTAAAAGTACAAAAAATTAAATGCATCCATTGGAACAATTTATTTGGCCTAAAGATCCTTAACTAGTCAATCATTGGGGATTAAACAAGTATGCTCAAGTCCTTTTAATCATACCCAATTCAAATCTATTCATCTCAAACTGTTCTCTATTTAGTGCCTTAGTAAAGATGTCAGTAATTTGTTTATCAGTGACACAAAAATTCACAGAAATCAAGCCCTTTTCAACATTGTCTCTCAAAAAGTGATGGCGTATGTCAATATGCTTAGTCCTTTTATGTGAAAATTTTACAATTTGGTACCACCAGTTTTAGCCTATTCACACGTAGCACCTGGTTTTTGAAATCTTTACACTTTGATACCTCCAATTTTAGTGCAAGTGACTTTTAGCCCTTTTTATTTATAATTTAATCTTTGAACTTTTAGAAATTGCAGAAAAAAGAGTTTGCTACGTAAATAAGCTATTTTTAGGATTTTTTCTCAAAATATGCTTGATTTTACTTCTTATCATGACTTTACTGATACTAGTTATTACAATCTACTATTTATATCTTATATATTGTACTTTCTGTGGTTATAGGCCCACCATACTTAGCAAAAATAATTAAAACTTAATTAGAGAGTTTCGACCGTTACCTGAACTTAGTCGGCGTTGGACCATGGCGTTCATCTAGCTTCCAGTTTACAGAGATTGTTAAACCCCACCTTCCTTAGATCAGGTACAGCACAGATCTGTTTTGTTTCCTACCTCAGACCGTAGTCATTGATCAAGTTTTATATTTTGAAGGATTGTGAAACTTTAATTAAGGTTCGATTGAATAACGTTCCTTACTGGGAAACTTCTTTTATTAAAAGCTTGAAAGTGATTATATTACAATGGAATGCTTTGAAGAGGGACTTAAGCTGAGATCATTAGAGATACTTGTTCATAGAGAAATGGAGAATGCTCAAATGATCGTGTCCCTTCTCAACTCTCGACCTCTCTATTTATAGAGGGGATGGGGTACGTAGGATGCCCTAATGGCTACAGATTTTTCACATGGCTATAGTTGCTAACAGTAAACTGACGGCTACAGCACACACTTTATTTTACAGATCGGACACTTGTCAAAATAGTATAGTAATTGGGCAGCCTTTTCAAAACTTTTTTAGTGATGACAAGACTAGCCATCATTATTGAGATTCTGCATACCTTCATCATCAATTATATCTTCCAGACCATCATTATCTGAATAATCATCAAAATCTTCATTAATTTGGTTAAGATGCTCTGGATCATATTTTTCAAACAACTCAAGGAGATATTTCTTTCCTTCTTCTGATAAGAATTTCCCAACTCTAACATCAAAGAGATAATAAAAAATATCTTCTGATTCTGCTCCATCCACTTTCATGTAATCTTTGAATTCACTACTATAGGCGAAAGTAGTGTTTCCACAATGCATTAACGTTTTTCCTTTTTCAATCAATGCCCAACATTGATGATAAATGTTGAAAAATCCAATAGCCCTTGCTAATACAGGATCAGTAACTATATGTACCAGATCTCCATGAATCTAATTTTATCGTTGATCATTGGGATCATCGTAATCAACAATTTGGACAAGATAATGGGCTGGTTTGGCTTTTCCATTTTCATATTCAATTAGGGTGCTATAAACCTCCAAAGTTAGATATTTGCGAACTAGAATTTTTATTGGTCCCTCAGGAGATTTGAGAATCCAATGGAACCTTTTGAACATATATTACTAGAACTTAGTTAAGGATGAGAAAAATGGAAAATTAGGATCTGGGACTTCTGAGAAGTAAAGAACCATCCTATATTTCTAAACTTTGAAGACAGGATCACGGGGAGATAATGAATTGGCTGGGAAACAAATGCCACCGACTCCAGATTGTTAGCAGTTTTACTTAACCGCAAGTGCACGGCGTAGCTGTAGCTAGCAACCGGCAAGTACGGGTCGAATCCACAGGGAACTTGGTTTCAACTACTAGAACTAATTGGACTAACTCAAGCTAGGCAGTTGTCGAGTGAAGTTGGTTTAACTAATTCTAACTCTATTTGGTCTAAGACAATAATGAGAAGAAAATCCTGGATTGGGGTTCACCGCACTATGACGTTCATTGGAAAATACACTAGGTCGTGTGAATCTGCCTGTAAGATAATTGAAATGGAATTATTACCGGTTTAAAGCATCTACGCCTACTTTCGAAGGTCATTAGACTGATCAGACTAACCTAGTTGTCGACTTTCGTGAAACTAGAATAACAAGACCACAAGATCATGTAATTTAAATTCCCAATTGCACCCCCAACTACTTTCGTGTCAAGTAATTCAATTGCTCACAAAGCTACTCTAAGTAAAGGACCTAACTTTCGTTAGTCTCCTAAACTCTAATTAAGAACATGAATGAAACCCTCTCAGGCAATTCATCGAACACCTGGCATGCTAAGTGAGAGTTCAATTATACTCTGGCGTAATTCACAAAAACCTAGAATTAACAATCCAATTTACATCACAGGGGCTACGCCCAATCCAAGATTAAGGAATTTAGCCGCTAAACATGTTTTCAAACAACATCTCAATCAAGAACAATAACATGTCAAGGAATATAGAACTTGAACTAAAACGAAAGAAAAGGGGTAGAAAGGTGTACCCTGAACAATCTGCAACAATATTCAATCGAAAGCGTCAACAAATTTTGATCCAAAGCTTGAATTCAATAGCACAATAAGCAAAACCTAAGAGCCCTAGAAATCGCCTAAAACGAGAGAGAAGAAAAGGTAGAATGAATAAAAATCCGGAATTACAAACCCAAAACACGATAAAACAGCGACAACTAAAGTGGCACGGTCGTGCCAGACGGCACGGGGGCCCCTTGCCAAATTTCTGCCGGACGAAAACGCAGGACCCGGCGAAAAAAAGACAACCATGCCACACAGCACGGCCAGGCCGTGCCATGTGGCACGGTCGTGCCGCGTGGCACGGCTAGGCCATGCCACGTGGCGCCGGTTCGGGTTTGTCGGGTCGTCGCGGTTTTTTTTCTTGTCGCGTGTGTCCGATTCTCCGGGGCTTCCGTGCGACGCTTTTTCGTAGCTTTTCTCGCCTTCTTGGCACTCCTTTCTGCTAAATGCTGTTCATCTTTCTGTTTCTTCAATAGAGTTCCTGAAAATATCGAAAGATGTTATATGAGTTAAAAGTATGCAAAAGGAGGCCGATTTGACCCTTCCTTAACACAATTAAACGTGAAAACGGGGGAGAAAATGGGTCAAATAGGGGCTAAAAATAGTACAAAATAGAGGTTCATCACACCCCCATGCTTATCTCTTGCTTGTCCTCAAGCAAGACTATGCTATGAAAAATCAGGGAGGATGGTGGACCTCTAAACACACCCTCTTCAAGGGAAAAGATGGATGCCGATGAATCACGCCAATCATGCATAGAGGGTAGTCCAGTCAAGGTGCGGCAGATAATCTCAATGAAAATATATGCAATGTCACCCATGAATCATCTTGCCCAAATGAAACACACAACACACCCCAAATATTGAAGCACATAGTAAGACATAACCTTCCTCAACAAATGGTGAGTAAGCAGGACTGGTAGGACCTCACTTTAGGGCAAAGTGGAGCACCCCCCTCAATGTGTTTGAAATATGTAACAAGGGTACGCTCAATACTCCAACCAATCAGGCAACTACCATATGCTTGGTAAAGTTCTCTACTCTCCACCACGAGAATGCAATATGCAATGTGTCAATCATGAGGGCTTGCAATAGGGATGTAATGGGGCTAAGGTCAAAGGTGAGAAGTGGAATAATTTGGGAAAGTGGAGCTATTAGTCAAAGACTAGGGAGCAGGAACACTTCCACAATTCAGCATTATAGATACAACTTCACGCCAACTTACGAATTGAGTGGCAAAGCTCGCAAAAACCTCAAGGAGAAAACAACAAGCTTATTGCAAAAAGCTTCCATGCTACCCGTTTTATTTGCAACTTCTCATTTCATTTTCTTCTTTTTTTTTTGTTTTTTTTTTTTTTGAGAAGCAAAAAAAAGGATGCACATTGGATAGCGTTGGAAGTACAAAAATTAATTCGCAATTTTCCCAAAACGAGCCACTAGTATTATGCCCGCAGTGAATGATCAAATGCCCCAAACATGCCCAACTACATTGTGGAAGTATCGCCCCACTAGACACCTTGACAAGGATGAAGGAAGTATACACAGGTCAAGCGTGTAATTAATGTGGTGCAACAACAACGACTGGGGGAAAGGCTCAAAGGGCTAGCAAAGGGACAGCATGCAACAACGGGTGGCTTTCTGGCTAATGTGGCTACATGAATAAAGATCGCCTCAATCATGTCGGCACATGTAATTGCTAAATGCAGTTTCAAGGAGAACAAGACCAAGTTCTAGAGATGCATCATGGAGGAGTCACACATGAAGGGAAATGGAGACTATATGTAATGAATAGTCATTAGGCTCAAAATCTCACGGGTAAACCTACCACAGTCAAGTGACTTACTCTGGGGTATGTCCCATTCATCAAGGTTAGTCAAGTCAAGCCACATGAATCTCAGGGGTAGCTAGCATGCAACACAGGGCGAAGAAACTACAGATGACAAAACAAACACAATTTGCCCAAAAACTCACACCAAGACAAGTTACGCCTCAACACACAACCCAACATGATCAATCAATCATCACCCCTTTCAATCTCATCACAAGAGGGGTTTTCGCAAACTGTAAATTTTTTTTTTATCTTTTTTTTTTTCCAAAGCAATAAAACTAACTACTAAAGCAATAAAGTTATAAAGGATAATGAAGAGAAGGGTAAGAGATGGTACCTGAGAAGCTTACGAATGCCCGACTCGATCATTTCTCCTTTTGAATGCAAAAGCTAATCCTATATGCTCTAAACTATATGCTCGAATAAAATAAAAAGGCAGAAACAACAAAGTGCATGACATGAAATCCTATCTAAATGATGCAAATGCAAGTGATATCATCACCTACCCCCACAATGTTACCAGAAAGCGACGAGCTCACACCCCCATGCTTGAGATTTTCATTGTCCTCAATGAAAAGGACGCAGAAAAGAAACAAGGGGAGGGAAAGGGGGGAAAAGGGTGGGTGACACACACACACACACTCGCTTTTTTTTTTTTTTTAAGAACTATAAATACCTTGGGTTGCCTCCCAAGAAGCGCTTGTTTTAGGTCCTAAGCTTGACCGTTACCTCAGGAATATGATGCTCGTGTGATGTAGGGAGGTGTGGGGATGGAAGAAGGAAATGACGAGTGAGCCAGCACTTCCCCATGGCTAAAGTCAGGCATCAGTATCGCCTGAGGAGGCCCGCCAGTAGCAGTAGTGGGCGGTGGGGGTCGGGGAGGCAGAGCAGGCGGCCGCAGATGGGATCCGCCACCCCAGTCATGAAGTTCCACTCTTACGACAGCTGGAGGAGTGGAGACGGTCGGGGCCGCAAGCGCAGAGTGTGCACCTGGGGCGGGAGGTGGTATGGGTGGTAAAAATTGAAAATCCACCCGCTCGCCACAGACGGTGAAGGACATGGTGCCCATCTGCACATCAATCACAGCCCCTGCGGTCGCGAGAAAGGGGCGACCCAAGATGAAGGGGGGCGGAAAGGCATCGTCCATATCAAGGACGATAAAGTCACACGGGACCAGAAAATTCCCCACCTGGACCGGAACGTCCTCCAGGATGCCCACAGGACGCCTGATGGAGCAGTCTGCGAGCTGAATAGTGATGCTGGTGGGTGTGGGGTCCCATAATCGCAGCTTCTTGCAGAGAGAGAGCGGCATGATACTCACACTAGCGCCCAGATCGCAGAGAGCTCTCTCAATCTGCACATCCCCTATACAGCAAGGGATGGAGAAACTACCAGGATCCTGCAGCTTGGATGGCGACCGCCTTTGCAAGAGCGCACTACAGGAGCCGCCAATGGAAGCTATAGAAGCCTCCCTAGATGCTCCCTTCTTGGACAGGAGTTCTCGTAAAAATTTCCATTGCGCAGGGGCACTCTTGAGAACTTCCAAGAAGGGGCTGCTGGCATAGATTCGGTGTAGAATTTTCAGAAATCGCTCGAATCTAGGTTCAAGCTGAACGAGCTCAGACCATGCCAGTCGTTGAGGGAAAGGCACTCGAGGGTGGTAAGTGCGATCAATGGGTTGATGGCGGGTTTCCTCAATAGGGCTCAGACCCTCATTTTTCTCCTTTCCCTCAGTTCCGGCAGAAGCAGAAACCGGAACTACCTCCTGGAGAACCATCACTGGGCTCTCTTCTAACCCCGCGCCCACAGTAGATATGGCATTGACTTGGCGGCGGGGGTTGACCTCGGTCTGACCCGGAAGTTGCCCCTGAGATCTGGACAGGTGGCTCACCTGCTGAGCAATCTGGGCAATCTGTGTATCCATGGTTTTCTGATGGGCGGCCATGGAATCCACTCTGGAGGTCAATACCTGAATATTTTCTTTGAGAGTCTCATTTGTCGTAGTCTGGGTAGCTATGAAGCGCTCCATAAGGCTCTCCAGGTGAGATGTGGGTTCAGGAGGTGGAGGAGGTGGAGTGTAGGGGGCTCGGTGGTGGAAACCAGGTGGCTGGTTGGGGTTCTGAGGGTGAGGGTTGGGGTTTTTATAGAGGGGGTTCGGACGAGTATTCCAACCCTGGTTGTAGGAGGTGGGGTGGGGGTTATTTTGAGGAGGTTGGGTATAGGTATGATAGGCGTTGACGTGCTCAATGCTAGAAGGGGCATTGTAGCACTCAACAGCAGTATGGCCCTGTACACCGCAGGCCTCACAAACAGCATAGATCCCCATGGACGACCCCACAGAAGTAGCTGACAAGGTGGTCACTTTCTCCAGGCGCTGTGCAAGGGCGTCCACCATGCTCGCTAGGAGCGTCACAGCGTCAATCTCATGCCTGCCACCGCCCCTCTTGGGGGTGGCCTTCTCACTCGACCAATGATAGTTGTTGGAAGCCATCTCTTCCAACAACGCCTTTGCTGCTTCGATAGATTTGCCCATAAGAGCACCCCCTGCTACAGCATCAACTGAAATCTTCACCGACCGCTCTAATCCATTGTAGAAGGTTTGGATTAGGAGCCAGTCGGGAACTCCATGGTGGGGGCACTGGCGCTGGAGGTCCTTGAATCTCTCCCACGCCTCATATAGAGACTCACCATCCTGCTGGGCAAAGGAGGTGATGTCTGTCCTCAGCTTGGCAGTCTTGCCAGGTGGGAAGTACTTGCTGAGGAATGCTTTGGAGAGTACTTCCCACGTGGTGAACGAGTTGGGCTCCTCGTTCTGAAGCCAGTCACTGGCTCTATCCCGCAGTGAGAATGGGAAGAGCCGCAGCCGGATTGCATCAGTAGACACTCCATTTAGCTTGATGGTATCACACTTCGCTAAGAACCTGCGAAGGTGCACGTTAGGGTTCTCCGAGGGGTGCCCGCTGAATTGCTCCCTCTCCACGAATGTGATCAGTGCGGGGCTGAGCTCGAAGTTGTTAGCCTCGATGGCGGGGCTAACGATGGAGGAGGTTACGCCCGATGCTTGTGGCAAGGCATAATCTCGCAGCACTCTTTGGCTTTGCTCGGCCATCTGTATTTGTGCTTGGTGCCTTCTCCTTTCACCGCTTTGCCGTCGAGCAGTGGCTTCGATTTCAGGGTCAAAAGGGGCAAGTGGTTGATCCCTTTGACTACGCCTGCGCATACAAAACCAACACTACCAAGGCGTAAAACAGTTTCAAGCACAATGAAGGGGAGAAGGGAAACAATGAAGGGATGAAAAGAAAAAGAAAAAGCCTAGTCTAGAGTACGCTAATCGGTTCTAATATTGAAAGGCACAAGCTCCCCGGCAACGGCGCCAAAAACTTGTTAGCAGTTTTACTTAACCGCAAGTGCACGGCGTAGCTGTAGCTAGCAACCGGCAAGTACGGGTCGAATCCACAGGGAACTTGGTTTCAACTACTAGAACTAATTGGACTAACTCAAGCTAGGCAGTTGTCGAGTGAAGTTGGTTTAACTAATTCTAACTCTATTTGGTCTAAGACAATAATGAGAAGAAAATCCTGGATTGGGGTTCACCGCACTATGACGTTCATTGGAAAATACACTAGGTCGTGTGAATCTGCCTGTAAGATAATTGAAATGGAATTATTACCGGTTTAAAGCATCTACGCCTACTTTCGAAGGTCATTAGACTGATCAGACTAACCTAGTTGTCGACTTTCGTGAAACTAGAATAACAAGACCACAAGATCATGTAATTTAAATTCCCAATTGCACCCCCAACTACTTTCGTGTCAAGTAATTCAATTGCTCACAAAGCTACTCTAAGTAAAGGAGCTAACTTTCGTTAGTCTCCTAAACTCTAATTAAGAACATGAATGAAACCCTCTCAGGCAATTCATCGAACACCTGGCATGCTAAGTGAGAGTTCAATTATACTCTGGCGTAATTCACAAAAACCTAGAATTAACAATCCAATTTACATCACAGGGGCTACGCCCAATCCAAGATTAAGGAATTTAGCCGCTAAACATGTTTTCAAACAACATCTCAATCAAGAACAATAACATGTCAAGGAATATAGAACTTGAACTAAAACGAAAGAAAAGGGGTAGAAAGGTGTACCCTGAACAATCTGCAACAATATTCAATCGAAAGCGTCAACAAATTTTGATCCAAAGCTTGAATTCAATAGCACAATAAGCAAAACCTAAGAGCCCTAGAAATCGCCTAAAACGAGAGAGAAGAAAAGGTAGAATGAATAAAAACCCGGAATTACAATCCCAAAACACGATAAAACAGCCACAACTAAAGTGGCACGGTCGTGCCAGACGGCACGGGGGCCCCGTGCCAAATTTCTGCCAGACGAAAACGCAGGACCCGGCGAAAAAAAGACAACCATGCCACACAGCACGGCCAGGCCGTGCCATGTGGCACGGTCGTGCCAAGTGGCACGGCCACACCGTGCCATGTGGCACGGTCGTGCCGCGTGGCACGGCTAGGCCATGCCACGTGGCGCCGGTTCGGGTTTGTCGGGTCGTCGCGGTTTTTTTTCTTGTCGCGTGTGTCCGATTCTCCGGGGCTTCCGTGCGACGCTTTTTCGTAGCTTTTCTCGCCTTCTTGGCACTCCTTTCTGCTAAATGCTGTTCATCTTTCTGTTTCTTCAATAGAGTTCCTGAAAATATCGAAAGATGTTATATGAGTTAAAAGTATGCAAAAGGAGGCCGATTTGACCCTTCCTTAACACAATTAAACGTGAAAACGGGGGAGAAAATGGGTCAAATAGGGGCTAAAAATAGTACAAAATAGAGGTTCATCACAGATCTATCAGAAAAATAGATCATTCTACTCCAGGACTCCCAAATATCATAGGAATAATGATGATAAAGGTTGACGCAGGCTGCATACCATTCCTTGAACCATTTTTCTTGGATGTGAGAACTTAATTTCTCTTGGATATCACTGAAGGTAGCTAATTTGTAATTCTAAAAGGAAAAATCTCTGGGCTATTAGGTAGGTAGTAGAAAGTAGACCAAAGTGCGATCTACTTTTTGTATGAAATTCTAGGTTATCGATAAGAACTTTGCTAGAAGGCGTAACCCGTTCTAGTATGACTAGCATTTCATTAAGGGTTTCCTCATTTTCTGGCAGGAGGTCGGCTTTGATGATCACCATGGGCGAGTTCTCGAGTTAAACTGTCTGCCAGAGAGTTCTTCAATTCCTGTATATATTCAATAGAGAAGAAAAATTGGTTAAGCCATAATTGCTAACGCAGGAGTCGCTCTTGCACTTGCATATTTGATAAATTCTTTTTTACAAAACCAAGTATTTCTTTACAATCAGTTCGAATGAGAAAAGGTTTAGGGGCTAAAAAGATTAAGAATTTTTCAATTCCACTTATAACTGCAAGAATTTCTTTTTCCATTGTAAGATAATTGCATTCTGCTTTATTAAAGCTTCCACTGCAATATTTGCAAAGTTTTTCTCCTCCTTTGATTTTGAGTACCGCACTCCAGTGTTCATTGCTGGCATCTGTATTAAGAATTAAATCATCTTCTTCATTAGGCAAATTAAGAACAGGAAGATTTTTACACATTTTTTTGAAGTTCTAGACAATCTTTGAATCATTTGTGGTCCAAGTCCAGCTAACATCTTTCTTGAGTTTTTGCTATAATTGTTTTCTTAGTTTAGCCAAATCTTTAATGAAATCAGAAGCATAGGTAAGACATCCAAAAAACCTTTCTAGTTGCTTCCTATCTTCTATCTTTTCAGGAAAATTTTCTATTTTTTTCATAATATGTTTTTGTAGAATAATCTGTCCATCTTTTATCTCTAGACCCAAAAACTCAATTTTTTATTCAGTATAAATACACTTGTTTTTTCCAAGTATAATATCATGAACAATGCACCTTTGGGTGACAGCCAAGACATCGTTTTTGTGCTACTTTATGGTTTTGGAAAAAATAAGGATATCATCAATGTAGACTAAACGACAAGGACTAAAGTCCTTGCAGATGTTATCCATTCTTCTCTGAAATATTTGAAGTGCATTTTTAAGACCAAATGGCATTACTATCCATTCATAATGTCCTTGTGGGGCACTAAATGCAGTTAAAGGGATACTTTCCTCATTCATTTTTATCTGCCAATAACCACTTTTGCAATCCATTTTCGAGAACCAAGAGGCTTCTTGAATTCTTTTAAAAAGGACTGTTTTGTTAGGAATATAGTAACCATCAAAGACAGTATTATCATTAAACTTTTTGTAATTGATTACCATTCTAGCTTTTCCTCTTTTTTCCTCAGCATGATTTCTTACCATGAAAGCGGGACTGATGTGAGGACTTTTACTGTTTCTGATTAATCCTTTGTGAAGAAGTTCTTTGATTTGTTTATTAAATTCTTGAATGTCCTAGTGTGGATACACCATTTGTTTGACTTGGATGATGGTATTGGGATTTAATAAGGTGATTTTAGCAAATGTTTTGCCTTCATCCCAAAATTTCAGAGAATTATCAGAATAGAGTTTTTTGTATAATTTTTTCTTGGTGTTCAATAATCTGCTCTTTAACAGATAACTCGAGTAATAAGATTGTAAGTGCTACTTGTCGTTGTGCAGGTATTACCTTTTCACCACGCTGGCTGCGTGTAAATTCAATTTTCTGATGAGTGTAAGTCTTACTTAATTTTTCAATAGGAACTGAGTGGCCATTAATTGTAAATATTATTTGATTTATGGTGTGGTTGCATGGAGAATATAATCTTTGGAAGTTATTCCCAATAATTATATCATGAGAGGGTTGATAAGTAGCCCATAGAACGGGTATAATAAATTGAACTCCTCCTAATTCTATGGATAACCCTTCTATGGCTTCATTGTGGCTCATAACACTGTTATTAGTTATTCTTACTTGTAAAGAATTTTTAGCTCTTTTACACATAAATTCAGGAAATAATGTTCTTTTTCCAAAGCATACAGAACAACCACTATCTATGTAGACACACAGTTCATATTTATTATATCCCTCTAAACATACCTTTATTAGGATATAGATGCTATTAGGGTTTATATTGGTAGCTTCATAGGATATTTCCATAGTCATATTTTTGACTAATTCATCTTCATAAATTGATTCACTAACAGTTCTAGTTTTGTATCCAATTACCTTTCTTTTCGGACTTGTTAATCGATCTAAATTAGGTCTTGCAGTTTCAGAACTCATTCTACTTATTTCACTAGTCATGCTAATTGTATCATCTTCTTTAAGCTCTTCTTTAGCGGATGAAGATCCTTCTCTCTAATCTGACTTTGTGCTCATACTTTTTAATAATTGGGGTTTAATGGTGATCTTTTCTTCTTCATCAATTTTTATTATATTTTTCTTATTAATTTTTGTAGAGTTGGCAAAGTTAGATATCCATGAACGATCGATTTTTATATCTTGAGGGTTAGACTTAGTTCTCTGAATTTTCTGCATCGGAGTAAGATTTTCAAATTTTTCTGCCTTTATCATTGTTACCTTAGTCTTAGGGTCTATTGTATTATCTAACTTGTAGATAATTTTTCAAAATATCCTTAATGGATATCCTTCTCTTTTCATGTCCATCCCAATTGTTTTAATCTTAAGGGATAAGACGTTTTTAGCAAATTTATCTTTTAGACTCACATAATATCTAGGTCGACAGTTGAAACCTACTGACCCATTACATAAATTTGTTTTAATCCCTGTGATTATCTGATTATTAAATTTGGTATGTCTAATATCACAAAGTAAAGTATAAAGACCAATGTCTTTACCATAATATTGTAATGGAGTGATTTGAATTTGGACACTACTGACATGGATGTACCTATATTTTCTATCTTTGTTATGTTTAAGGATATTCTCCCAATTAATAAGATTAACTTCTCCAACATCATATTCACAATCCTTTATCTCAAGATCTCCTTCCATCATTTCACATACGTATTTGCTTTTTAATTGAAAAATAAATTTTTTATAGATCATGTCCTTTTGGATTATAGAAAGAACCTAATCTCCCTTAACTTCTTCATGATCATTGTCTGCCATAAATTCTTCTCCTTGAAGATCACCAAGGTAACCGAGCTACTTTCCATCATATGGCTAGTTTTTTCATAATCACTTTCTTCATATTCATTGTCCTCTATAATTTCAACAATTCCTTTGTTGTTGCCTAGGGTTAGGTCTAAAGCTTCATCTTCACTAAGCTCAACATAATCTAGGCTTCCCAATGTTTCAATAAGCTTATTATTCTTTCTGTTTTTGCATTCATTCGTATAATGTCGTACTTCTCCACACGCCCAATATTTGTGGTTGTTCTTTCCTACCGGGCAATAAGCAGCTTTCCTAAAAAATCTACGTTTTTTAGGACTCGGATTGTTATAATATTTTCTTCTATATTTTTCGCCTCTTTGCTTGTTAAAGCTCTTTTTCTTATAGAATTTTCTTTTTCTTCTTTTCTCAGATTCTTTCTCCCATTGGTGAGGTGAATCCCAGCAAGTTAAGAACTGCTTCTTAATTTTCTTTTGCTTTTGAAGATCAAACGTTGTTCATTGACCCATTTTCGCAAAAAGGAAATTTTTGAACCAAGGGTATCAACAGCATCTGTTTGTTCAAACCATGCCATGTATTTTTCATTAATTATAGAATTTATAGGATATGGCAATCTATCATAGAACATGCCAAGATTTGTTTCATTATGCCCAATTTTATAATAATATTGACTGAATTCTGCAATATAATTTTCTAGGTATCTCATATCCCATAATTCTATGTTGTTAATTTTTCTTTGCTATTCTCGTGCTTTTTCTTCAGAATCAATTTTAGCTCCGATGAATTCAGTTTCAATTTCTTTGCACAGACTTTTAAACATAGCAACTGGTGTTTCCATCATTCTTAATGTATTTTTACCATCTTCACTTAATGAATCATACCAGTCAGCTACAGTGTCAGAGAAACTGTGTTCAATATAATTTAGAAAATTTACCGCAGTCCATGTAGTATTTAGGTTTAAAACACTGTTCATTCCTCTTTTCCAATACTCAAATATTTCTTCTCTATTACGGACTCCATCAATGTTTAAAATATATCCAGTTTGGCTAATTGGGGTAAGGCCAATTTCTTCATAAGTGGTGGTTTTCCTTGGAATAAACCCGAAGGAAAAATTACTTGTACGTCTCACTGGAATATACCTCGGTCTTAGGAAATGAATGTTTCTTCTAGATTGTTCACCAAATTCCTCAAGTTTAAGAATGACATTCTTAACTAGATTAGTTTCTATTTCATATAAGTCAATCTCTTCCCCAATCTTATTGATTTCATTAGTCATTTTACCATATTTTTTGTCAAGTTTTCTTCTAATTTCTTGTAATGGTAAAACATTAAGATCTCTTAATTTTATTAGATTCATCTCTTGATATATTTCTTCTTCTAGTTGGACATTGTTAGTCTCTTCATTATAATCAGACAATACGTCATATTTATCACTAATTGCGCTCATGATCTTGTTCAATTCTTTTGGATTTTGTTCCTCATCGAATATTTTTTGTAGTTCTTCAAGACCGTATTTTTCATACTCCATCTTCTTGTTCTTTCTTTTCAGTCGATTTTTCACCAGATTATTCTCCTACTTCTTTTTGGATTTTTATCTCTTGTAAAGGAAATGGATCTTGTTTTTTGGATTTTGAAAAGGATATTTATGATGATAAGGAGTGCTAATTCTAGAACTAGACTTTGAACTATGTCTAATTTCGTTAATAAGAGAAAGGCGGACAACCGTTAGCTGATTCTTAAGATCTTTTAGTTCAGTCTTAATTTTAATCAATTCAGCTTTTAACTCTAAAACTATATCAGTGATATAGTTTAATTGGGGTGCTAATGAGATATTACCTTCCGGTGAGTGAACAATATGTGAATAATTTGGACCAGGGCAAGCAAGTGATGCTTCCAGCATTAAACGTAGTTAATCACACTTAATCACGACTAATTAGCTTAATTAATCATTAATTAGCTTAATAGTCTTAATTATTTTTGTGTACATGGCTCTGATACCAGATGAAAGAGAACGTCGAGATCTATTAGTGGGCAAAAAACCACAAACACAATTTTAGATTTTTCGAAAGTAAGTTTTTAAGGATTGAGGGTAGATTTGCAAATATGAAAAGTTTAGGGACTTGAAAATAAATTTTTATTTATTCAAATAGTGACTTGTCCCCCAAATGTAAATAGTGCAAAAACTCGATAATCTTGTCAGTAAAGTTTTTAAAAAGCTGGTTCTCAAAATGATTACACTAAAACTCGATGTACCCAAATGTACATTACCCCTCTTATGTTGACATGGATTTTTGACAATATTAATTGCACTTGTGTTATCACAAAATATAGGAATGCATCCCATGTCAACAGAAATATAATAACCCGACCCTAACCCATATTTATTTATTTAAATCATATTTATTTATTGAATTAATCATGTTTATTCATTTAATTTATCATATTTATGGATTTAATCACTCATGGTTATTTGTTTAACCAAATCATGTTCATTAATTCAATTACCCTCAATTTATATATTTACCGAATTGCCTTATACTATTTAAATTTTTCGCTTTCATTTATCGTATTTAATCATCCCGGTTAGGGGATATTTCATTTGAGTCCCATTTTACAATTCAAGTTTCATTGATTTTTAATTCAAGTTTTGTTGATTAATTAAATATCGGGTCAATTAATAATAGGCCTCGATAATTATGGTTTGAGAAATTATTATTATTATTATCATCATCATCATCATTATTATTATTATTATTATTATTATTATTATTATTATTGTTATTATTATTATTATTATTATTTTTATTATTTTTATAAGATTACAAAATTTTAATTTTGAGTTACGCAAAAACGTTATCGTTACGAAGCGTTTTGCTCCCGAACTCAACCTACATGGACCCAACTTGAAGCCCAAGTTTGCATCCTTTAACCTAACTAATTACCATGATTTAAAGCTAACCATAGTTAACAAAAATTTTGTTGAGGATAAAATTTCAGCCACAAGTTAGAATAGTGAAAACAAATACAAATCAACCCAAAAAACTCCATTTTCTCTCTCCTCTCTCTCTCCTCCCCTCACGATAGCAGCCCAGCCACTGTTCTGGCTGATTTTAAGCCACTTTTTTGGCCAGCTCCGGCGATCTCCGACCCTTCCCAACATCCTCATACCTCAAGCTACTATCTTGCAGCATCAAAGCCACTAAATCTCATCTCCACCTGTACTTATTTTCAATCAAAGTAAGTAATCTTGAAACTTGATCTTATTGATTTTGATTTTGATTTTAGTTTTGATTCTTGTTTTGAGGCTTGCGATCATTGATCATAATGTTTTGATAAGAAATAAGAGTTATTTTGGTATTAGTCATGGTGAAGTTGAGCTTGAATCATGCGAGGGTTTAGGGATGATCATGTTCATGCAAGTTTAAGTTAAAACCAAGTTTATGGATTGATTTGTATTTGATTTTGTAGTGTTTAGTTATATAGATGATTATGATGATATTTTTGGTGAGTTGGAATGATTGCAAGAGCGGATTTGTATGAAAAAGAGCGGGAAAAGTCAAAACAGTGAGGCTGAAAATTTCAGCAAAATAGGGCAGAGTTTACAATTAAACTAGTAATGATTAGCCCATTGAAAAATTATGATTTTTTGTGGGTAGATATTTTAGTATGTTAGCTTTTAAATGCCTATTGAATCGCCTTAATCTGAGGTATGTGGAAAACGTTATGATCATTTTACCGAAACTGTGCAGAATAGACTAAAAACTGACACAGTTGCATTTTAGCCCCATTTTGGGAACCCTATTATGGGAATCATATTTTGTGTTGTAAATGAAAGTTTTTTGGGATTTCTTAGTCTTTTCATATTGGGGTTTTAAGTCTCCATTTGAGATCTAGAACAAAAATTATGAATTTTTGAAGGAAACTGACCTGCTTTGGGGTAAATTAGACCGTTATTGCAATTTCTATGCAGTGTATACTTGAAGAAAAGTTTTGAGAATTGTACTGTGCATTGTCCATGTCATTTTTGAATTTCTTGTAAGATCTTATGAAGTTTGGTTGAGTATTTTGAGTTTGATAATTTTTGGAAGCATTTTGAGTAATTGTGTAAAGAGTAATAATAAAGATTAAGTGAGATTGATCATGCACTCATTTTGTGTATTTTGGGTTAAGTAAGGTTATTTAAGGGGAGGAAATGAATATTCATGGACTTTTATGGAGTTTTTAGCTTGATTAAGGAGAAAGAAGAAGATAAATATACAATTTGAGAGCTTGTTTATGAGTTTTGAATCAATTATAAATTTTACAAAGAAAATACCAAGTTTAGCGAGTTTAATAGCTTCTATTGAGTTCAATAACTTTTTTGGGGTGGAGTTCTATTTCTAATGGATTTATGAATGAAATATGAGAAGTGGAGAGAATTGTGACTTAGAAACTATATTTATCAGATCAAGTTATTGCAGTTTATGCTATTTTGAATCAAGATATATTTCTCTTGGCATCAAAACGTTATTACTTACTCACTTCAGAATATATCACATGTATTTATCAAGCCAATCTAGTGTACTCGTTGTTATCTTAAACCAAGTTATACATCAGCAAGTCTGAAACCCGTATCAGTAACCTATTTTAGAAAAGACCACAACCACTCTCTCAATTGTTACCATCAAGGCCTTTTCTTTTGTAATCTCATTTATCTCATTGTGGACTATTTTACTTTTATTTACTTTATATTAGATTTAATTACTTTCATCAATTCAGTTTTGAAGTTATATTAAAGTATCCATGTTATGTATACCATTTAATTACTCAATTTCTGTTACAAATATTTTTACTTACTCAATTATGCAAGTAAGGATCATTTACTGACTACACATACTTACAATGACATTTATCAAACAGAGTTGAGGCCTAGTTATCGTTCCCCGTTATGCATAAGTGTTATCAAGTCAGAACATATTTATCAAGTCAGATGACATTTATGAAACAGCTGACTTGTATCAAGTCAGATAATATTTTTAAAGACTCAAGGCACGTTCATTGTCTGTATCTTCAGAAAGCAGAACATGTTTGTCAAGTTACAACTCTTAATGAGTTTGTTAATGAATCAATTTATATAGTGATTTGCCATTTAACTTGTGAGCCTGTTAGTTATCATCTATAGGGCGTCAGCCCATCATTTACCCGCACAGCTTCAGGCCAACTCTTGATCGGATTGGCAGGTGTACACCTACGTATAGATCATATCATTGCAAGGTGTTCACATTCAGATAATAATAAGCAATTCAGTTTCATATTACTTTCATTTTCATTGTTATTACAAACTAAAAGCATTGCAAAAGCGGGTACCCATCAACAGTTTTTCTATGCTCATTTTACAATACAGGAATGTATGTACTTAGTTTTTGCTCATATTTTCGAATTGTTTTCATGTTTTCCATTTTACGTGATGAAGTATCGCATGTTTCTCCATTTAGCAAGACCTTTTGGAATTCATCAGATGCTCACAGTGGATTCAGCATAGCATGAATATTGGGATCGACCTCAGGGTCAAGTTGGGTCTTTACTTGTGTAGTGTGGAGTGCGAGTTAGCATATGGTATGATTAAGCCGATTGTATTGAAGATTGAACTATTATAGACTTTGGCCTTAAAGTGTTTTAGTTTAATAAATATTGTGATTTGAACTTGATTTGCAAGATTAAATGGTTTTAGTGAGCCTTGTCCTTATCAAGACGGCGGTAGCGCCTTCTAGTATTAAGTCTTCCGCTGCAGTTTTCCGTAAATCATGTCATTAGCATTTTGGGGGTGTTACAGATTTGGTATCAGAGCAAAGGTTTTAAGGGCCACTGTGAGCTATCAAGTGTTTACAAGTTAGCTATTAAGGTGTGTATGAGTTATGTTGGACCAGTTAAATAAGCTATTGACTATAAGTTCCTATGTATGGGCATATATGGAGGAACCATTTTCATTTGGGTGACTCAATTATTTGGTAATATCATGAGATTCAAGCATGAGCAAAGTGGATTGTGGAACCATTTGGGTCACTTGCTGGTGAGGTATGCTCTCATTTATCTGGGAGTTGTATTGTATGTTTCATTTCTCTTATTTGTTTAAATTTTTGTAATTGTGCACTCCGGGTGTGTGACCTGTTGAGTTATGAACTCCGGCATGTGGCCGTTGAGCTATTGAAGTATTTCTCTCTATTTCAGGTATCTATTGTAAGGCTTTAAGCCTGGATTTTAGCCAGTTTTTTTGCGGAACTCTGTCCATTTCGCTTCAGAATTTGAGCATTTCATTGAGGTGAATTAATATACCTGACCTTGAGTGCAGTGATGGTTGAAGCCGATGTGGGGATGTCATCTGCAACTTCTTAAGGGATTTGTACAATGTCAAGTTAGATGTAAACCTCTAGATGAAGAAATACCTAGTGGGGTAACATCTTTGAGGTGAACTAATATGAGAAGAATACTACAATGAGTGCTTATGTATGGTGATAACAATTAGTAGCTTATGGTGCGCTACTTGGTATTATATGGGTGGTACAAGTAAGATTAAGCTGTCATGTATCGGAATCATCTGGTCTTGATACTAAGACTTTACATCAGCAATGCTCCCATTACTTCCTGTAATTAGCTTATTTCTGCCCTAGTTATCTTGAATTGTTCAGGGACATCATCTCTTTGTTGCTAACACTCTCTTGAGTTGTAATGGAGTGTTTATAGGAAATTTCATGTATCATCTGTGGGGAGTTCTTTAAACACGTCTGAGTAACCTTTCTTATAGGCGATTCAAACCCCGACAATCACAGTCGTTTAATTCTCTATTTCCATAATGGAAACTATAATGACCCTCGGTGTGCATTACTGTGTGATTTGCAGTAATTCCTAAGCATAT
The DNA here is from genome assembly GCA_029747015.1 of Carnegiea gigantea. NCBI lineage: Eukaryota > Viridiplantae > Streptophyta > Magnoliopsida > Caryophyllales > Cactaceae > Carnegiea > Carnegiea gigantea. The sequence goes on from JAKOGI010001392.1 coordinate 219,076, forward strand.
TTGATTCATTCTACTTGTAGCTCAGTCATCACTATGTTCATATTTTTACTGTCACCTACTTGAACTTCTTGCTTCTATTTGGGCACTAATCATTTATTGCTTGCAAAGCCTTTGATTGCTTCAGATCCAATCATTGAGTGCCCTTTCACCAATTAAATGTATCTATATTGTTCGTATTTCTATAGCACCGTAACATCATGCTGGCACACTACTCTATGACTGTGACTACATGTCGTTATTCAAGTTATTTTGATAATCCTTCCTTTTCTAGTATAACCTAGTTTAGTAATAATAAACAACAATTTGTGCTATTTTCATCTGCCAGTAGTTTTGAAGTTTATATGCCCACCCAAGACTTCCATTTACTGCAAAATATATTATTGATGGATGTCATCATGTTCGGTCATAAGATTGACTCTTTCATCTTAACGTATTGTCCTTTCAAACACTAGATAAATAAAATTTCCTTTCTGATAGTAGTGACCCTTATCTTCGTCATTTTACTCTCATACGGGTACCGTATGACCTTTCAAAAGCCACTTTGGTAACCTATTACATTTCTTCACCTTCATTACTTAAGACTCCCTCTCAACTTCATAACATCGATCATTTACTTTACTATCATGACCATCATGAATAAACTACATGTCTTATATATGCAGGTCATTTCTATGCCTTGCCTCTTTCATTACGATTCTTTGTCTTTTCATTCATTTAGCTTACATGTCGGTTATTTCTAACCAATAAAGAAATATCTTCGCAAGAGTTCATGTTGTGGTTACATCTCTTTACATTTTAGATTACCTCCCTGTCATTTCAATTTACTGAGACCAATAGGCTATTGAATGTTTATCTTTTATACACATGCCTTTAGTAGTATTGCTGAAACCATATTCACTGGACATTCAATCCAGTTTGATTGGCAGATTTGGTATCATTATGGGGGTAAACTGACTGTATACTTACAGGACTAAGATGATTAGTAAGGATCTTAAGGTTAGCTTGAGAGATGAGGGTTGGCTAAACGTGCCTTTCTACAGGCCAAGGGAAGAAAAGCCCTATTTATCCCCCCAATTACATTGTGCAAGCAAGTGAATTATCATGTCAGTAATGCATTGAATATTAGTGATATGTCAACTACACTCGATATATCCATATCCATATTTACAGTTTGTGAATTTAGAGATGTTCTATCTGAGAACTATCAGGATTGTTTCTCCCCAAGAAACATTAACTTTCAGATTAACCTAGTTCTAGGTGCTCAATCCATTTTCAGAGCCCCTATCACATGACCCCCAGTAGAGTTCAAGGAACTACAAATTTAGTAAGGTAAGTTGTTACAGAAGAGAGTTATTTGACCAAGTGTGTCATCATGGGAAACCCTAGTTTTATATGTGTGAAGAAGGAAGGCAGAACCTTATGGTTGTGTACTGCGTACAGAGAGTTGAACAAGATCGCTATCAAAACAAGTGCCCTATACCTTGAATAAATAATTTATGGGATTAACTGCCAACAACAGATGTCTTTTCCAAGAATGATTTAAGGTTTGGGTATCACACCTAAACCATGCAACCGCAGTATATCTTTCGCAAGAATTCCCATTTATAGTAATTCTTGTTTGCTTGTCTTATCTTCAAAACTTGATACTATCCAATGTTGTTTAATCTCCCTTGTATTTCAACCTGATGTTTCCTATTAGCGTGATCTTCTATGTCTTTGCAAACCCATTGTTAAATGTGCAATACATTTTTTGTTCAACCTTATATGGTTGTCAATATTCCCGTGCTCTCGACCTTCACCATCTCTATTTCATGATCTTGAGTTGTAGTTGATTTCGTTGAGAGATGATTCCTACATCTACCTTACATCTCATTTATTCATAATAATACGCTCGTGTAACTTGTTCTGAATTCATAATGTAATTCAACTCTCGTTGATGTGGGTGATTACAATTGTCATAATCCCCTTATCCTCCTTATTTTGAGCATCAACCCCCACACATATATCTTACATTCTGATAAATAAATTTCTGCATTCTCTATTTTATCTTACTGTTATACTCGAATTAACTTCATATGAGTAAAGGCATGTTCCTATTGTAGCTTGCCCAATCTATTTATCTATCCATCGGCACCTTGCTTGTCTAATCCATTTATCTGTCCATTACACTTTGCTTATCCAATCTATTTGTCTATTCATTGCACTTTGTTTATCCAATCTATGTATCTATTTATTGCACATTGCTTGTTCCATCTATCTATTGCACTTATCTTGTTCCTTGTGGCTATAAAGTCACCTAGTTGAAGTTCAGTTACTTGTTATCTTATTTCCAATTCATCAGTTAAACCCGAGTATAACCATGTTATCTTTCTCCTTGGTTGATTATTTATTGGACCCTTTATGATGCATATTTATGAACCATAGTTCTTGTGGCATTATATTTCAGAATTAATGATACACTTATGGTTATCTTTAATCTAACCACCCCATGATAATCTCTCCTTTATTTGCCTTTTCTAGTCTCATTATTCATTTCTTTTATATGCAATCATTCACTTGGCTAAGAATTTCGTCACTCTCATCCCTAACCATGGTCATTGCATTGCTCATTATCGACCAGAAGCAGATCCTTGAGTAGTCTGATAAGGGGAGATCATGTGAGGCATTAGGAATATCAGATGAGGAGATTTTGATAAGGTAATAATCTCAAACATTGTCTAATTATATTGAAGTGAGTCAGAAGAAACATTGAGTACAAGGTCAGAGCTAACCCAAGCGAGCATAAAGAGAGAAAATTCAAGTACATGTTGAGGTGATACAATGTTGACAAAAGAGTTATGCTGGCAAAACAAAGAAATAACCAAAGCCTCAGATGGGTTATAAAGTATTTCAAAAGGCTTTTCTAATCAAGGTACTAAGAGAACGACTATCCAAAGACAATTAGGGACTAGTTACATAGGGCCTTATGATTCATTGAAAGGTTAAATCTTGTAGCTTGTTGACTGCACTTACATGTTGAACCCGAACACATATATAACGTGTTTTATAGCTCGTAATAGTATCAGAGTACCTATCAGGGTATACAACAGTTTTCATTAGTGGACAAGGTGACGAATCAGTAGTGAGCACCTCCTCTCTAGTAACCAGGTTCTTTTCTTTCAAAGAGAATATCAATTTTGACTCAAAGTAATTGAGTCATTGAGGCTATTGTGTGATAAGTATCCAGATCTACTACTGAAACATGGGATTAAGTAGTTGAGAAGTATCCGGATCTACTACTGAAATATAAGATTAAGCAATTATACAATACATAGACACTCTTAGTCGGAATACATTGGGCTAATTATACCTCTTCAGAGGGAAGCAATGGGAACCAATGGCCTATGTGTTTTTAAAGAAGCATTGCCTATATTTGGCAAGCATCATAAGTTTCAAGGATAAAACTCTTTAAGAGGGAAGGTTGTAATAACCCGACCCTAACCCATATTTATTTATTGAATTAATCATGTTTGTTCATTTAATTTATTATGTTTATGGATTTAATCACTTATGGTTATTTGTTTAACCAAATCATGTTTATTAATTCAATTACCATCAATTTATGTATTTACCGAATTACCTTATGTCATTTAAATTTTTTTCTTTCATTTATCGTGTTTAATTATCCCGGTTGGAGGATATTTCATTTGGGTGCCATTTTGCAATTCAAGTTTCATTGATTTTTAATTCAAGTTTTGTTGATTAATTAAATATCGGGTGAATCCATAGTGGACCTCAATAATTATGGTTTGAGAAATTATTATTATTATTATCATTATTATTATTATTATTATTATTATTATTATTATTATTATTATTATTATTATTATTGTTATTATTATTATTATTATTGTTATTATTTTTATAACATTACAAAAATTTAATTTTGAGTTACGCAAAAACGTTATCGTTATGAAACGTTTTATTCCTGAACCCAACTTATTTCGACCCAACTTGAAGCCCAACAAGTTTGCATTCTTTAACCTAACTAATTACCATGATTTAAAGCTAACATGGTTAATAAAAGCTTTGTTGAGGATAAAATTTCAGCCACAAGTTAGATTAGTCAAAACAAACACAAATCAACCCAAAAAATTCCATTTTCTCTCTCCTCTCTCTCTCTCTCTCGCTCACAAGCAGTCCAGCCACTGTTCTGGCTGATTTTTAGCCACTTTTTCGGCCGGCTCCGGTGATCTCCGACCCCTCCCGACATCCTAATACCTCGAGCTACCATCTTGCAGCATCAAAACTACTAAAACTCATCTCCATCTTTACTTATTTTCAATCAAAGTGAGTAACCTTGAAACTTGATCTTGTTGATTTTAATTTTTATTTCAGTTTTGATTCTTGTTTTGATTCTTGTGATCATTGATCATGATGTTTTGATAAGAAATAAGAGTTATTTTGGTGTTGATCATGGTGAAGTTGAGCTTGAATCATACTAGGGTTTATGGATGATCATGTTCATGCAAGCGTAAGTTAAAACCAAGTTTATGGTTTGATTTGGATTTGATTTTGTAATATTTAGTTATATGGATGATTATGATGATGTTTTTGATGATTTGGAATGATTGAAAGAGAGGATTTGTATGAAAAAGAGAGGAAAAAGTCAAAACAGTGAGGCTGGAAATTTTAGCAAAACAGGGCAGAGTTCACGATTAAATTGGTAGTGACAGGCCCATTGAAAAGTTATGATTTTTGGTGGATAGATATTTCAGCGTGTTAGCTTTCAAATGCCTCTTGAATTGCCTTAATATGAGGTATGTGAAAAAAGTTATGGTTGTTTTACTGAAACTGCATAGAATGGACTAAAAACTAATACACTTGTATTTTAGCCCCATTTCGGGAACCCTATTGTGGCAATCATATTTTGTGTTGTAAATGAAAGTTTTTTGGGACTTTTTAATCTTTTCATATTGGTGTTTTAGGTCTGCATTTGAGGTCTAAAATAAAAGTTATGAATTTTTAAAGTGAACTGACCTACTTTAGGGTAAATTAGACCGTTATTGCAATTTCTATGCAGCGTATACTTGGAGGAAAATTTTGAAAATTGTACTATGGATTGTCCTTATCATTTTCGAATTTCCTGTAAGATCTTATGAATTTTGGTTGAGTATTTTGAATTTGATGATTTTTGAAAGTATTTTGAGTAATTGTGTAAAGAGTAATAATAAAGATTAAGTGAGATTGATCATGCACTCATTTTGTGTATTTTGGGCGAAGTAAGGTTATTTAAGGAGGGGAAATGAATATTCATAGACTTTCATGGAGCTTTTAGCTTGATTAAGGGGAAAGAAGAAGACAAATATACAATTTGAGGGCTTGTTAATGAGCTTTGAATCAATTATAGATTTTACAAAGAAAATACCAAACTTAGTGAGCTTAATAGCTTCTATTGAGTTCAATGACTCATTTGGGATAGAATTCTATATCTAATGGATTTATGAATGAATTATGAGAAGTGGAGAGAGTTCTGACTCAGAAACTATATTTATCAAATCAAGTTATTGTAGTTTATGCTATTTTAAACCAAGATATATTTTTCTTGACCTCAAACCTTTATTACTTACTCACTTATATCAAATGTATTTATCAAGCCAATCTAGTGTACTCGCTGTTATCTTGATTCAAATTATACATCAGCAAGTCTGAAACCCGTATCAGTAACCTATTTTAGAAAAGGCCGTAACCACTCTCTCAATTGTCACCGTCAAGGCCTTGTCCTTTATAATCTTATTCATCTCATGGTTGAATATTTTATTTTTATTTACTTTATATTGGATTTAATTACTTTTATCAATTCAGTTTTGAAGTTATATTAAAGTACTCACGTTATGTATACCATTTAATTACTCAATTTCTATTATAAATACTTTTACTTACTCAATTATGCGAGTAAGGATCATTTACTGACTACACATACTTACAATGACATTTATCAAACAGAGTTGAGGCCTAGTTATTGTTTCCCGTTATGCATAAGTGGTATCAAGTCAGAACATATTTATCAAGTCAGATGATATTTATGAAACAACTAACTTATATCAAGTCAGATGACATTTTTAAAGACTCAAGGTATGTCCATTGTCTATATCTTCAGAAAGCAGAGCATGTTTGTCAAGTTACATCTCTTAATGAGTTTGTCAATGAATCAGTTTATATAGTGATTTGCCATTTAACTTGTGAGCCTGTTAGTTATCATCTATAGGGTGTCAGCTCATCATTTACCCACGTGGCTTCAGGCCAACTCTTGATCGGATAGGTAGGTATACACCTATGTATAGATCATATCATTGTAAGGGGTTCACATCCAGATAATAATGAGCAATTTAGTTTCATACTACTTTCATTTTCATTGTTATTGCAAACTAAAAGCATTGCGAAAGCGGATATCCGTCAACAGTTTTTCTATGCTCATTTTACAATACAGGAATATATGTACTGAGTTTTTGCTCATATTTTTGAATTGTTTTCATGTTTTTCATTTTAGATGATGAAGTATCACATGTTTCTCTATTTAGCAAGCCCTTTTAGAACTCATCAGATGCTCACAGTGGATTCAGCATAGCATGAGTGTTGGGATCGACCTCAAGGTCAAGTTGGGTCTTTACTTGTGTAGTGTGGAGTGCGAGTTAGCATATGGCATGATTAAGCCGATTGTATTGAAGATTGATCTATTATGGACTTTGGTCTTAAAGTATTTCAGTTTAATAGATATTGTGATTTGAACTTGATTTGCAAGATTAAATGGTTTTAGTGAGCCTTGTCCTTATCATAACGGCGGTAGCGCCTTCTATTATTAAGTCTTCCACTGCAGTTTTTCGTAAATCATTTCATTAGTATTTTGGGAGTGTTACAAGAAAGGTCCTTGAGTTATTGCCTTATCCATAATAATTGAGCACAACAAGAAGCAGCCGTTATATACTTGGCTTCTACTATGGACATGGCAACGGAATGTTGTTTCTTAGTTGCCCAAGAGACCAAACAGGGTCCAAGAAAATGAGCCATACCTAAGGTGCTTTTTCTATCAACCAAGAATCCAGCATAATCTGCATCTGCATACCCAATGAGATCAAAATTGCACCCTCAAGGATACCATAAAGCCAAGTCCGAGGTGTGTTTTAAATATCTCAAAATCTACTTTACAGCTTTTGTGTTTCTTTAGGATTTGACTGAAAATGGGCACACAAACCAACATTGAAAATAATATCGGGTCTACTGACGGTTAGGTATAGAAGCGACCCTATCGTGCCCCTATAGGATTTCTCCTCAACTGATGATCTCCCATCATCCATAACCAACCTGGTTGAAGGAGAAATGGGTGTATCCATGGGCTTAGCCAATTCAATTCCAAAGTGCTTAATTAACTCCTCAATATATTTTTGTTAATGTATCATAGTTCCGTTTGAGGTTTGCTTGATTTGCAAGCCTAAGAAAAAATTAAGCTTGCCCATCATGCTCATCTCAAACTCACTCCTTATCAATTTTGAAAATTCATCACATAAACCACTGTTGGTTGCACCAAATATAATGTCACCGACATATCCTTGAATAATCAACAGATGTTCCCCCTTTGATTTAAGAAATAAGGTATTATCAACCTTGTCCCTTTGAAAATCATTATCGATTAGAAATTTTGACAAGCATTTATACCAAGCTCTAAGAGCTTGTTTTAAAAGATAACGAGCTTTGTCAAGTTTAAACACATGGTTAGGAAAATCATAATTTTCAAAACCAGAGGGTTAGCTTACATACACCTCTTCCTTAAGGTATCCGTTGAGGAATGCACTTTTGACATCCATTTGGGCTAGCTTAATCTCCATGTGAGCTGTAAAGGCCACCAAAATACGGATAGCCTCGATCCCTGCAATAGGCGCAAATGTTTCCTCATAATCGATCCCCTCTTCTTGGTTGTAACCCTGAACCACCAGCCTGGCCTTGTTCCAGGTGATTGTTCCGAACTCATCCAATTTGTTCTTGAATACCCACTTGGTACCGATTATCAATCTGTCATTAGGGCGTGGTTCCAGGTGCCAAACCTTGTTCCTTTCGAACTGATGAAGCTCCTCTTGCATAGCAATAACCTAGTCAGAATCTGCAAGAGTTTTATGAACATTCTTTGGCTCAATGTTAGATAAAAAGGCATAGAAGGGACAAAAGTTTATGAGTTTGGATCTGGTTTGCACCCCTGTGTTAATATCAAACCTAATCTGGTCAAAAGGATGCGAGCTTTGGTGCTTCCAGGGTCGTGGAATAAATGGATCCATAGACACGTTTTTCTATCTCCCCTGGCTACTTGATGAAACAGATTCTGGATCTATTATGGAGTCTGTTCCCACATCAGTTCGGGAAGGATTGGGTTGAGTGGGCAGGTTCTGCTCCAAATCAGGTTTAATAATGCTTCCTCCTGACTTGTTTGCTCCCTGTCCACCTTTCACACTATCAGATCCAGGACTTAGTTCACCTTCAGGAGCCTTATAGTTATTTACCATAGAGCTTTGAGTGAGCGAGAGGTCTTTTCTCACAAGACCAAGTTCGAGCTCTTCTTCCTATATATCATGCTCAATCAAGGAGTTAGTTTCATCAAACAGTACATGCACACTCTCCTCAGCACACAAGATCCTTCTGTTAAACACTTTGTATGCTTTATTGTGTGAGGAGTACCCTAGGAATATGGCTTCATCACTTCTAGGGTCGAACTTTCCCAAGGGTTCCTTCCCATTATTGTGCACATAACATTTGCAAAACACCCTCAAGTGCATAATATTGGGTTTTCGTCCTTTGAAAAGTTCATAAGGAGTCTTGTTAAGTATGGGTCTAATCATACATCTATTAATAATATAGCACGATGTGTTCAATGCTTCTGCCTAAAAGTTTCTAGGAAGACTACTAGTGACCAGCATAGTCCTACTTATGTCTTCTAGAGTACAATTTTTATTCTCTACCATCGCGTTCTGTTGAGGTGTTCTAGGGGCAGAAAAATTGTGATCAACACCGTGTTCATTGAAATATTCAATAAAGCTAGAGTTTTCAAACTCTTTGCCATGGTCAGACCTAAGACTCACCAATGACTATCCTATTCTCTTTTCAATTTTCTTAAGAAGCATAAGAAACTTTTCAAATGATTCATCCTTCGATGCTAAGAATAGAGTCCAAGTTAAACGAGAGTAATCATCCACTATAACAAATACATACCTCTTCTTGCCTCTACTTGTGATCCTCATAGGACCACACAAATCAACATATAGTAGTTCAAGAGGTTGGGAAGTGCTAACACAGTTCTTTGACTTGAAAGAAGTCCTTACTTGCTTTCCTCTAGCATAAGCGTCGCACATCTTGTCATCATTGTATTTGATGGAACGTAGTCCAACTACTAGGTCCTTAGAAATGAGTTTATTCAAAAGAGAAAGGCTTGCATGTCCTAGCCTCTTGTGCCAAAGTATAACATCATTATCAAGAGCACTAAAACAAGTCAAATAATTTTGGGAAAGTAAAAGAACACACACATTATTGTATCGCTTTCCTCTCAACACAACATCACCAGATTTGATATTGGTAATCAAGCAATGATACGAAGAGAAACTAATGTGATTACCTCTATCACATAATTGAGACACACTTAGCAAATTATGTTGTAAACCATCTACCAAGTACACATTACCAATAGAGTGAGAGAGTGATTTACCTATCTTACCTACACCGATAATTTTCCCAAATTTGCCATTTCCAAATGCCACAGTCCCTCCATCCAAGGCTGTAAGTGAGGGGAAGTTTGATCTGTCTCCTGTTAATTGCCTTGAGCAACCACTATCTAAGAATCATACTTGATTGCCTCCTCTCACTTTAGCCTGCAAAATAGCTAAGTGTTAGTCTTGGGAACCCAGATCCACTTGGGTCCCATTTTCTTTGACATGGAGGTTAACTCATCTTTTCTAATCCACATTTGTTTAATATACAATAAGTTTCTCTCCACGGCTCTTTTTCTCAAATGACAAACATAGCGATAATGCCCAATTTTTTCACAGTGAAAACAGATTATATTTTCTTCAAGTCCAACATATTTTTTGTTTACTGGTCTAGTGACACGCTTATTGACCCATCCTAGTCCCTTTCTATTTCGGCTATGCTGAGTATTAAGCCAGTCAAGCGCTTTTGAAGAACTGTTCCAGCACCTATTCTGAGCGAGGTCATATTTGGCCTTATGAGCCCTTTCAAGCAGCTGGTTGTTTTCACTCACCAAAGATTCTAGTCTAAGTTTCAGGTCTAGGGACTCACATTTCAGCCCAGAGAGACAGTGTTAAACACTTCTTCTCTTGTGTTCATAAGGTCCTTAAGCGTTCAAGGTCTTCACATAGGGCAAGGCCCTTTTCTTTTGCCTTAAGTTTCTCACATTTGAGGATTTTATTGACATGTTCAAGTTCTAGTTTATTTCATTCAAGTAGTCTAACATCCTTTTTTAATTCGGAGCAAACATCTTTAAGCATACAATTTTTAGAAGTTATTGTCTCACATTCCTCCATTACGGTAAATAATACTTTCACAACTTTAGCTTTGCTAAAACTGCATACCTTATCCTTGAGTTGGGACTAGCTTTCAACCGATTCAAGGTCTGATTCAGACTCACTTCTAGCCATGAGGGCCACTGCAGCTTCTTCTTCTTCTTGAGAGCCCTTTTCCTCTGAAGTTTCTCCCCAGGCTGCCATCATAGCCTTAGCGAAACGCTTTGCGGAACTGCTTTGTTGCGGCCTCTTGCCACAGTTTCGGAACTGTTCTGACCCCTGTTCTTCCTTTTGCATGGGGCAATTCTTCACGATGTGATCTTTTTTCCACATTTGAAGCAACCAGAGAACTGATCATGATCACTGCTCCTTGGCTTGCTGGTACTCCCCTTCTTGAGGTTCCTTCCAGCGTTCTTGAAGAATTTCTTGAGCTTCCGGGTTATCATGGCCATTTCTTCTTCCTTCAGATCTGAATTATCACTTTCCACAGCCTTTAGAGCAAGGCCTCGATCTTTCCTTGTTTCTTCCTTCACCTGGGAGCTTCTCCTTAATTCGTATGGTTGAAAGTTTCTAATGAGCTCTTCCAATGAGATCTCATTCATCTTCTTTGCTTCCTGCATGGCTGTAACTTTCGTTTCCCATGGTTAAGGCAAAAACTGTAGGATCTTCCTTATAATTTCTTCGGTGGTAAAGAATTTTCCCAACGATTTCAGCTCATTGGTGATGTGGGTAAAACGAGTGTACATATCCATCACAGTCTCTTTGTCGCTCATTTCGAACAGCTCATATTTTCTAATTAACCATTCAATCCTGGACTGTTTGACCTGGTTGGTTCTTTCATGGGTTACACGGAGGCATTCCATATCTCCTTTGCGGACTCACACTCTGAGATACGAGTGCACTCATCTGGTCCAAGGCCAAAGTACAGCAGCTTCTTGGCCCTAATGTTTTTCTCCATCTTTTTGAAACCATCCGATTCGAACTCATTTGACTTCTTAGGGATGGTCTTGCCATCTTTCGTGGTCTTCATTGGAATGTAGGGACCATTCTCAATGATCATCCATAGCTCGCAGTCATCAACCTGAATGTAATTCTTCATACGATTCTTCCACCAATTGTAATGTTGTCCATTGAAGTATGGTGATCGAGTTATAAATTGACTCTCTAAAATTTCTTGTGGTGCACTCATCTTTTCAGAATCTCTCAAGGTATAAACCGAGGTATGAGGACTCTACTCTGATATCACTTGTTAGATTTAATTGCACAAGGACACAAGAGGGGGTGAATTGTGTCTATAAGCTTTTTCGGATTGTTTCAGAATACTCGTGAAAATTGTTTGGACTGCGTGTTTGGAGTGAAGTAGAAACAAAGCTAATTGCGAAAATAACAAAGAAGACATAATATTTTTACATGGAAAACCACCTCTGGCCCAACTGAAGTGTAAAAACCACGACCTACCTCTGTAGGATTTCAACACACTTTCACTAGACGGGCCGAACACGTTACAACTATAACACACGTGACTCAATCACACACGTAATTTGGTCTACCCCAAGATCTTCGTTACAAACACCACGTAACTTAGTCTACTCCGAGACCCTCGTTACAATAACCACGCCCAATGTCTCCCAAGAGTTGGACACTCTCTTATCTCAGTAATGGAAAAGAGAGAAAAAAGAACACCTTACTTAAATGCTTTTAAATAAGCTAAATGTAAGGTACAATACAATCCCTATTATGCCAATGTTGAAGACTCGATTTAGCGCTCGCTTTGAAGGTTTTCTTACAGAAAATTCAGACTCACAAAGACACTTTTTAACCCTTTGAAAACCTTGAGAAAATTTTGAGGGGAGAGGCGGCTTAAATAGGCATGGTGCATGTGGCGCAAGAGTAGGAGAAAGTGAATTTCACTCCCACTCAACAACTTAACAGCCAAGCCCCTAACAATCTCTCTACTTGATATTCTTCCCTTAGAGGATACGATAAAATCTTTCAAAAATCTTTCAATATTATTTTTAAGGAAAGAAATCTTTTTAGACTCTACTACTAAAATCTCTCAATATTTTCTATAAAGGAAGAAATCTTTCTAGACTCAACTGACAGAGGAAAAATTTATCCTCATTATTTCAAGAAATTCGACAGTCAAAAAATTATTTTAAAATCTTAAAACTCGTTTTTGTTTTTGACGTCAAAACACTGCAGATCTGACTTCTCAGAACTATTCTGAGACAGTGTTCTGAAGTACTTAAAAACCTTTGAAAGCAAATGCTAAGTCAAGAACCTTCTCATTGGCATATTAACAAGAATCTAAAAATAAAACCAATACTAAGCCTAAGACTCTTGTTATCAGCTGAACTTCTTGCACATGTATCGACTTTGATGCTCCACACTCATTCGAACTACTCCAAGTATTTTTCGGATCCTGTCTCAACACACAGCTCAAGCACAACATCTTGACTAGTACATTTGGATTATTATAATCAAAACCTTGTACATACCAGGAAATAGAGGTGACGAATATACAGTCACATGATCAATACATTACTGTTGAAATAAATGGGAATCTGACAATGCCCTTGCTATTTACGGCAGTCTAAGCAAGTCCACACCAACAAGCGCGAGAACAGTTTGTGGAGGAAATTCAGCAGTTTGGGGCCACTGTAGGAAGGCCATGGCTCCTTGCAGGGGATTTTAACGACACTATTTCCTTAGAAGAACAGAACCATGGGGGAGTGGAAATCATTAGGCACTATGCAAAATTCAAAATCTGGATTGAAAACAATGGTTTTATTGACTTAGGATTTTCTGGACCTAAGTACACTTAGGTGCGAGGAAACACAGAAGCAACACGAAAATGTGCCCGTATGGATTGAGCACTTTGCAACGCTGCTTGGACGACCCACTTCTAGGAAGGGGCAGTTCAGCACCTATTGCAGAACTACTCGGACCGCTCTCCGCTGCTTATAGGAACTCCAGGCTCTGCACCCATCTCGGGTGGGGGGAAATCGTTTCGATCCCAGGTAGCTTGGACTGTGCACACAGGCTTTGAACAGGAACTCCGGAAACAATAGAAAGGTGGTACTCTCGTAACAAAAGCTCTTTATGAATTGGCAGGAGGACTCAGTAAATGGAATAAGGACGTGTTCGGTAATCTATTCCGAAAGAAAAGAACACTGTGGGCCTGCATTCATGGCATACAAAATTGTCTTAGCCGAGGGGGCAGAAATGCGCATCTGCTGGAATTAGAAAAGCAACTGAAAAGCGAACTGAAGAAGGTACTTGATCAACTAGAGACTTTCTAGATGCAGAAATCTAGAGCAGAGGCCATGCGGATGAAGATCGGAATACCCAGTATTTTCATATGATCACCATCATAAGGAGGCGTGTCAATCGCATTGAGACACTCCAAAATGCCGAAGGTCATTGGATCTCTGACTTGGACGAGGTTAAGGGGATGGTCAGACAGTACTTCGAGATGCTATTCACGGAGACCAACCCAATCACTAATAGTGGGGGAGGAGCTTGGGGGCTTTTTCCTAAGCTAAGTGATTCGTAAACCATGGAAGTTTCAAACCCATTCACGATAGTGGACGTAGTTAAAGCGCTCAAGACTATGGCACCCCTTAAGGCCCCGGGGCCAGATGGATTTCATGTATGGTTCTTTCAGAAGTACTTGGCAACCATGGGTGATTTTGTCTGCGAAACAGTTGTGGGTATTCTGAGAGGGCGTAAAATGCCTGAGGGACTAAACGAAACATTTATTTCATTAATCCCGAAGGTGAGTAACCCTCAAAGGGTGACGCAATTCAGACCCATTAGATTATGTAATCTGGTGTACAAGCTAGTGACTAAGGGCATCCTGTAGTGATTAAAATCGGTCCTACCGACACTGATCTCTCTGTTGCAATCAAGCTTCATGCCTGGATGGCAAATTAGGGATAACATCATTATCATGCAGGAAATCATACACTCCATGTGCTCCAGGAAAGTCACGAAGGGTTGGATGGCCATAAAAATTGATTTGGAAAAACCATACGGTAGGCTTAAGTGGTTTTTATCCATGTTATCCTTGAAGACATCCTCCTACCCACACAAGTGGTAGCTGCCGTAATGGAATGTGTGACTACTTGTTCGATGAGTATTCTATGGAATAGTGAACCCATCGAGAAGTTCATGCCCACCAGGGGGATACGTCAAGGTGATCCCTTATTGCCCTATCTCTTTGTGGCATACATGGAGAAACGAGCCCAGCTAATTGAGCAGGAAGTTAGACAAAATGAGTGGAAACCGTTTCCCACAAGTAGGAAAGCTCGAAGATTTCACACTTATTCTTTGTGGACGATGTGATGCTATTTGCGGAGGCTACAGTGGGTCAAGCAAAAGTTATCAGACGTTGCCTAGATGACTTCTGCATAATGTCGGGACAAAAGGTCAGCTAGATGAAGTCCAGCGTTTACTTCTCGAATAATACGAGCACAAATATGATAGAAGAAATTTGTCGAATCCTGGAAATGCCAAAGACCGAGGACTTAAGAAGATCCTTGGGGGTCCCTGCGCTACATGGTCGTACTAGTGGGAGTGCGTATCAAGTGCTTATTGAGCGGGTGGACAAACAGTTGGCGGGGTGGAAAAGTAAGTGTTTATCCCTAGTTGAATGCTTAACACTTATTAGATCTACAGTTTGTGCTATTCCCACTTACGTAATGCAAGCTGTAAAAATCCCCAGATCGGTGTGTGATGCAGTCAATGGGAAAATTAGAAGATTTTTGTTGGGGGGGCACCAGTTTGGAGAGGCGCATCCATCTTGCACCTTGGGCCAGCGGGAGGGCTAGGCTTGCATGTAATGAGGGACCTAAATACGGCCCTTTTAATGAAAATTGGGTGGCGCCTCCTTACGGGCCCAGACGAAACCTGGGCTCGATTCTACAGTATAAATATTGCCGGGGGGAGCTCTTCCACCCCCTTAATAAGACCCTAGCACCTAATGTGTCCAATGTGTAGAGAGGAGTAGTAGAGAACCTGGGTAAAGTTCGAAACGCAGGGGGCATGGCAATGGGAGATAGTCGTGCCATGAGGTTTTGGATGGATAGGTGGGTGGAGCCATCACCTATTCTTATCTTCGCAATCAACCCTATCCTAGAGGCAGATCTAGATAAACAAGTGCGTGACTATTGGAGTGCACAGGGAGGGTGGAGATGGGGTGACTTTGTGGAATACCTTCCACAGCCAATACTCCAGCGCGTGGCATCCTTCGAATTGATGGAGGAAGGGTTTGGAGGCAATTTCTATTGGACTCAAGAAATGGATGGATTTTTCTCGCCCAAATCTGCGATTAACATCGTCCAAGAGGAGACAGCCCTAAGTGGAGGAAAGTGGCGATGGGTATGGAAAGTCAAGGCAAGCCAACGAGTAAAAGTCTTTGTTTGGCTAGCTCTCCACGACAAACTCATGACCAACAGTGTATGAGTGAGATGTGGGCTAACCTTAGACCCAATTTGTACGGTCTGTGGCAATGGATGTGAGACTGTGGATCACGTCCTCTGCAACTGTACCAATGCAAAACTAGTTTGGCGGGAACTTGCAAGACAACACATGCACTGCCTCTATCCAGGGGCACCGCTGAACGAGTGGATAGAGGGGAACATCAAGGGGAGTCACACCGATGCAAACTGGGCCCCTAAATTTCTCACAGCTTTATGGTACATCTGGAAATGGAGGAATGCTCTTTGTTTTGGCAAACCTACCGAGGTACCGGAGGACAAAGGCGGCTTCTTGAGAGACAAGTTTCAAGAACTCGTGCAAGCTATGACATTGGAAGATAATCTGGTTTCCTGCAACCCCAATGCCCGATGCAAGGAAAGGCTCATCTGTTGGGAACCTCCTCCCGAAGGGTGGGTGCTATTGAACATTGACGGCGCCTCCAGGGGCAACCCGGGAATTGCAACAGGTGGAGGCGTCCTAAGGGGCGACTGTGGAGAATGTCTACAAGGATTCACTGAGAACTTTGGTATTTGCACACCTATTAAAGCGGAGCTTAAAGTTGTATTACGTGGCTTACGCATGGTGTGAGAACTAGGATTTCAAAAAATTTGGCTCCAAGCTGACTCGATGATCATTGCTGGTGTGCTACGAGGACACGGATCATGGAGCCCCATACATAAACCATTAATCCTGTAGTGCAAAGAGATTATTGCTCAAGAAGACTGGAAAGTCAAGATATCGCATTGCTATAGGGAAGCGAACCAGGCGGCGGATAGGCTAGCTAATTTAGGATTTTCAAAGAATATTGAAGTAGTTTATTTTCATATGCCGCCCCCAGAAGTCATGGATGTATTGCACGCAGATACTGCTAGGGTCGCTTGGCCCAGAATTTACAAGAAATAATATCTCTAATTTAGGCCTTAGCCCCTCTTCTACACCCAAAAAAAATATATCTATTCCGCTAACAATTATTAAGGAAAATTATCAATTGACTTTAACATTTTTTGGGTTATATTGTTGAAGATATTTGGTTGAGAACTTTGTTTCATTTAATATATAAGTAACCAATAATCTATTCATCGACCACTCAATACTAAAACTTAGGTAATGATATTTGGCTGTCTGTAAGATGCTTTTTAGGTGCCTTAGTTTAACATAAACTAGTATAAAGAAGCATTTTGTTTTAACTTGAATATGTATATTATATGGTTTAAAATATTCAAATGTTCAATAGTTATGATTAGTTAACAATTGTGAACCTTTAATACTTTTTGACTATGTCGATCAGTACAAGTGATAGTATAATCGGATTACTCTATCAGTGAAGGTGTATGATATACATAATTTTATATTTATAAAAAACTATAGTTAAAAATGTGATTTTACACAGTTTATAAGTGGCAATGCCCTTCTACTATTCAATTATAACAATTTTTTTTTTCAATTTAATATATGATGATATAATTTTTGAACCAAAACAATACACTTAGGAAGAATTTTATAACAAGGTCTATATCATCTTATATAAAATATAGAACAATGGATGCAAATCATATGAACTTTGGGGGTGATAGCAAAAGATAATATGAACCTTTTGGTGGCCACCAGCAGTACCAAGTTTGACTTTATTTATTTGTAATATACCACCATTGGGTTACACGGTGGTTGATTCGGCATAGCAACGACATGGATATGTTTTTTACATTTGCCGATGGGAGATTAAAGAGATTTTATTGATTTTTAAGATCTATGTGTACTTAAAAATGAAAATGTATAAGTAAAATTCTTTAAATCTACCGTCCATGCTTCGTTGAGTCAACAACTATATAACCCAGTGATGATATGGTAAAATTAAATAGGGTCAAAGATGATATCACTGGTAACCAGCAAAAAAATTTATATTATTTTTTATCACCACCTCGAAACTTCATATTATTTACGTTCAACATTTCTAAAATATATTTTATTCTTAAGCTCTGTTTGGACCTTGAAAATTTTAATAGAAAGAAAAAAAAATTAGAAAAGTAACTTTTTTTTCCTATGTTTGGTTTGGAGAAAATCACAAAGAAAAAAATATGAAGGAAAATTATGTGAAAAAATTGTTAAAAATAAGTGATAAAATTTACCTGATAAAATTATGAGGAAAGTTTGGGAAAGTTTCCAAAAGAATTTCCAACCTCTTTCAATCTCACACTGTTTAGATGATATTAGCATGATTCAAGTAACTCATCAATATTCAAATTTTTCATCCAAATTCTTATATTTTTTCCTCAATTCAAACAAGAGAAAAAAATTCACTTTCTCCGTACTTTTTTTCTGTTATAATTTTTTTATTAACTTTTCTTTTCATCAAATTTTCTAAGAACCAAACAGATCCTTAAGAAAAAAAATTAGAACGCGAAAGATAAAATCTTATTCTACGGACACCCTTCAGCATCTTACACCACATACATTTATCGTTTTTGAATAGTCTTTGCATAGTACAGCAGGATTATACGCTATACTAGTACGATTCCAGCTGGCGGAGTGGAGACCATAACATACAGTTTAAATGCGATGCACTGATATTGGACCACAGTAGAGAAAAAGCCAAATAACATTTAACAGCGATCGTGAAAATCATGCACCAGAAAAACGCCACCGAACAAAAAAATGCCCGACCACAGTAGAAAGCTAGTCCAATATCTCTATATATTTTTTTTTTGGGACTCTTTTGCTTAAAATAGGAGTAATGGTTGTCCACTAGTACCTGGAGTCAAGAATAAATATGGCCGTCGGTGCAAATTAAGGGAGAGCAAAGCACATATAGCTACCTAGTCACGGGCTAATGGAGGTATATCAAAAATCACTGATGTATACTTTTTATATTTTAGTAAGATCTATCAATCTAGCTTTCTGCCTTTTGAACGAATTTCCTTCACCTACATATGCCACAGGATTTTCCCATTGTAACTATTAAATAGTCATGATTCAATTTATACTGGCTTAAACCAAAGTTGCAATCTTGAACATGATACGAGAAAACAAGTTAATACAATATGAAGTGATGAAAGAGGCATTAAAGAAGAACAACATCATCTCTATTTTATTTCACTTTTTTGGTGCAGACGTCATCTCTTATTAATAAGGATCTATTATTTGCCTTTTTTACCCTTGCAAATGTCTCTAACTAAGAGAGCTTCTTAGACACTGTTTCTTTTCTTTAATTTTCAATTTCAAATGGAGATGCTGTTGGGAACTCCTTTACCAGTGACTCCTGGCTCTGATGTTGGCTTTAGCAACTCATATGGCAAAACTCCAGCCCCATTCCTGTTTTTCAAATGGTAGTTATTATTCCTTGCGTCAATGGTTCCCTCCAGCTCCATTAACCTCCCAGCAAACTTCTCGAAAGCTGCCTTGATGGCCGGCTCCTTTTCCCAAGCCGGGTGTAGCTTCTGGCCCAAGTACTCCTCATCAATAGAATGGGTTGAGAGCAGATCCAAAGTAGCCATGACTTTGGTTGCCTGTATTTGAGAGGGGAAGCAATGCAGGAGGACTGATTCTGGATTCTCAAGGAATAACTCCCATTCGTCATCAGTAGGATTTTCTGAAGGCATCTTAGTCCTAGCGATTGTAGGCCTATTAGGAAAGTACCCTGCATAGGGATATTGCCCAAAGTTAACCGCGGCATGGTGACCTGAAGCCACCCATATTATGGTGGTTAAGGTTTGCACAAGGTCTTCAGGGGTGCTGAGGATCGGCCACCAAGGCTCATCTTTTTTGTCTCCATGTCCTACTGTTCGAACCTCTTCCCACCAAGCTTGGAGCTCGGAGTCAGACCTTACCAGACTCGCTTCGGGGTAGTAGTGATTGACATAGTCTTCCACCCATTGCTTAATAGCATCCCACAAGATTAGCCCATCACTTGCATATGGATAGTCTTTTATTGTCAGTTCTAGTCCATGCGGCTTTGATCGGTTTTCAACTGCCATTCCTCTGTTCAAAATAAACTAGATTAGCTTCTTCGTATAGGTAATTAGAAGTAGCAATATTGACATGCATCTAAAATCCAACTCAGACCCGAAGCAATGGAGCCTATGTATATGTACTCCTTGAATGAAGCATAGGTAGAATTATATAATTTTACCTGCTAATTAGGTCAGCTGGTAAGGCCTCAAGATCAAAACGCCACGCTGCATCATAAACAACAGAGCTTATTTCCATGCAGTATTTGCCAGGTGAGAAGGTCGTCTCAATGATGCCACCTGCATTGATCAATTGCTCTCGAGCATTGGCATTGATCTGCATGGTGTATCTAAAATGAGGATGCAGCAACCGGTAAATAGGATGCATCGCACTCAATTGGCGATTCGCTGCAATTATATATGGTTCCATGCAGCAATGTGTCCTTAACCTGCATTTATCAAGAGAACACAAAATAATGTCAGTGTGATGTCTTTCCCTCAAGAAGTTTTTCTCATCTTACTTATTCTTGAGCATTTCCACCCCTGCCAAATTAGTTGGAGCCAACGTATCAACAGAGTAAAATCCCATGTCTACCATCTTATCTACTTTGTATTGCCAACAAAATAACGAGATTAGTTGAGTGAATGGAATTTCTGGCTGGCTGGATTGGTAATTTGGATAGCTCCTCCTTAAAAAGGCGGCCTTATGAAGCAAGGTCTATGTCTAGCCCAGTCAAGTGGTATAAGCCGCCCTACCTAGTTCAACTGAAACCAACCTCGATATTTGAATTTTTGAGGTAAATAAGCCAAGTCAATCTTGACCTTATATACCAGTAGTTTTGGTATATCAACATACTTACCAGTGACTTATAAGTTGGTGGTAACCAGCATCGTGGGCAAGGACATGGGCCTTGGCAAATCGCCAAAGCCAAATACTTGTGGAATCTCCACTTGGTGTAAAGACTTGCTTCCATTGAGGCTTTCTATCATAGGGAGGCCGAGTTAACTCAATAGCGAGAGGTCGCAACATCCCATCATCAGCAAGGAAGAACAATGTACGTGATCCGTACAGAGCAGACCCCTCTTCTTCCCTGACTCTGTTCACGTATGGCAAAAAAGCATCATGGTAGTCTAGAATAAACAGTCTCTTCTTTTCGATAGCCTGCATTTAGAATCATCAATATTATCAATCTCAAAAATCATGGGAAAAGGGGGTAGATTAGATGAACATGAATTGGTTTCTTCAAAAATTAAAGATGATTATATGACCAACCTGTTCAACATTCATGGAACCTTTCATCTCACGCTCTACTAACTCTGCTGTGATGGCTGATTCAGCTGGGCCATAAGTGTGTTCGTCTAGCTCACTCCTCAGTGGCCACTCCTGTAGCAGTTATCATTCTTTTGATTAGATCTAGTAAGCAATTAACCTATGTTAATTAGCCAAACTGAAAATGGGTCCTATATTGAATCATTTAGTGAAGCTTGAATATGCCCTGCCGAGAGGCCAAGGCTACTTTGTTTTTCTAATTGTTTTTGTTTTAATTATCAAAGTAGAACAATATCACAGATATTTTCTTTTGTACTACAAATGAAAAGAAGAAAACACACAATAAGTTACCTTAACCAACTTGATGCTAAGGGGATTGAGACCAGCAAGAGTTTGCCGAGCGAATTCCTCATCACTCGACCAAGCAAATCTATCCCCTGCCACATCAATACAGTCTCAAGTTATTTCCACACATCGAGAAAACAGATGATAGAAAAGGAAGATGGTATTAATTGCATAATGAAGTAGAATAAGAGCTACGAACTCTTAAACAAGTCGGGACGTTCAAAACGAAGAAAAGCATTCTCAATCTTGTCTTTTATCTTAATCAGCCTTTCGGGGAGGAGATGCGTGACTATATTATCCAAACCGGGCACAATTAGCCCAACATCAAAAAGAGAGTCGATGGCGGTGAAGTAGGGGAAGCTAAGTTCAGCGTCAGCTAACTTGTCCTCTATGGTAGGAATCACGCTGCGGAGCACAGTGAGAAGGGATTTAGCTTGGAAGCCTTTCTCCTTCACCTCTGAGAATTGCTCGTCCCTTGGCACATAAACGTCTTTTGCTCTTTTCTCTGATAGTGGATCTGTAATCAAAATCAATCACGTTTTTCAGAAAGGAAAAAAAAAAAACGAAGGATCAATAGTTATCAACTAAGAAATGATTGAATCAAACGTAAAGGAAAGAGAACCACCTGTATCAGATGGACCACGTCCAGTTCTGCAACGTCTAGGGTAAGGATGGGCCTCACCCCCCAAGACGGGTCGTTTAAGGTCAGGGTCACTGTCAGGGTCTCCAAGGTCATTGTAGGTATCATAGTCATAAACTCTGTCAGAGGGTTTCCGCTCTCCTGTTCCATGACCTCTCAAATTAGCAAGCTCTCTCAGCCTTCGCTGCTTCAATCCGCTCGGCGTTTGTGACGGTAGGTATGACTAGTTTCATGCATGCACCAGACCACCCAAATAACATTATCAAGTAATTTCAAACAGGGTGATGAATATGCTAGCTAGTTGCTAGTGCTGCTATGAATTATATCCATTTACATATATACCTTGTTACTGAAGAATGTTCTCTTGTCATTAGGTTGCACCCATGAATTGCAGTTGAAGTGAACAGCGCCAGTGGTGAAGCCTTGGAGGACTATCTCCTCTAGGTACATCTCATTGCTGTACTTATTTATAACACCCACGGCTCCAACCACCCCAAAGCTTGTTGGAACCACAAACTTAGCCTCATATGTCACTTTTCCATCCTCTTCCTTCACTCGGCGGCTTGCATACCCTTTAATTATCTTCTCTGTGTCGGTTTCTGCGTTGTCGAGGACATAAAAAACCAATATCAACGTAAGTTATATGTACATAAGTGCATGCAATAAGGTATAATAGACCTTGAAATGATAACCTCAACATTCCAATTTAGATATTAAATCAAGATCCATTTGTCAAGGTGACATTTGGTTAAGTTTAAAAACATGTCAAGTACACTTTTGTATTTAAGCGTTCGTTATTATAATTTTTATCTAAAGACTATGTAATATGTTTCTAGCTAGGAGCTCCAGGTAATGTTTGGCCCTCACAAACCATGATAAAACTTTTGGGCTTTTTTTTTTCCTTATCAATTTTGTTCGTGAAAGGAGCCATAAAGTCGTAAGCATATTTTAGTTAACATTGAATCCAATGTCAGTGTTCCCACATACTCATTTGCTGAACAACATGCATGATGCCCTCTAAACGTATGGGCATATTGTTGTGTTAAAACCCAACCAGATCTGTTCTTAAGCATGCGTTATAAGTTAGCAAAATTATACATATATATATATATATACACACAGACACACATTTCCACAAGGGACCGCTAATGGTCCCAATTGTAAATCACATTCATTTTAAAGTTTCAATTTCTATTTGTAAAGATAACTGTCTTAGCTACTTTGTCCTAACTACTTACTTGGATCGAGCTCAGCACCAATGAGCTCCAAGTAAAGAGTTTGGCCAAGCGGATCTTGATTAGACGCTCCAGAGGTGCTATCGGAGAGCATTACAATGATGGTGGCAGTAACCTTCGTCAATGGCAACGTGGGGGTTACTGCAGGTGATGCCTTATTATTGGTGGCTATTTCTACTGTTGCGGCCTTATTGTTGGTGGTTACTACTGCTGATGCTCTAACACCAGTTCGAGCTCGCCGTGCCCTAGTAGTTGTGGACACATAACCACTCACTAGTAATCCATGTTTTCTAGATGAAAAAGCACTTAAAGAAGGCCTAACAGAAGAATTTTTAAGGTAAGCATGAATTTGGTTATTGCCACCAACCAAGGGCTTTGGCAAGGAGAAAGGAAAGGAAGCTTTGTTAATGCTTTGAGAGCTTGCGTTCAACATGCTTGTTTCTCTCTCTCTCTCTCTCTCTCTCTCTATATATATATCCTGCGGATCACATATTTCCAGATCAAATATTACTGTAGATATTTCAGTGGCACACTAATGAGCATTTTCGTATTTACTGCAGTGAGCATTTATAAGGTCCACTAATGTGTGTTTTGACGAATTTTGTACGCATCACCTAATCTACTATTTGATCTGGACATTCAATATCTATAATTAAGATTCAGAAAATACAGTACTTAATTCTGTTTACCATTTGATGATAATGTGCATTCACTTAAACATTTTAAAGTTCTACTAATAATTGAGCATGCCAAAATTGTCGCAGCACCAGTCACCACTAGAAATGTGCTTATATTGACGAATGACGACCAGCCATAAAGGACAGATATGTATAATAACAGAAAACTGCTTTGCATTATTAAAACTATGTGTTGTAGGTAATAGGAATAGTAACCACTTATTAGTGTACAATTTCCCCAAGAACTGATGCAAACCCTGCCCCTCCCCTCCCCCCACGCAAAAACGATGAACTCAAAATGTTCAGTTCACTAGTCGTAGTTAGGGGTGATTAAAACTGGCTAATCGAAAAATTCTTTTAACCGAAAACTAAACTGGTCGCAAAAATTGTGAATCGAAAATCGAACCAAAATTTTTGGATAATTAAGGAAATAAATATTTTATATATGTTATATGTATTATTTCCTTCCTAGAAATTGTATTTGCATGGAATTGTGATTTCCTTAACTTGCTGCCTAAGCTAGGATAGGTTTTTTAGCATAGAAAAGATTTGTATCATGGTGTATTTATAAGGAGGCTATTCCGCCATAGCTAATGAGACTCAGGGAGAAATCTTCTTCCCCAAATTTCTATTCCTTGCAAGTTTAGGTCATGGTTAACTGGTTTTCAGTTAATCGAATTTTTTGGTTCGACAAAAATATGATCATTAACCGAACTGAAATAACTGATTTTTCAGTTCGATTAACGGTTTACCGCTAATTTAAATTGTTAATTTTCAATTTTCGCTCTTTTTTTATTTAATCAAACTATTTGAGATACAAAATATTAATTTATCCATTATTGTGTATTTAGTTTTATCTTTTAATAATTATAAACCTACATTTGACTAATATAAAATTTAGAATTTTTCATAAAAAATGAAGTTTTGGTTAACCGTATCTCAAATGATCGATCCGAAACCGAAACCAAAACCGAAACTACAAAATTTTTGCAGTTCAATTAACCGAGATGATTAACCGGCTTTTTGATTTGCTTTTTCGGTTTTCCAGTTTGGTTTTTCGGTTTTGAATTTTTTTGCTCACCCCTAATTGTAGCTCCCAATAGTTTCACCTCAATTTCCCCTAAAACATTAAAACAAGGTCCCTTCTTCGATCCCGTCTCTTTCTATAGCCGCCCCCCCCCCCCGGGCAAAGGATTCATAGCCCTAAAATTGAAGCTAACATCTATGAACATTTGGAAGAAGCCATCGTCATGCTAGGATATTTAATATATAGTTCATCAGGACTACTGTGTAGTTAAAAAATTACGTGTGTGAAAGGATGAGGGGATGCAGCCCAGTTCTGCCCATTAGAGCATTAGCAGCCACATGATACGCGAGGGAAAAATTGCAATGCAGGCTCTTTCATAATCAAGTGTCATTATTTCAATTGCTCAGCAAAAAGCACCCACGCGTGGAGGAACCTGTGGGCATTCCTCCACGCGTGGAACTTTTGGATTTTTTTAATTATGTGTTTTTCTTTTCTCTTTTTTTTTGAGTTAATATATAATTTTTATATGATTAAAAAAAGGGATTGTGTGTTATAAGGTGGGTCCATGATAAATTTTTTTATTAGGTTATTAAAATTGGAGTTCCATGGGTTGGAGAAGTGATGACATGCAAGTTTCAAAAGTATGAAATTTTTGCTGATGTGGCAAGTTTGAGTTCCAAAAAATGACACTCTGATTACGAATGCTCTTAGGTGCTTTGCCACTATGTCAGTTGCATCTGGAACATCCAAGTTTAGTGATCTACCTTTCTTAAGTAATCTTTTCTTTCTTTATCTCTTCTTCTCCGTCTTTCAAGTTCTAAAACAACTATTTAAATCCTTTCTATTTCTTTCTTCTAAATACAGAATTGCGATTTTTCCTGAGGATTTGTTTGGTTATGTTTGAGTACAAATCATTTTGCTGAAAATAAATTTTCTGAGGTTCAGTTATTTGGCGTAAAAAATTTCATAAAAGAATTATCGGAGAATGGAGCTCCCCCAAGTAAATGAGATTGTTTTCCAGAATTTTTGGACATAAGTGCATTTTCCCTCAAAACTACAAGCAAATAAGAGATGATGTGGTCAACAAAAATTTATGAACGAAATTTATCTTAGGCGATTTGCATCAAAACTTGACTATTTGATGACAAACATTAAAAGAAGCCTAAATCTAAATTTTGAGCTAAAAATTCCTTCATTTAGTTAACATTTATTTTCACTACAACAATTCAGTTAACACTGTTTGCCGCTAAAACATTATGGCTGACATGTTATTTTTTTCCCCCCTTCATCCAATGCCCTAACCATGTGTGCTTTTTCCTCCTCCCAAATTTCAATTAGCTACTTCTCTCTTTTATGTGGTATTCTAATAAACTGTTTTATCTCTCCTCCCTAAATCTCACAAAACAAAATCACAAAAATCATATATGTCATGTACTAATTATTTTACCTTGCACAAAATGACTAAAAATTTGATAAAAAAATTTATTTTCCTTGGAAAAAACGTTTCCATAGCATTTTGTTGTTACTGTTCAAGGATTAACTCAACCAAAAGGTTAAACTGATGAATGAAAGTCGAAGAATTGAATTTATCTTTAAGACGTCCATTCACACAAATGACCTTTGAGCTTAAAGCATAGATGTTGCAAAGGCCCTTTCCTTACCTCTTCCTTACCTTGAGCAATAATTCAATACAGAGGCTGCTGACATTTGAACTTGAGACCTCTCTCTATAAAGACTCTGTTACAAAGACCAATTGAACTAAAAGTTTAAGGTTATAGTTGAAGGTTTAGGAATTGATTTTTGTAAAATCTCAGAAATCTAGATTTTTTTTTAATTATTATTGAGTTGTTTATGGAGTTTCAAGGATGAAACTTCTTTTAAGGCGGTAGAATATAAAACCCCAAAAAATTATATTTATAATCCTCGAAAAGGGGTTAAGATTTAGTTGCTCAAGCTCGTAGGAAATATTTTAGAATAGATATTCATTAGTTAGAATTTCGTATTGGGCCCAATCCAAGCTCTTGACGAAAAATTATTAATTTTAATTTTAAATTAAAATTAATAATTTATAAAACAAAATTTTGTATTTTTGATGCATAAAATTTATTTGAGAAATTCAGATTTTATTAATTAGAGTTTTCTCTCAAAAGTCTAATTTTTGAAGATTTTAATTGGGAGGTATTTTGTGGTTGGATTAATACACACACACACACACACACACACACATACACACACACACACATATATACATACATGTGTATATGAATAGATATATATATACATACACATACACACACATATATACACACACACACACACACACACACACACACACATATA
>JAKOGI010001393.1:0-177500 GCA_029747015.1 Carnegiea gigantea
ATAAGAAAAGGCGGTAGGCGATTTGCCTCAAAACTTTTTTCAACCAAATTTCAGTTTTAGCACTAACTTGGACGACCGGCGACAACAAGTCTTGGAGGCTAGAGATCGAGTGAAGGCAAGGAAAGCTAGAGAGAGCCAAGGGTATTGGTATGGGTTCTCGATTGAGTATCAAGGTGAGCTTCCCCCCTTTTGTTGTTGTTTTGCACCCATTGCTAACATGCCCTTAACTAGTCGACTCTAATGGCATCGAATTTCGACAAAAGTCAGCGTCAATTAGACACTGTCGGTGTCCGATATATGGGCCAGATGTTAATATTGACTCAATTAGAAACGATTTGAGTGATCCAACTCTAACAACATCGGACTCAACATCGGAAGTGAAATTCGACCCTAACAGAGTCGCTTATCTGTCTGATGCTAACTACTCGATGCTAACGTGCATTTTCTTGTAGTACTTGACTTTGTCATTGCACCCCCTAGCTCCCTTAATTTTACAACCACCCCCTCTTGGGACTCCTAAAACTTATTCAACCGAACCTAAATGCATTAGATCATTGCCAGCCACATTGTATTTCCATCCCCTTCTTAATCTCAAGGGCCCTCTGCTTTGATCTTCTTGGACAACTTGGCTACTTTATCTCCCTTAATTTTACAACCACCCCTTCTTGAGACTCCCAAAACTTACTCAGCCAAACCTGAATGCATTGGGTCATTGCCTACCACATTGTATTTGCATCCCCTTCTTAAGCCCAAGGGCCTTCTGCTTTGATCTTCTCAGGCAACTTGGCTACTTTATCACTGGTTAAATTTGATTCGCCCCTAAGATTATATGCAGGGAAAGAATGAGAAAATTAGTTTTTCAAACACAATGAAAACCTTTACTTAGCACCATTCGTGCTTATGGTTGTAGAAGATGATGAAGTGTATACTTCTTAATATGATTACATTTCAAATAAGCTTTTTCTTCTCTCCGTAGTTTATGATTTGTTCTTCTCTCTTTTGGAGATTTTTGCAGACTATATGGTAAATATAAACATACATATTCAAGTGTCTCTTCTAAAAAACATTTCTTTCTAATGACCCGTTAATCAATAATGGTATTTTTTGAATATATTTTGATTATGCTCCAAGAGAGAACGCTTTAGTAATCTATGATCTACTTGCCCAACCTTGGGTAAGAATAGTTTTTTTGTAGTTACCGTCTTCTCTAAGTAGCTTGTTTACTTATGCTTCTATTTTTTGCCCACGTATCTCCTGCTTATTGCTCTATTGCCGTCTTCTTTCCAACATTGCTTAAAGTATCGTGTTTCACAAATTGTTCACAAGCCCTATTGCTTTCATCCCAAAATTGTTGTATGCATCCTTTGAAACTCATCTTGTCAACTCGTCAAAGATGAAGTTGCTTGCGTCTAGACTTAACAAGACCTTGTGACAACTTTTGAATAGAATCTACGTCAACTGTTTCAACAAAATTGTTCACAAGCCCTATTTCTTGTAAGCTTTGAAGGCATAGCATTTAGATTGAATGACAATTTTTGATTAAGGATTCTGGAACTTAAAACCAAAACAACTTATCTAGAGAGGGGCAAGCGATATGCCTGAGCTGATTTGCCGGAAGAAGAAACCGACCGGTGACGGTGAATGGCAACGGATGATGGTGAATGAATTGCTGGAAAACCAAAACAACACCACAACGAGAGAGAGAGACAGAGAGAGACAAGACGACGATGAAACAACATGACAACGAGAGAGAGAGAGAGAGAGAGAGAAGATGACGATGACTGGCGTACTTCGCTGACTTGGATGACCGGCAACGACAAGTCTTGGAGGCTAGAGATAGAGTGAAGGCAACGACAGCTAGAGACAGGCAAGGGTTCTGGTGTGGGTTCTCGATTGAGTATCAAGGTGAGCTGCCACACTTTTGTAATCGTTTTGCATCCGTTGATAACATGCGCTCAACTAGTCGACTCTAATGGCGTTGAATTAGGACAAGTCACTAAAATTAGACACTGTTAGCGTCAGCTATACCAGTCAAACGCTAAATATTGTCTCAATTAGAAACGATTTGCGTGATCCAACTCTAACAGCATCGGACTCAACATCGGATGTGAAATTCAATTCTAACAGAGTCGCTTATCTGTCTGATGCTATCTATTCGATGCTAACATGCGTTTTCTAGTAGTGCTTGACTTTGTCATTCCACCCCCTAGCTCCCTTAACTTTACAACCACCCCATCTTGAGACTCCTAAAACTTCTTCAACCAAACCTAAACGCATTGGGTCAATGCCTACCACATTGTATTTGTGTCCCCTTCTTAATCCCAAGGGCCTTCTCCTTTGATCTTCTCGGATAACTTGACTACTTTATCACTAGTTAAATTTGATTCGCCCCTGACATTATGTGCAAAGAAAGAATGAGCAAATTAGTTTTTCAAACACAATGAAAACCTTTACTTAGCAGCATTTGGCCTTATGGTGATCAAGCCATGGATCACGTCCATTAACTAGGTCGTAGAAGATGATGAAGTGTAGGCTTCTTCATATCATTACATTTCAAATAAGCTCTTTCTTCCTTCCTTAGTTATGATTTGTTCTTCTCTCTTTTGGAAATTGTTACGAACTATATGGTAAATATAAACATACATACACTCAAGTGTCTCTTCTCAAAAACATTTCTTTCTAGTGACCCCTTAATCAATAACGGTTTTTTTTGAATATATTTTGATTATGCTCCAACAGAGGACGCTTTGGTAATCTATGATCTACTTGGCCAACCTTGGGTAAGAATGGTTTTTTTTTTTTTTTTTTTGTAGTTACTGTCTTCTCTAAATAGCTTGTTTACTTATCCTTCTATTCTTTGCCCACGTATCTCCAGCTTTTGCTCTAGTGCCCTCTTCTTGCCAACATTGCTTAAAGTATCGTGTTTAACAAATTGTTCATAAACCCTATGGCTTTCATCCCCAAATTGTTGTATGCATCCTCTGAAACTCATCTTGTCAACTCATCAAAGATGAAGTTGCTTGTGTCTAGACTTAACAAGACCTTGTGACAACTTTTTGACAGAATCTACCTCAGTTGCTTCAACAGAATTCACACTGAGACAACATATTATTTGAAATTGGTGTAACTTGAACATCCAAGGCAGCATAGTCCTAGAAAGCTTTTCCAAAAGCTTTTCCACTTTGAGATAGGCTCGCAGATAATAATGCTCCACAAATAACAATGTCGAGACAACATCCAATCAAGATTTTAACATTAACATTTGATTTACAACAATGAATCATCCTCTCAATTCTAATGATACAGATCCACAATCATTGCAGGAACAATAGGCCAGATGCCTGACTTCAAGGGAACTCATTTGTAATTCTACTTGGACAAGTAATATCAATGTGGAATTTCATTCAATCAATAAATAATGAGGAAAAAGGAATAAGAGGCTTTACCAATTGCCTCCTTTTTCTTTTTTACGTTTCATTGGTCTGTTTTCAAAGCCAAAGGAAGCGCAAGACTGACTTAGGCAGGAGTTCAAATGTTTGACCACAGGTCTCCAGTATACGAGATACTTTCAGCTACAGGGAGCTCGTTTGAGAGTTAGCATCAGTTTGGGAAGGGCAAACAGATGCAAACTGGCAATAGCGACACTTCCACCGCTCCTTCTGAGGGGTAAATCTGGCTTCTCGCTCTCCCTGCCAGAACTCGAGGGAACTCTGAATCTGAGCTTTTAGCCAGTTGTCGTCATATGTGAATTCATCCTCACCAATCAATGAGTTATCCTCTTGAAGTTCATATCTGTAATTTCATGAATGAGGCCCTTGATGGATAGTTAACGTAAAGGATCTTTCAAAGTGAAAGACTCATACACTAGCAACTAACTACTTCTTCGTAAACAGTTAAGTCCAGTGTCTCAATACGGTCTTATTCATGGGAGCACAATGACCAGAAGATCTCAAATATTCAATATTTTCTCTAGACATTAGAAAGACTATACAAGCTGCAGGAGCACAGCACTTACCTCAAGAGAAGCTGATCAAGTGCGCGAGGCAGCACAGAACAGAAATTACTAAAATATCCCACAACATCGCCAAGAGTCTGCACAGGAAAATTTTGGATTAATAGAAATCCAGGGATAGATGTGCTACTTGTCGAGAAATAGCCGGTGTGTGCATTTCTTCAATTGAATGTCCATGTGAAGAATATGAAAGTGGGTGTTATCCCACATCGATAAAATAGTAGGCATTGAGCATACTTATAAACTATAAAGTTACTTCACCCATAGCCAATTAGTTTTGGGTTACAATTTCATTTGAGTTTGTATGCATAACTCTTTGTTTATGTCCCAATTGATATAAA
This sequence comes from Carnegiea gigantea, assembly GCA_029747015.1. Lineage (NCBI taxonomy): Eukaryota > Viridiplantae > Streptophyta > Magnoliopsida > Caryophyllales > Cactaceae > Carnegiea > Carnegiea gigantea. Next base: position 4,354 of record JAKOGI010001393.1, read on the forward strand.
AAAATTTTAGCATGGTATCAGAGCCAAGGTTATGCTCGATCTCGGTTTGCCACCGTCCCCCATAGGGATCATGTCATGTGTTGCGCCTTGTCAGTAGCCCACACATTAGGGAGCGTGTGAAGAATATGAAAATGTGGTGACCCCACATTAATAGAATAAAAGGTCTTGAGCATGCTTATAAGCTATTGAATTAGTCTACCCATAACCAATTGGTTTTGGGACTTGGGTTGAAACCTCACTTAGTTCATATGCATAACTCGGTTATTTTAAGGCCCGATTAATATAAAATTTAACAGTCCTAATAGCTATGCTCCCTGATTCATTAACATATGGTAAATGATATACAAATATGCTCATCACTTATCATAATTCAATCCATAAAACAGACATCTGCTCTAACAGACTACATTAGATACATGCCTTTTAGAAGTGTCATTGTGTTGTGTTTTGATCGATTGAGACGATGCCTATCAATTTTCAGGCAATTAGAAAAGTCACTCCTCCAGAAAAATTTTTCATTTTTAGATTATATTGGATTAAAACCAATTGCATGACTAAATTTTGATCCACTTCTTTGGCTGTGCAGTAGTACAGTAGATAATGTAAATGTAACTTTTCAGACAGCTTTAAGATTTCAATTTGGCAAATTTTTCATCTTCAAATTACAGACAGAAGCAACAGGCCTCTGATATGTCTCTGCTTTCTTTTAGTTGTTGACTATTAGGGCGTCAGCAATTCAATCTCCAGTTCAACAAAAACAGCCTCTCTCTAACTCATGGGTAATGTCAAGTACATCTGTCTGCCGAAAACTGAATAGTAGGCAGTTATTGCGTGGTGAAGGTGTAGTACTCGGTCAAAACCATTTAAGTTGAAGGTGCCACAGACGCCATCTCTTTACAGCAAGGTATAACACACTTTGACCCCCCCTCCCCCAAGCCCAAAAAAAGAAAAAAAGAAAAAAAGCGAAACCCAGGATATTACTCAAGGGTATTGGATTGGTTAGCCTTCATCTGGGTTGTCGCAACATGTTCCACATATATACGGTTGACTGGAGCCACCCCCCCCCCCCCCCCGGGTTTCTGTTTTTCTGTTTTTCTCTGCCTTCTATATGCCTTATTACTTTAAGACCGCTGATAAAGTAAGCTGTGCAGTCGCTGCTGACAGAGATGGTTTTGTTCTGAGAGGAAGTTGCACTAAAGTGTTGAAAGACTTAATGTGGGACACCTACTATCCCCGTGATATGGAATATCAGACCAGCAGCAACCAGATTGTAGAAAGATGCATTAGGCCTTTCCAAAGCCAATCATACATCACAATCCACATAGCTAACACTCCCCCATGATTCATTAAGGCTATAGCATTGAAGATCACTAGGTGAATCTGATTGTCGTTTATTGATGTTTGATTTCTGAGCCCGGTCTGATTTCCAGTTTGCTTAACAATTGGAAGGCTATAGCATTGAAGATCACTAGGTGAATCTGATTGTCTTTTGTTGAAATTTGACTTCTGAGCCCAGTCTGATTTCCAGTTTGCTTAACAATTGGAACATTTACAGCTCCTAGATTTAACACCATCTTTCGTAACCGCATCAAATAATCCATAACTCTGAACTAGAGAACTCATTTAAGTCACCACACAGCTGCTGCCAGCTCGGAACCCCTCGAGAATTTAAGGACATCAAGGGGCTCACTTTTCAGCATTTAGAGTATGAGCCACTAGTGCGTATAAACAATATACTCTCCTCCTTTTTCAACTTTTGGATTATATCAATTGTCTGGATAACCTTATAGCAGAGCTTGTCATGTCACTGAGCTGTTCTCTCACACCATATCTAACGTCAGAAAAAGTGGACATTGCTGATATAAAACGAACATCAAACCATTGGAACCATCAATACGAAGTCAGTGGACTCGCTAATATGATAGCTCAGCAATAATTGCCCCTAGGGAAAAGGACCAATGAGCCAGATCATTATAAGTTGGGATGGCTACAAAGATTCCCCATCTCCAAGTGGGCCTTTTAATCCATGCGAGAGAATTTCGGTGATTAACCCTCCTCACTTCCCCCAAAAAAGCACAACTCTTGGGGGGAGGGTGAGTTTGGACTTTGGAGATGGAATAGAGGCAGAAATACAAACTAAGCAACAAAAAAAAGCACAAGCCAGGCATCAAGCAGACCCATCATAGTTTTCGATTGAGAACGTCACACAGGCATACAGCAGAAACTTCATGGGTGGACACAGCGACAATATAAAAGGGGAAGGGAAGGTATCTCACCTCAGCAGAGAAATCTGAGTCCACCATAAGCCTTTTGATCTCATCAGATAAAATGCACCGTGAATCCAACGAAAAGTACTCAAAAAATTGATCAGAGGGAAACTTTTCAGAGACTAAATTGTCCCACAGGTACTTGTAGCACATTAGTTGGAGCCTGTCCCCATCGCCAAAATAAAAAGGTTAACATATGATCTAGAAAGCATTGTGCTGGAAAATGCCGATGCCTAAAGTCCCTCTCAGGCCAAACTCCATCTCAGGAATTACCTTCCGTTTCTGCCCTGTGGTTCAGTAGGAAGCCTAGGTCGCACACGAGTCTTTGTATCAACCAGCATCAAATTTCTGCCTTCCCCTGCTACAGGCATCCGCAATTCATCAATCATTCCCACCATCCATACACCTTGTACAAGACCAACTCTGATCAAATAACAGGCATGCTTATAAGCAGGACATTTATTTTCCCAGTCAGCCCTCCTACAGAAAGAGCTTTGCTAGGGGACAGGGGGTGAAGAGTAAACAGACAGCAGGAAAGTGAGGTAGAGAGACAGACCATTTCTGCAAGCGTGACGAAATGTCTATGGTTTAACAGTAGATCTATTGGTGAACATTTTTTGTGCAAACATAATTACTCAAAGAAACACAACTCGAAAAATGAATCTATCCCATCATTAAGCATGCAAAATGTGCCAAGCGAGGTTCAGCGGTGAAAGGCAGCATGAGTGTGCATATGCGAATTCTTTGATAAGTATCCTTTTAGTGACATCTAAAGAAAGACCAATGTATATCAATACTTTGGGCTGTATTTTTTTTTTTTTTTTTTTTTTTTTTTGGGGTCAACTAGCACCTGTGAGTTATAAAAGACCCTTAGACAACTATGATGATTTCAAGGCAGAACAGAGCCAGAACAGAGCCAGGTGATATCATTCCACTGATCTTCCAAACAACCAAGTACAGATTGGGATGATTTTAAATGTATAGTAATCAGATTGAACTTGTCCCAATAAACATCATTGTCAAACAATATACCAGAAACCTTATATGCAGAGTAAACAAGTCGAAACATCTAAGTCATCAGAAAAGTAATATTAAACATGTGTTTAAGCTACTTACACTGGCACTTCACGTGTTAATCCCTCGAACAAAAGCTGGTTTGCACAAATAATAAAATTCATGAATTTCAAAGCCCATATGTCTTCAAGTGATTCAACGCGGACTTCCACCTTTTTTATTACCTGTCATATGCATAAATATAAGAGACGATAAAAATATAGCATCATTTATGACAATGGAAATGACAGCTACAAACAGCATGTTAGCTGACTAGCTGCATTCAGCAATAAAAAATTACCACACCAAGATCACGGAATAGTAACAATAAAGCCAAATATTGAATCGAATGATTCTATTACAACTAAAGATTCCTCAATGAACAAGAAATTGAGTATAGTACATTGTTAGACTAATGTAAAAGCTAATTAACCATGAACTGGCTCCAAGGACAGCTCAAAAATCCCTACCATATACAAAGAATTAAGATGCCCTCTGCTAGTCAACTAATCATGTCAACTGTGTCATCCCTCTTCCACACAAATGTTGATATTACCCTCTTCTGGAGAAATCTCATTCTCATGGAAGTAAAAATTCATTAGCAGCTTGTGTCCTAGGGATAGTACCCCTGATTTCCAGTTAACTTTGATAAGCATAGCTCCAATATAAACATATCGCTCACAGCTCTAATTATTTCCAGCATCTACTTTGTACGAATATTAGTATCTTACAAGATATAGAGATATGGAAGATGGTGTGCAACTGTGCATTAAGTAATCAGGGGACCAAAATGAAGGCATTGCACTGTATGAGTGCAAATGCCGGAGTACACAGCTGTTTCATAAATTGCACTGTATGAGTGCAAATGCCGGGATACACAGCTGTTTCATAAATTGAACCATAAGAATAAGCGCACCCTCCTCCCTCTCTCTGGGGGCAGTAAGAACCTATAATCCAATGCATGAATTTGAAACCTAGAGTACTATGTAAACAGCAAACAATATGCAGCCACGATCAGGTTTTTTAAAGATGGAACCATTCTGCCAAACATGATGAACCGAACACAGACCTTGACTAACTCCAGAAACATAAAGAAAAACTTTTCAGTTCTTGTGCAACCTCTACGAAAGAGATATACCTCTTCTTCTAGCTTCGCATGCCGAGTACAGCCTTCTTTCATTGCAGGTGTGCTTTCTGGCTTTCCAAAAAGGAGAATGAACTCCATTTGCTTTTCACACCATTCCTGCAACAAATGAGCTGTTTCAGGTCAAAGCTACAAATGGAGCGATTGTTGCAACCAACATAACGCACAACAATAAACCATGTAGCCTAGTTGAAATGTGACTACGACAGCAAAATGTCAGCCTTAAATGTTATGGAAAATCTCTTCATATAACAATGGGTGCTAAATCAGGAAATGGGACCATGACAACAAGAAATTTTGTCGATGCCTCTTCTCTTTATACAAGAGTATGTGATAATAATGGATCACGCAATACAACATTTATATTAAACAAACAATATCTTTTATACAACATATATATTTAAAAAACAATTTCTTTATAAACAAATAACTGAAAAGTAGAATCACATGGCCCTTGTAGATGGAGACCTTAGCATTGAATGACCAAAACCAGGATTCAAGTCTGAATTTTGAATTCAAATTATAGAGATGTGTTTCTAGGCCACAACAGTTCATTAGTGGATCTAATTACTTGTGGTTGGTGAGAGAATCAGCCAAATAAGAAGGCCATCATCAATTATCACTGATCAGATGTCTTAGTTTACCAAATCCTACTCAATAATAATTCAAACCTAAGCCTTTAATCAGAAGACCTGACAATTGACACGTACATCAAAGTCATGCAACTCATAGGGACTAAATTTGGATCCTGAGTTCAAAAATAATTCTGAATTTCAACCGAGACAACCAAGAAATAGAATGCAACGCCAAACTAAAGAATAAGTAAATAACAAACGGAATTTCCTGCATCAAGAACAAGCACTTGGATATAACAATTTGGGTCAAAATTACTCCACCTGATTATATTATAGATAACCGAACAATGCATCAAATACCATGCTCAAGCCATGCATAGGGAATACAAATGGTTTAATCAAAGTGATGACCAAATTAAAAAGAGAGCATTTAGAACAAAACCGCTGCTCATAAAAGAAAGGGCTGTTGTGGCCTGACTGATCTAATTCACACAATACTAAATTAGCACTTAAATTTCAAAATGAAGTGAAATATACATTAGCCAATACTATTTAATACACGAATTTTGCAACAATCACAAAATCTGTAAGAAAAAAATGATAATCAAACTGGGCAAAAAGAACAGGAACCGATTGATACATATAGAGACTCCATTGGCCTTGCACCAAGAAATAAGATGGTCTCATCTATCCCAAAAGTCACTTGTCACCAAATTTCAGTACATAAACCTAATTTATCATGGTGTCCCACCTAGTAAATGGGTTCAAAAAATTAATAATCAACAACTCATTAGAAAGGTATTCGAGTCTACTAATGGGGTGTGTAAATATTTTTAGAATATGTTTGGATTTAAATTCCCTAAAGTGGTGAAAACTCCATTACGTCAATGCAGGCTTTTACTGATGAATCTGCTAAATTTTGGTTAAGTTTGGTTCCTACCTAAATGCAAGTCAAAGTTTTCTTAATTCCCTAAGATATCTATTATAGTTCCATATGTTAAAAATTGACATTGGATTCCATTTTACAAGGAAATGGTCAAATTAAGAGGAGTATGCATAAATTTCAGTTTTGGAGCAATCTGAGTTTTTGTTATTTCTGAAGTGGTTGCAGCTGTAATCATTAGCATTTCTCAATATAAAATGAATCTAAACCCATCCCAAAAAAAAAAAAAACTCCAAGTGGTAGTAATTTCATTGATAGAATACAACTTTCTAAAAGCTTCCTAGAGGATAGAAAAGGAATCCTATAAATTATAGCTCGTGATAATTATCATTTTCTTTGAATTTTTTATTTATTTTGTAGAATATTTTGTATGATTCTCACTAATTCATTTGCCCCACTAATATAACAACTTACTCCTCTCAGTTATTTATAAATTAATTTTTCTTAATATTAAACTCAGATTTAATGAATGAATGAACTGAATGGTTAGAGATCATTTTCTCTCAAAACTGTCTTAATCTTTATCTATAGTTTAGAGTGATGATTTAAAGTCTTTGCTTTAAAATTTTTCTTTGGTGGCCTAAGCATTTGGAAGAGAGATTGGGCCAAAAGTGTTTGGGGTGTTTGATAATCAGCTTTTTGAGGAGCTTTTTGATAAAAAAAGAGTTTTTTGATCAAAATTAGTTATTTGATCAAGGAAAAAAGCTAAACTGAATATTTGATGAAAGAGCTTTTTAGAAGAGCTTTTGGATTCAAAAATAATTTGAAAAAACTAATTTCATAAACTTTTGAAAAAAGCTTTTTGAAAAATTAATTTTTTATCTCATAATTTTATCAGAAACAACTAATTTTATCAAATAGTTCTTCAACAAACAGCTAATACAAATAACTAACTCAAACAGTTAACAGTTAAAATAAATAGCTAACAGCTATTTGTCAAACCAGGCCTTTATCCATTTAAGATCTTATTTTTGGCTCTAATATCACAATTACCTAAGCCCTGTTTGGCAAAGAGCTTTTTGAAAAGCTTTTTGGCCAAAAAGAGCTTATTTGACCAAAATTAGCTTTTTGATCAAGTAAAAAAGTTAATTTGGATGTTTGGTGAAAGAGCTTTTTAAAAGAGTTTTTGGGTTCAAAAACTAATTTGAAAAAGCTAATTCTATGAGCTTTTTGGAAGAGTTTTTTGAAGAATTAGCTTTTTGTCTCACAACTTTATCAAAAACAGCTAATATTACCAAACAGTTTTTCAACAAACAGCTAATTCAAACAGCTAATTCAAACAGCTAATACAAACAACCCTAGATTATTAGTGATTGAATCCAATAAAGAGCACCCATTGATTTTGAATTTGCCTTGGGAGTTGTTGATCTTGGAAATTTGAGGATTGATACTCATCACCATTCGAAGAAACTTAAACAAAAAAAAAAAAAGAAAAGTAGAGAAAAACAAATCATCAAAAAACTAAGAACCCCAGAAATCAGAGAGCTGTAAATACCGTGGCGGTGACATCGGTTACATACAAGCCCTTCCTCCTCCTAAACCGACTCAGAAACGTCTCGGGCACTTTGCATTTCTTCTTGGGACTTACCAATACCAATCTACCTGAATCCTCTACATCACCGACCGAACGAGGTCCTCTCAAATTTGACAATGCCCTCTTGGAATTTCGGCCTAACTGAGAGCAGAGGAGAGAGAAACGCGATGAGGAGGAGACAGAAAGCGACGATGGGCGAGCTGCAGCTGCTAACGACAAAGCGGCTTCAAGCAGCGCCATTTCTTCCTCGCTCACAATTTCAACTGGGATTTGATTTGCAAGGTCGTTGCCATGGATTTTCTGCAAGTTTTTGGGGTTGATTGGGGTGGTTGGCTGGCCTTCGGGATCGCAGGTGTTAGAACATGGGGATTTCGTGGGGGAATCCGACATCTGACTGAATAATTGTGGATTATTTTAAACGAGGAGTGGGGATGGATGATCCACGGAAAGAGGAGAGTTGAAGTAACCTCATCTCAGTAGCGGACCGCCAACGGAAACTTGGAAAATTCATGCACGCCGCAAAGGGAAATTACAATTCGCCTTGAGTCCATCTTCGATGGTGGCTTGGTTTTTGTGGCTCACCAGTGAATATTTATTATTGTGACATTGATCCTTTCTTTTTAACTTTTTGATTAAAAATTATCTCCCTAATGAAAGGTTTATTATTTTAGTTCATCAAATAAAATAATATATATAGATCTCATATTTAATTATATTTAATTAATTTAATTTTTATATTTTACTTTATTATTTAGCTATATTATTTTTAAAAAAATAATTTATATATAATAATTTGATAATACAACCAATTAGAGGATTATAATTTTTTTAAAAAACAATATAAGAGTTTGAATTAAAAAAAATTCACACATCCTTGAATATAAAAATTACAAAAGCTAGATAACAAATAAAAAAAAGATACATTGGTTAACATTTTACAAAAAAAAATGCATTACTTCAACAATTTTAAAAAATTATAATATGATGATCATTCAATTATCATCTCTGTCGTCACTACGAATTTCGCTTCCATAATTCTTCAGTCAAGTCTGCTCGGAGTGCTGCATGTGTGTCGAGGTCGTGAACTTCGCATGATCATTGAAAGTACGTATCATAGCATAGACGGTGGTAGTGGTTAACAATCGGCTTCGGGTCAGTACCCTCGACAACGTCGCAGTCAAATGCAAGCTCGTACTATCCCATTGGTCCTCGACAATTAGGTTATGGAGTATCACACATGCGTCATAATAACACCGATTTCTTTTGTATCCATAAGACGAGATGGGCCATATACAATGGCAAATCGAGCTTGTAACATACCGAAGGCTCACTCAACGTCCTTCATAACCAACTCTTGACGTTTTGCAAAGAGTTTTTTCTTCGACCCTTGAGGAAGTGGGATAGTTTTAACAAATGTCACATTTCGGATAAATTTCATCAGAAAGATAATATCCTATCTTGCACTCATACTCAACAATGACATACTCACATTTAGGAGCCCAATTCTCATACAACTTTTGAAAAATTAATGAGCGATCAAGGACGTTTATATCATTGAGACTTCTAAGTAATGCGAAGAACGCATGCCATATCCAAACGTTGTATAATGTAATGGCTTCCAGGATGACAGTTGGCACCTTATAAAGTTGCTTTTGAAATGATGCTTTCCAAGATGTTGGACAATTCTTCTACTCCTAGTGCACGCAATCGATGCTTCCCAACATACCGGAAAAGTCACAGGCTTCAGCAACTTGCAGTAAGCGATAAACATGAACTTGATTGGGTTTTCTCAAGTACTCCTCCCCGAATACCTCAACCATGCCTAAAGCGAACTTCTTCATGTATTCTATTGTGGTGCTCGTACCAATATTTAAGTACTCATCAACGAAATTGGCCGCCATACCATAGGCAAGCATTCTAATGGCTCCGATACACTTGGTTAATAGTGTCAACCCACGCTTTCCGGTTGCATCGTACCTCACTTGAAAGTACTTTAAATGATTGCCAAGTACTTCTATAATGCGGATAAATAAGTGTCTCTACATTCTAAATATACGCCGAAAATTGTACAATGAATCCTCCGCGATGTAGTCTTTATATAAGCGATCGTGGGCATCTTCTCTATCTCTCTTAATACATCTTTTCTTTACCCGAGGCCTAGATCTCTTTTTCTGCTTTCCTAAGTTGTAGAAGGAACATCATTTGTTTTTGCACTTGTTGATGTTGGAAGAAAGCCCCATAACGGGCATCATGATATCATCATCTGATGAAGATGAGGAGGATGAGGATGAGCCTTCCTCAAGGGGTTGCTTTTCAATATTGAAATTATCCATTACAAACAGCATGTGCAACATAATAATGATTAAATATTAATATATAGAAGAGTAATCATTTGACTAAACAACAATAGACATGCCCATTTTCATGAATTCATATCAGAACATTATTACACCAATTTATGTGTACGATGACGCATGGCAAATAAAAGTTACATAGTAAGATCTTACAACCTAAGATGAGCTAGTAGTTCTTGTAATCTATATAATCAAGGGGGATGGAAGACATATTATTGAGTTGATCAGATTACCCTGATCTTCTTTGCATGATTTCTACTCTCCTTTACTCATAATAAGTCGCTTGTTTAGGAATCATTGTTGAGGTGTCCATCATCAATATTCTAACCTCCTGGGCCCTCAACTTTTGTTCTCTCATCATGATCTTCTAAGCTTTTTCTTCTTTTGCTGTTGTGATGAAATCTTTAAATATTTGACTCATATCACTATTGCTACTGTTTAACTCCTTCAGCTAAGTAGTGACTAAATCAATGATGGTGTTGTTAGCGTTTTCTTTGAGCCTTCTTTTCGCAGCTTTCCTGCCCTCAGGTCTTTCACTTCCACCGACACCTTCATCTCTGCCTCTTCGGTATCGTGTTTGGACCCTTTTGACTATCCTGACCCTGACTTAGGTGGATCACATATCGCCCTCCATTTTGGTTGGTCCTTGAGCATCTCACACCAATGCTTCAAGTCAAACTTCTTTGCCATATGCTGGGTGTACAACCTGTGGGCCTCCTTCAGAATCTTAGCATCATTCTACCCACTGTGATTACTACGTTCCACTTTTAACGTAATACATGCCTATTTATTGACTACTGGGGAGCACCGAAGCCATCGGCTGTTACCCTTATGGGCGATGCTCACTAAAATTCGAGGTCATCCTAGACCAGAAGCTAGATTCTTTTGATCGGCTCTGACAATGTGATATGTGTCTACGTTAATGCAAACCCGCATTAGCTGTTGTTCTTCTGGCAACTATCCACTTTTTCGCACCAAAAACTATGTGCCCCACTACTTCCTCCACATCCCTCTTATCAATACTTAACTCAATATTTGTCTCATAGTGACCCACCCCGACCATTGATCCTGTTGGTGTGGATGAGGGCGTGGAGTTGGTCCCCGCAAAACAAGTAATTTGGGTTAGGAGGTAGCGGGGAATAGTATAGAGGGTAATATGGGTATTCAGTATTATGCACATTGAAAGATTCATTATGTGTCGAGGGATAATATGGTGAGGATAGTTTTGTGGATTCTGACTTGAATAACTTGGAATCCTCGAGTTAAGTTGTGGTGGGTAATATGAATGGTGCGAATGATGGTAGTAGTTTTGTGGTGGATATGAGGACTAAGACACATGGAGAGTATGTGCGGGAATCGGGGTAGCACTATTCCCCCAGCATTGGGTGAATTGTCACCTTCAAGCAAGCTCTCACACAAGTTAGGGGGTGTTAGGGTCCATATTTCAAGTGCAGTTACCATCTACAAGTTTTTAATTAATCGTATTAATATATTAATTAGTTACATTAATTGAAGGTAATGACATTACAAAGTACACAAACATTTTCAAACGCTAAAAGTTTCATACAATCATATAATTGTATTCAAATCAATACATTCATTTAACTGTGTACATACTCATGTCACATGTAACCATACTAACATATAAACATATAATCATATTCAAATTAAATTTCATGAATCAAATCATATTAATTTTAGTTAGGAAAATCATATTCATATTTAACCATGTCATAATGTTCAATGTTATATTCATTTTAATAAGTAACATTTTGATTAACATATTCAATTTAGTAACATCTACTAAAATGGCTAATTTCATTATAATAAGTGACATGTTCATTTTATTAACATATACTAAAAAAGGAAAATAATCATTTTATTAAGTAACATATTCATTTTAATTACCGTAGTCATTAACATTTTCAGTTTTGTAACATATACGTTAAAGGAAAATATTCATTTTATGCAGTAACATATTTATTTTAATTATCAGTGTAATACCTTGACATTTAATTTTGTTTATTTAGTTCTAATTCTTTTATTGGTCATATGGTTAAGATAAATCGGAGTAGGGAGTCGCGCACCTTTCCAACGAACCACTGTTGATCCAAAGAATTGTGATATCATGGAATGCTTCCAAATTAATAAAAGATAAAAAAAGAAAGAAAGAGATAAAATAAAAAAATATACGTACACACTAACAACAACAACAACAACTGGAGCTTTGAAGGAAGAAGATCTAATTTTGTGTTGATTTTCTCTCATTCGATCCTAATCAGCTTGCTCGTCAAATCTGTGGTGAAAGGGCTTAGGTTTCCCCTGCTTTAATTTGCTTGTCTTTTAGTTTGGAAAGTCAACAAATTTTAGAAAACCGATTTCAAAAACGCCTCTCAACAAACCTGACCAATCACCCCCAAATTCTTCACCTCCATTTTATATTCAATCGTTACATTTCTCCCTCAACTGAGTCAGCCCACCTCTCAGGCATTGTTCCTCTGTTCTTGGTGTTGGGAGAATCAGCATCTCCCTGTTTTGGTCACCCCCTCTGTTCTTTCCCCAACCTTCCCCACAACAAAATAGAGAACTCAATAGAGTATACAACTCACAAATTTGCAGCGACAGTGGGTAGCAACCAATAAACCTAGGCCATCGCAGGCTCTCTAAGTCCTTCTCCTCTATTTCTCATCGAAGGCAAGAGCAGCGGTAGTCACAACGGTCACGACAGAGGTGGGGGTGGAGAACTAGTTTAGCAGCACAGGACCGTTAAGTGGTCTAATCGAAAGTTGTGTGTGACTGTGAGGTAAGGTAGCTGGGGGGTTTCCATTTTGGTGCAAAGTCTAGACTGTGTCCAGGTTTGGGCTTCTGTCAACTATCAATCCCCTCCCGCTTTTCCTTTCATTTATTTTTTTCTTGGCAACCATCCTTTATTACTATTCTTGGCAATTTCACAACCGTTGGGTTGTTGCCTTTAGTGGTACTCCTTATTATTATTATTATTGTTATTATTATTATTATTATTATTATTATTATTATTATTATTATTATTATTATTATTATTATTATTAATTAGTATTATTATTATTATTACTATTATTATTATTATTATTATTATTATTATTATTATTATTATTGGGGTGGCTGTTGTTAATATTATCATTATCTCCATTAATAGTTGCATTAGTTCTAGTGTTTATTATTTATCTAGTTATTTATTTTTCTATTATTTATTTATTTAATTAGTTAAGCCTTAACTAGTAATTTTGCCTTATTGCGGGCCAGTAGCATTTATTTAAGCTCAATCATCGGGACCTAGTGTTTTGTTCATTGTTTTTAGTTTGTTGCTTTGGACCTTTTTTCCACTATTCTTTGTTGTTAGGTTAGTTTCTTTATTTTTTTAGTGTTATTATTACTGTCATTATTTTATTATCATTAGTATTTGTATTCATTATTATTAGTATTATTTAGGGTGTTCTCTTGCCTAATAGTTTTCTACGCTTGTGGCGAGCAATGTAGCAGCTTCAGCCTGTCCTCCGAGGGGTAATGGGATTAGGAGGGGTACAGGGCTTCGGAAGATGCGCCTAGCGTCTTGGAATATTGGGTCTCTTTCGGGTAAGTCGATAGAATTAGTTAAGTCTTTGCATAGGCGTAAGATTAGCATAACTTGTGTTCAAGAGACGAAGTGGGTGGGAGCTCAAGTTAGAGAGATTGATGGGTACAAATTATGGTATTTGGGGTCAATCAAGGCGAAGAATGGAGTTGGCATCTTGGTTGAGAAGGAGCTGGTGGATTTTGTGGTCGAAGTGAAACATAAGAGCGACCGAATTATGGCCATTAAGGTTTTGGTGGGTTCAGAATTCGTGAACATGGGTAGTGTCTATACTCCCCAAATAGGTCTGCCGGATGATATTAAGAAGCTATTTTGGGAGAATTTGGATATGGTCATCCACGATGTACCTCGGAGCGAGAAACTTTTCATAGGAGGCGACTTTAATGGTCATATTGGTGTTGACTCAATTGGGTATGATATAGTCCATGGGGGTTTTGGTTTTGGAGAGAGAAACATGGGAGGGGTTTCTGTGTTGGACTTTACGGTGGCCTATGATTTGTTGGTGGTCAACTCCTATTTCAAGAAGAAGGAGGATCACTTCGTGACCTTTAAGAGTGGCTCCTTAAAGACCTAAATTGATTACTTGCTGATGAGGACAGATGGGCAGAGGTCTTGTAAGGATTGTAAGGCGATCCCTAGTGAGTACCTAGGGACTCAACATAGGTTGCTAGTATTAGATGTGGAGTTCAAGTGTTCAAAGTGAAAGAAGAGGAGAGTCGGGGACCTCATAGTTAAGTGGTGGACCCTCACGAAGGAGAACGCCAGGCTATTATCAGAGAGAATTACTTAAGAAGGAGCTGGGAGGAGGGTAGAGGATGCAGATTTAATGTGGGAGGTAATGGAAGAATGTATTCGAAGATCGGCTAAGGAAATCCTAGGTATTTCTGGGAGAGGTGGTAACAAAATGGAGGGTGCTTGGTGGTGGAACGAGGAGGGAAAGAAGAAAGTCAACGAGAAAAAAGACGCTTACGCGGATGTCATGAACAGTGGAATGGATGAAGAGAGGGAGATTAGGAGAGTTAGATATAAGGCAGCTAAGAAGGTAGCCAAGAAAGCTGTGGCGGTAGCTAAGAACTTGGCTTTTCATAGGTTATATTATAGATTGGAGACCAAGGAAGGGGAGAAGGAAGTCTTTAAACTGGCAAGGGCTAGGGAAAGAAAAACTAGGGATTTAGGTGTTGTAAGGTGCGTCAAGGATGAAAATGGTAAGATGTTGTCTGAGGATGTAGAAATCAAGGGGAGATGGCAAAGGTACTTTTCCAAACTCCTTAATGGGGAAGTGATGGAAGATTCCTGTAGTAGGGACAAAGAGTGTAGTGAGAGGCGACTTGATCCGCGAATGTGTGGCCTTATCACAAAGGATGAGATCAAGGGGGCCTTAAAGAAGATGACGAATGGGAAGGCAGAGGATCCAGATCAGATATCGGTGGAAGTATGGAAGTATTGGGGTGAAGAAGGATTAGAGTAGCTAACAAAGCTTTTCAATATTTTTTTTAGGACCGCTAAGATGCCCAGAGAATGGAGGTCTAGTACAGTCATCCCTCTGTACAAAAACAAAGGGGATATTCAAAATTATAATAATTTTAGGGGTATTAAGTTGCTCAGCCACACTATGAAGCTATGGGAGAGGGTGATTGAAAGAAGGTTGTGAAAGCATGTTTCGATTTCTGTGAATCAATTTGGTTTTATGCCAGGTAGGTCGACCATAGAGGCGATTTACCTCCTTAGAAGGCTCATGGATTTGTATAGAGATAAAAAGGTGGATCTTCATATGGTGTTTATTGACCTGAAAAAAGCTTATGATAGAGTCCCGCGTGATGTGTTATGGAGCTGCTTGGAAAAGACAGGAGTGTCGCCCTTGTATATTCGAGTTATTAAGGATATGTACGAAGGAGGTCGGACGAGTGTTAGGACGTCAGAAAGGGTCTCCAATGACTTTGCCGTCGGTATGGGTATGCATCAGGGTTCCGCCTTAAGCCCTTTTCTTTTCACCTTAGTTTTGGATGAACTTACAAGAGGGATTCAAGATGAGTTACCATGGTGTATGCTATTTGCAGATGACATTGTTCTTATTGACGAAACCAGTCAGGGAGTTAATGACGAGTTGGAGCGATGGATGCATACGCTGGAAGTTAGAGGTTTTAGAGTTAGCAGATCGAAAACGGAATACCTCTATTGTTGTTTCAGTGGAAGGGTAGATGCGGGGGTAGAAGTCACCCTGGATGGGAGGTCGATACCTAAGGCCGATGAGTTTAAGTATCTTAGCTCGATCATTCAGCAGAATGGGGATATTGACGAGGATATTAACCATCGAATAAAAGTGGGCTAGCAAAATTGGAAGTTTGTCTCAGGTGTGCTGTGTGATAAGAGGGTGCCCCTAGGATTGAAAGGCAAAGTCTATCAAATGGTGGTTAGACCAGCTGTTCTTTATGGATCGGAATGTTGGCCTCTAAAAAAGACGCAGGCTCAAATGCTGATGGTAGCTGAGATGAGGATGGTTAAGTGGATGTGTGGTTTTACGAGAATTGACAGAATTAGGAATAGAATAATCAAGGACTTAGCTAAAGTAGCTCCCATAGAAGATACGATGAGGGAATCAAGACTTCGATGGTTTGGCCATGTGAAAAGGAGAAGTGTGGATGCTCCAGTGAGGAGATGTGAGATGATCGACATCCCCGGAGGTAAGAGAGGGAGGGGTAGACCAAAGAAGAGTTTGGACGAGGTGATTAGAGAGGACTTGAAAGTTGTGGATTTGACAGAGAACCTGGCTCAGGATAGGAGGCTGTGGCGGGACAGGATTAAGATCTTAGATCGCAGAGAGTTGACTCCATAGTTGTCTTTTGGCTGCAGTGGCTTAGTGCTGGTAGGGGTTTGTCGTACTCGTATGCAGGTTGTTCTTTATTTTGGGAAGGGACAGTGTCTACTTGCCTCGGATTGTTAAGGTATGATTCCGTCATTCCATCATCTGTTACATTGTTCTTGTGTTTTTCCGCTTCAGCATCTTGTCCTTTAATTTATCTTAGTCATCCCTTGCTCTGTGGCCCTAATTTTCCTCAGTAAATGTTTTCACAAAAGCTTTCTTCTATAAAACTTTTTCACAAAATCCTTTTTTGTGGGTCTCTTGGAATCAACCTCTCTACAGGTAGGAATGCCAGTAGAGGTAAGGTTGCCTACAGCTAGATCTCTTCAGACCCGCGAAAGCGGGAGCTACACTGAGAGGAGGTGGTGGTGGTGGTGTTGTTGTTGTTACATACACACTAAATTATATAAAAATATACAGTTTTCCGTAAAATGCGCATTTACACCTAAACGAGGTCGGGAATTGGCAGATCTTAGTAATTTCTTCGTCATTAAGGGAAGAAATAGCGATCGAATCTCGACTGGCCAAATGTGTGATCCAAACCGAGCTGAGCGGAAAGTGAAGGTCCCACTTGATAAGCAAGCATCAATTGTTGATACTATTTAGCCCTTATTTAGTTGAAAAGAAAAAAGCAAATGAGGGAGTTAATTATGCAAGCCAAACCTAAAACAAAGACGAATCAAAGATAATAAAAAAATCAGGCACCAAACCCTCTACCTTCTTCTCACACGCGCGACCCCCCTTTCGTCCGCTGCTTCTGCCAGCCAGCGCCTGACGCCGGTCAACGACCGCCACCTGCTACCTTCGTCGTTCACCCTCTACCAACCACACCTCTCTCTCCCTCACTATCTCTGCTCCACTCTCTCCGGGTTCTGGGCCGGTCTACCAAGCCGAAACAAGGGCACGACCGCCTATTCCGGCGCCCACCGCTAGCCATCGTCGTCAGAAACCCCTCCTGGACAGCTTCGAAGCCACCTTCACCTTCACCCTCCACCGGATCATCCACTTCCACACCCACTCAATTGTAACCAAGGTAATCTCTTTCCACTCCTCTTCCCCTTAAATTCAACTGTATGGTGAATAATATGAATTTTGGTGAGTTGTTCTCATTCTATAACAATTATTTGTGCTAATTGTCTGAATAAATGGAATGGTACCAAGTTAGTTGTGTGAATTATGGAGATTATGATGAACTTAAAATGGGGATACATGTGGATATATGTGAGGACTAAGCTTGAGTTATGAGGACAAACTTAGGGCATATAGGTTGTGTTGCTGTGAAAATAAAATTAAAGTGGAAGTATGTCTATCTCATTAGGGGTAATCCATATTTCGGAAATTGAGTGGAGGTTCTTGAGTAAATTAGAGAGAACATGAAATTGAAGGATTTATTCTTTGAGTATATGTGAACTTACTAGAGAATGAATGGGGTTTAGTAAAAGGTTTTCTTGGAGGGAAATCAACTAATGTTTAATGAAAGTGAAGGCTTATGAGTAAATTGGGTTAGAAATAGTGAGCTAGGAAAATTAGTTAAATTAGATGTAGAGATAAAAATAATGAATAATAAGTTCATGAAGTACTTGGGTGCATCAAGGGTTAATTAAATATGTAACAGATGTTGGTTGAGTTAAGTGCCCTCTTGAAGGGCTTGAAGAGGCCAGCTTGAGAAAAAATGCACAAATAAAAAAACCTCATCAATAAAAGAAAAGGAACATTTTGAAAGCGTAGGTGTAGGAGTGAGTCATATGGGTCTTCAAAGTTTAAGGCCAAATGAGGATGTTATAGTTCATAAGAGTTACCCACTATGGTAAGGGTGACTCCATGGGGTATGGGGTTAGCATTATAATTCGGGGGACGGGGTAGCCTCGTAATTGTGTAGAACGGTGAGCCTTATTAGCGATTGATTAAAAGAATATTACTAAAGAGTAGAAAGGTGCTTGAGACTTACCCTAAGCAAAGCCCACAATATTCGCTCCTTCGTTTCAAAATTGTGATAATTGGAAATATACAGATACCATAGAATAAGGACTTACCTAAGTAAATGACCCTAAACACAGGACCTGAATCGATTCATATAGGAAGGTAAAGAAAGAGAGCAATAATTGGTTTCAGGTATGTTACTGCTTTTACCCTTCAAAACGTTTAAATTAGAATCAATAATGCTTGTAAGTTTTATTCAGCCTGTGGATCCATCTGGACCCATTTCAGTATTCATTGTAATATTCCATGCTCAGTGTTTATAAGTATCCACCAGTAAAATTCATCGCTGGGCCCTTTCCATTAGATGGGAAATCTATAGTTCATTGTTGTTGCCATGGCTAATGTTCACAGACGTATAAGGATCCTAGTCCAGGCAGGGTAACAATTTCTAACCGTTTATTTAAAACAATGCTTCTTAAAAGATATTTATAAGCATCGTTTTGATGTTACCCGCATGTTCACTGACTCCTTGTGGAAGGTTATTTAAATGTACATAGGTAACGTATTAAGAGATCGCTCATCTTTCTATGGTTTTGTGTGCTTCCAATTGTTTTACGGAAGGAAAAATAAGTTATGGCTAAGCAGGAACTGGCAGAGGCTAAGGGCCCAAGGGATGCGGGTCAATGTAGTGATGGTTAACTTTCTTTCATAGTAGTTATTTTGAGGCTTGTGAAGCCTAAAGGCAATGTAACTTTCATTTTGGACATGGTTGAACCAATGCATAATACTATTTGGGTATGCCTAAAGGTAACCTTTGACCCCGTTTGTTGTGAATATTATATTGTAATTAATGAATGCTTGCATCTAGCCGACTTTAATGCTTAATTGTAGCCTTGTCCCTCTAGGATGGCGGTAACGCCTTAGCTTAGTAGCACATTCTGCTCTCATATAATGCATATAAGTACAGTACATAACAGGTGATTAAGTAAGGGCATTACAAAAGTGGTATCAGAGCCATTATAGGTATTAGCATGATTAATTGTTATCATTGTACTATTAAGATGCCTCAAGCGTGTATGGGTAGATGACATGAGGGTAATAACAATGAGGTTGGTTAAGTGAGGAATGGGACTCTAAGTCCTAGGGATGAAGCAGGGGCGTAAGATTCTGTAAAATGAACATATGTGAGTACATATTTGTTGTGTGAGAATTCTCTTCTAGTTTATATATGCATACGATAGGAATTAATGAGTGTTTTATACTAATGATAGATGGCAGGACATGGACCCCCAAAGTGGTACCTCTAAAAAATTTGCAAGATCCCCCACCGATTCCAGAGCCCCACCCCTGAGAAGGAGATCCATTACCTCTGCTGCCACTTTCCTCCAAACCATTAATCAATATGGAGGGCTATGAGACTAATATATCTGATATCTGGGCGAGGGATGATGGATATGACATATGGGGAGGCGGAGGTGATGATAGTTCTAGTAACTTAGATAGTATGGTGAGTGTGATTGATATTCTCGAATCTCCGGAGGTGACAGAGATAAGTTCTGAAGAAGAATCCTAGAGTTCGGGCTTCGACACTAGTAACGGTCGTGACCTAGATTACCAACCCAGGGGATTAAATAGGAAAAGCAAGCGGGAAGAGTAGTTGGGTGCAAAAGGTAGTTGGGATGCTAGATCAACCAATAGTTCTATAAAAAAGAATGTAAATATGTAAGATAGTAGGTTGGGAACTTACCCTAGGAGGGGGATAGGGAGCTAGCAATGGGGTAGGGTCATAGGTTGTGAGGTTAGAATAGTGTTGATCTAACCTCACCCACCCATTTTGTTGAAAGAGGTGGGGCTTTTTGTACAACCGCCATGAAGATTATGCATTTGGTGAGCTTATGTAACATGTGTGATGGTTATGTATGTAATCTACGTTATGGCTAAGCTAATAAAAGTATATAAGTTCTATGTACATAAGTATGGAAATTGCTAAACTATAAAAAGATGGAACTACTAATAGAGGGACAACTAGAGTGATGAAGTACGACGGCTTGGTTAGGGATACTTGCCTGGCCAGCACGGACAATCTATGCAACAAGCTAGGTTAAAACGAGAGGAGTTGCATATAGCTGAATGTTGATAATAAGAAAGCATAAGTGCATAACTGCGAGGAAAGTGAATCAGTAAGGGCTAATATGTTTGCATTTATGTAACAGAATGGCGGATCCAAACAACAATGTTCTGCGGAACAATTTGCAAGAGAATGTTATAGAAGATATGCCAGCTTAATCCGTCAATCAAAATACCCCTTAAGTGACCCCCTCAAAGAAGCTAGGAAGCTATTAGTGGATCCCCAAATCTTGAAAACGTTGAAGGCAAAAAGGGATTATTGGATAACCTAGATCCCAAATTAATGGCAAGGATTGCGGCCGAGGTGACAAAGAAGCTTAAGGGTTTGGGACTTGGAAAGGATGAACATGAAAATAAGTTCTTTGATGGAGTTGCAAAATAGAATCCAAGAACATACGATGGCAACGAAGATCCAGTGACACTTGAAGAATGGATTAGACATATGGAAAAGATATCTGATGTTGTGGAAGTTCCTGATAATAGACGTATAATCATTAGAGTCTTATACCTTACTGGATAGGCTAACGTTTGGTGGGGAATGGTTAAGCCCACCTTTCAAAGCCCGGAGGCCACTTGGAGTAAGTTCAGTGAGGCATTGTGTGCAAAGTTTTACCCAATGCACTTGCAGAAACAAAAATGAAGAGAGTTCTTAACCCTGAGGCAGCGTAACATATCAGCGATGGAGTATGCAAGTCACTTTGTTGAACTTTCAAGGTTTGCCTCTAAATGTGTGGCGCCTTATATCAAGAATCAGTTAGTGAGACAGCCTGTTCAAAATAGTCTGGAATTGTATGAGCATGCTACTGAAATTAAACAGGTAAAAACTGAATTGAGAATGGCCAATCTGGCTAACCTAAGAAAAGGTGGGATGAAAGACGTACTCAGCCTGGGGGATTTGCTGGTAAGAAACCTACCCCCATGAAACCAAGACTCCAAGGGCAAGCTCTTTCTGGGAAACATAGTGCCAAGTGTGGTCGTGTGAACCACAACACTGTAGAATGTCGGGTGGGGACCAATTGTTGTTTTTGGTGTGAAGACCTGAATCACTTAATTGCCAACTGCCCTGTTAAAAATACCCCATCGGGTAAGGATCATGCTCAAGTCCCTAAACAAGGTAAAACCATTGCCCCTGTGAGCAGTCGCTAAGTGGGCAGGGTGTATGTGATTAATAAATAGCAGGCTGATGATTCAGCAACCATCATAACTTACTTCTAATTCAACACCCGTTGTCATTTTATTTGATTTGGGAGGTACGCATTCATTTATTTCATCGAAAGCTTCATCTTATATAGGGTGGAATCATATAAACATTCGGTAGATTTGTACGTGAATGTGCCTACAGGAAAAATAATACAATGTGATGTGGTGTATAAGAGTTACACAATTACTCTAAATCAAGAGGAGGTTGAGGGTGATTTGATATAGTTATACATATCAGAATTTGATATAATCCTAGGAAGGGATTGGTTATCAAGGGACAGAGTAAAGATTGATTGCCAAAAGCAAAGAGTGTCGCTAAAAGGAAAAGGGGGCGGAAAAATGTATTTTTGGGGAGACAATAGTAGTACTGAATGCTTCGTAATATCCTTAATGGCAGGTAGGAAATTAGTTAGTCAGGGGTGTGTGGCATACTTATGCTGTGTTACGAAGGATGGAAAAGAAGAAGTAAACTTGAGGACATTCCGGTGGCTAGAGAATTTCCAAACATATTCCCAGAAGAAATCCTTAGCTTACCACCCAAGAGGGAGATTGATTTTAAAATACAGTGGGAGCCTGGAGCACGTCCTATCTCAAAGCCCCTATATAAAATGGTCCCAGTAGAGTTAAAAGAGTTGAAGTTGCAATTGGAAGATTTGTTAGAAAAGGGTTACATAAGACCAAGCATATCCCCATAGGGAATGCCAACATTGTTTGTGAAGAAAATTGATGGTACTTTGAGATTATGTATAGACTACAGGGAACTAAACAATATCACCATAAAGAATAAGTATTATTTGCCGAGAATTGATGATTTATTTGATCAACTATAGGGAATTGGATTCTTCTCGAAGATTGACCTTAGGTCAGGGTACCACCAGCTAGGAATCAAACCTGAGGATATCCCTAAGACGGTGTTTAGGACTCGCTATAGTCATTACAAATTTAAGATGATGCAGTTTGGGTTAACCAATGCTGCTGCAGCCTTTATAGATTTGATTACTCGGGTATTTAGGTTGTATTTGGATAAATTTGTGGTTGTTTTCATTGATGATATCTTAATTTATTCCAAAACTGAAGAGGAGCACAGTGACCATTGGAGGATCATGTTATAAACCCTAAGAGAGCACAAACTTCTTGCTAAACTATCAAAATGTGAATTCTGGTTAGCAAAGGTGAACTTTCTAGGACATGTGATCTCTAAAGAAGGCATTCAAGTGGACCTACAGAAGAAAAAGGCAGTTACTGAGTGGCCAAGGTCTACTAACATTACTGAGGTTCGGAGTTTCCCGGGGATGGTCAGGTATAGGCAGTTGTGCAAGATTTTTTAAGAATCACTGCCTCTCACTAACCTATTAGGAAAGACTACAAAGTTTGAGTGGGGATGATAGGTGTAAAGCGGCCTTCCAGGAACTAAAACACAAACTTACCACCGCAGCTGTCGTGGCTCTATCAGCAAAAGGGGGAGAATTCACCATTTATAGTGATGCTTCTAAGCAAGGCATAGGATGTGTCCTAATGCAAGACGATAAGGTTATAGCCTATACGTCTAGATAGTTAAAGCCTTATGAGAAAAATTACACTATCCATGACTTGGAATTAGCCGCAGTGGTTTTCATATTAAAGATCTGCAGACACTGTCTTTATGGTAGCCCTTACAAGGTTTTTACTGATCACAAGAGTCTCAAGTACATCTTCAGTCAAAAAGAATTAAATTTGAGACAATGTAGGTGTTAGAACTTCTCAAGGATTATAATCTCCAAATACAATACCACTTAGGAAAGGCTAATGTGGTTACAAATGCATTAAGTCGAAAGACACATCATAGTGCGAACACTATGACTATAGTACAGCCAGAAATTCTGAGGCATTTAAAAAATATGGGTATAGAGATGGTGTTCCTAGGGAAACCTGGGTTGTTTCTTGGTAGCCTAGTAGCTCAATGGACTCTTTTAGATGAGATTAAATAGGCACAAGTGAAAGATGAGGAAGTAAAAAGGATTAGAGTGAATATAAACAAAGGGAAAGCATTGAGATTTGTAGAAGATGAGCAGGGAGTTATTAGATTTCAAAATCAAGTATGTGTTCCGCAAGAAAGGGAGTTAAGGAAAGGATAATGGCTAAGGCTCATAATGCCAAATATTGCATTCACCCGGGAGGAATAAAAATGTACATAGATTTGAGATAAACCTTCTAGTTTAATAACCTGAAAAGAAACATAGCTAAGTATGTGAGTAAATGTCTCTCCTATCAAAAAGTCAAAGCTGAGCACCAATGGCCTGTTGGTGGATTAAGACCATTGGAGATTCCCACATTGAAATGGGATTTTATTTTAGTGGATTTAATAATGGAGTTACCACTAACCACATCAAAGAAGAACGCCATTTAAGTGATAGTGGATAGCCCATTTAGCGATATATGATTCCTAGAACGTGGGCAGGCTCACATAAATTTATGTCAAAGAACTGATACATTTACATGGGACATTATCTCAAATAGAGACTCAAGATTTCAAGCCCAATTCTGGAAGGCTTTACAAAAAGCCTTTGACACAAAGTTACAGTTTAGTAACTCCTACCACTCTGAGATGGATGGTCAAGCGGAAAGAGTAAATCATGTGGTTAAAGACAATTTATGGGCCTATGTATAGGACTTTTAGGGGGAATGGGAGGAGTATTTACGCATGGTAGAGTTCTCATATAATAACAGTTATCAAACTATCATTAAAATGACCCCTTTTGAAGCATTATATGGTAGAAGATGTAAAACTTCCCTTTGTTGGAATGAATTGGATGATATTCTAATTTTGGGATCGGAGATCATTTAAGAAATGGTGGATAAGGTCAAAGTTATCCAACAAAACATGAAAGCGGCACAAGATAGGCAAAAAGCATATGTGGATCGAAGTAGGAAGCTTTTAGAGTTCGAAGACGGGGATAAGCTGTTCCTTAAGGTTTCTCCTATGAAAGGACTACAAAGATTCAACGTTAAAGGAAAATTAAGCCTATGTTTTGTTGGACCATATGATATCATTGAGAAAATCAATTTTGTTGCTTATTGCTTAGCCCTACCCACTGAATTACAACATGTGCATGATGTGTTCCATATTTTGCAACTTCGCAAGTACGCTCATAATCCAGCACAAGCGATACTTTATCAGCTTTAGAGGTTGATGGGTTAACCTATGAAGAACGACATGTGAAGATAGTGGATCGAAGGGTAAAACAATTGCGCAACAAAGGTTTACCATTAGTTAAAGTCATATGGACTCATCATAGAGCCTTCAAGGCTAGTTAGGAAACTGAAGACAAAATGAGGCAACGCTATCCATATTTATTCCAAAGGTATGTTCTGCATAAGTTTTGAGGACGCAAGTTTCTTTATAGGGGGAAGGGAGAATGCAATACCCCGACATTTAATTTCGTTTATTTAGTTCTAATTCTTTTATTGGTTATATGATTAAGATGAATCGGAGTAGTGAGCCGCACGTGTTTGCAACGAACCACTATTGATTCAAAGAATTGTGATGTCACAGTATGCTTCCAAATTCATAAAAGATATAAAAAGGAAAGAAAGAGATAAAACAAAAAATATATATACCCGCTAAATTATATAAAAATATACGATTTTTCGTAAATGAACATTTACACATGAATGGGATTGGGAATTATCAGGCCTTAGTAATTTCTTAAACACTAATGGAAGAAATAACGATCGAATCTCGACGAGCCAAGTTTGTGGTCCAAACTGAGCTAAGCAGAAAGGGAAGGTCCAAGTTGATAAGCAAACATTAATTGTTAATAAAGTTTAGCCCTTATCTAGTGGGAAAAAAAGGGAAATGAGGGAGTTAATTATGCAAGCCAAACCCAAAACAAAGACAAATCAAAGACCCAAAAAAAAAAAAATTTAGGCACCAAACCCTCTGCCTTCCTCTCACACACACGACCCCCCTTCGCCCGTTCCTTTTGCCGACTAGCGCCTGACGTAAGCTGATGACCGTGGCCTGCCGCCTTCGCCTTTTACTCTTTGCCAACCACACCTCTCTCTCCCTCACTCTCTCTCCTCCACTCTCTCTCGGTTATGGGCCAGTCTTCCCAGCTGAAATAGTGGCACGACCACCTGTTCCGACTCCTATTGTTGGCCACCATCGCCTTCTCAGGACAGCTTCAAAGCCACCTTCACCTTCACTCTCCACCGCATCATCCACGTCCACCCCCACTCAATTGCAACCAAGGTAATCTCCTTCCACTCCTCTTTGCCCTAAATTCAATTGTATGGTGAATAATATGAATTTTGGTCAGTTGTTCCTATTATATAACAATTATTGGTGCCAATTGACTGAATAAATGGAATGGTAGCAAGTTAGTTTTGTGAACTGTGAAGAATATGATGAAATTAAAATGGGGATACATGTGGATATAAGTGAGGACTAAGCTTGAGCTATGAGGAAAAACTTTAGGCATATGGGTTGTGCTGTCATGAAAATAAAATTCGAGTGGAAGTATATTTATCTTGTTGGGGGTAATCAATATTTAGGAAATTAAGTTGAGGTTCCTAAGTAAATTGGAGGAGACATGAAAATGAAGGATTTATGCTTTGAGTATATGTGAACTTACTAGAGGATGAATGGGGTTTAGCAAAAGGTATTCTTGGAGGGAAACCAACCAATGTTTAATGAAAGTGAAGGCTTATGAATAAATTGGGTTAGAAATAGTAAGCTAGGAAAATTAGTTGAATTGGATGTAGAGATGAAAATAATGAATAATAAGATCATGAAGTAGTTCTATACATGAAGGTTAATTCAAGTATGTAATGGATGTTGGTTGAGTTAAGTGACCTCTTGAGGGGTTTAAAGAGGCAAGGTTGAGAAAAAAATGCATAAATGAAATAATCTTATCAATAAAAGAAAAGGAACAATTTGAAAGCATAGGTGGAGGAGTAAGTCATATGGCTCTTTAAAGTTTAAGGCCAAATGAGAGTGTTATAGTTTATAAGAGTTACCTACTACTTTAGTTAGGTGACTCCATGGGGTATGGGGTTAGCATTATAATTTGGAAGGGTGCCACCTTCGTAATCGTATAGAACAGAGAGCCTTATTAGCGATTGATTAAGAGAATATTACTAAAGAGCAGATAGTTGCGTAAGACATACCCTAAGCAAAGCCCACATTATTCACCCTTTGGTTGCAAAACAGTGGTAATTAAAATATACCGATACCATAGATTAAGGACTTACGTAAGTAAATGACCGTGAACACATGACGTGAATCGAATCATACAGGAAGGAAAAGCAAGAGAGAAATTATTAGTTTCAGGTACATTACTGTTTGTACCCTTCAAATGAATAATGTTTATAAGTTTTATTCAGCCTATGGATCCATCTGGTGGACCCATTTCAGTGTTGATTATGATATGCAATGCTGAATGTTTATAAGTATCTGCTGGCAGAATTTATCGTTGGGCCCGTCCTATTAAACGGGGAAATCCATAGTTTATTATTATTGCCATGGCTGCTGCTTATAGACGTACAGTCCTAATCTAGGTAGAAGAAGCAAATCTTAAACCAATGCTTCTCAAAAGATATTTATAAGCATTGTTTTAACATTGTGCCCATGTTCACTGACTCCTTGTGAAAGGTTATATAACTATGCATTGGTAACGTATTGAGCAATCGGTCATCTTTCTATGGTTTTGTGTTTTCCAACTATTTCAGGGAACGAAAGACAAGTTATGGCTAAGCGGGAACCGGTAGAGGCTAAGGGCCCAATGAATGCGGGTCAAAGCAATGACTGTTAACTTTCTTTCATAGTAGTTATTATGTGACTTGTGAAGCTTAAATGTAATGTAAAGTTCATTTTGGACATGGTTGAATCAATGTATGACATCTAATTGGGCATGCCTAACAGCACCCTTTGGCCCCGTATGTCGTGAATATTGCATTGTAATTAATGAATGCTTGTATCTAGTCGACTCTAATGCTTAGTTACAGCCTTGTCCCTCTGGGATGGCGGGAATGCCCTAGCTTGGTAGCATATTCTGCGGTCATATAATGCTTGTAGGTACAGTACTTAAAAGGTGATTAAGCTGGGGCATTACAATCATTGTCATTAACATATTCGTCTTTGTAACATATACTAAAAAAGGAAAATATTCATTTTTTGAAGTAACATATTTATTTTAGTTATGATAGTCATTAACATATTCATTTTAGTAACATATACTAAAAAAAGGAAAGTATTCATTTTATGAAGTAGCATCTTCATTTTATTTATCATAATCATTTGCATATTCATTTTAGCAACATAACCTACCTACTATATTCATTTTAATAAGATTATAATAAGCGTAATTTCATGAACATGCTTAAAAATATTTTAGCAACATATAATTAATTTTAATCATATCATATTTACAAACATATTCTCATAATGTTTTCTGAAACACATAATCATTTTTATAATTTCATAACACATAATCACAGTAAAAAGCACAAAAACACTGGGAAGAGATTAGGGCTTGTCCCTTGGTGGTATCCACGGCCAGTTGCCCCAATCCCCCCCCAAAAAAAACAAAACCACTGTTTCACTTTATCCCTTGGAAATAATTGTTGCCCATCCCCCCCCCCAAAAAAAATTAAAAACCTTTGCTTCACTTTGTCCCATAGAAAAAATTATTAACACATGGTCCAGAATTTTAAAACACCCACAAACCCTTGAAATGTATTTCAGGATGAGGGGCGCACATTTTAGTCACACAGTCACAATGTGCAAATCGAGTAGAAAGCCACGCATGGTGGAATGTCACAGCGTTAAGTGCCGTGTGAAATTTTTGTCTCATTCACGTGCAAACACAAGTCGTTTTGCCTGTCACTCAATATATAATTTGAATTTCTATTACTTTTTCAAGTCCTGTTGCCTCCTTTTCTATCTCTTTTTTCATTTTTTTCAAAATCATTGGTAAGTTTAAAAAAAACTATTAAAATAATGCAAATCATCTCTATTTCGCAATAGTGAATTTGAACAATTAAAATTTTTTATTTTTAAATCTTCTAAAATTAGAGCTAATGGCAACATATGTTGTCATCAATATAGTAATAATAAAAAATACTATATTATTGTTTAGTATTTTTGAAATTAATTTTAATGTCAAAGATTAATTATTTAATTTTAAAAATAGAAAATAATTATCAAAATTTATAAACATAAATAAAAATTCAAAAATAAAGGAATAAAATTAATTAAATATATCTAGTGGTGGTTACATGAAAATTATTTTATTTGGAGATTTAAGTTGGAGTTACATAGGGTGTGGAGATAAAGGAATGTAAGTTTCGAAAGATGGAATTTTTTATGATGTAGAGGGATGGAGTTCCAAAATTTGGAAGTTACATTGAATATCCTTTAAGTGTTGCTGGCCAATTTTCCCTCCATGTGGCATTGTACTTACGTAATTTATACAAAAATATAACATAGCTTATTTTAAAGACCCTTTCATTTGATAATGCAGATGTTTTATAGGGCATCCTATAATTTATTGAATTAATTTTAGATTTTTTTATTAATTCGCTTTTTGGTGCAAATGTGGCACGATGGTCGACATAGGTAAGATTCTAATCCAGGTTCTAGATAACAACTCTCATAAACTTTATCAGTTAACTCACACCTATATTCTTTTTCGATTAATGATGATTTCATTCTGACAAATTTTGTCATTAAGTTTATGTTGAAAATGTCAAAAATGATCGTAAGTACTAATTTAAAAGACATTCGCCTTTCACTTGTCCTACATATATCTATATCAGGGTCTATATCAAAAGAAACATGTATGATCTAACTTATGATAGGTGGCAGATTTTTAATTACTTAGGTCATTTAGGACTAGACCCAACCCTAATCTCCATACTTAGGGCATGTGTTCATTTCAATAGTGGCAAGGAGTGGTTAGCAGTTGGCAGCAGTTCTAAGTAGTTGAGAACGGTTGAGAGTAGTTGTGATTAACAGTTAGCAGTTGTGAGCAATTGTGAGCAATTGTGAGCTGTTTAGGAGGCAGTTGTATTAGCATTTGTAAAATCATGTGAGCTCTTGCGAGTGATTAGAAGCAGTTGGGAGCGGTGAGAGCAATTGAAAGTGGTTGAGAGCAGTTAGTACCAGCTGGGATTAGCGGTTAGCAGTTGAAAGTAGTTGAGGGTAATTGGAATTATGGTTGGAGAAATGCTGAAACAAACAAGCGCTTAATTTTACTTTATATTAGAAATTGATCTCTTCTTATACATAGACTTCTTGAAATATTTATTTAAATTTGCATTCGCTCAGAACAATTATACACTTTTACCCCCTCAAAATATCTAACTTTTACCTGTCATAGTAATTATTTTAGGATTTTTATTTGAATATATTTCTTTTGTAGGAAAGTCAGAAATATAATTAATTTGGCACAAAATGGAGCTGAATTGGGAGTAAACAAAAATAGGCCAGTTGGACAACCCAAGAAAAGAAAAGAGAAAAAAGGCCCAAGTGCACCTTATCACTACACCTACATCTCATGGGACCCTCACCCTGATTTATTTTCTCCCTTATCACCATTGCACAAATCATCAACTTCATCATTTTTAATTACCACTGTCATCTTCATCACCAGGCGCATCATCACCCATAATTAACCCCCATAACAACCCAAATTTTATGGAGCAAATCTCTCCCTCTCTCCCTAAGAGTCAGTCTCATGAATTTTGAAGCGAGTGGTGAAGGATCAGCATAACATCCTAGATTTTGTGGAAGTTGAGTATGGATAGGGTGGGTCAACTTAGTGCATACATAACGGTGGAATGGGAGGTGTAGGGCAACAGTTGAATAGCCATACGTAATGTCCCGGCCCCCTCCCGAGCCGCTGACAGTTACCAGGAACAACTAAAAGGATCATCGACTGGCCCCACAAATCACTACAAGCCTTTCCAGCGTGCTTTGTCCTTGCTCATACGCTGCCCGAGAAACTTCCTATGAGCTCACCTATTCTAAGATTGCTCCCCAGTAAGCACGCTTAACTGTGGAGTTCTTGAGAGTGTGCCTCCCGAAAAGAAAGGTACACTTTTGATAATATAAGTAGTCATTTTGATATTTTTTAAGTGACACTCGGGGCATTACAATCACACCCACTTGAAGCACACAACGTCCCCGTTGTGCCTCACTAACTGATCAACTTATGTGTCCTCTTGACCAGCGGTTCATCCCAGTATCTTTGCCCTGCTACGTGATTGCCTAGGGCTCTCCCATCCACTGGCATAACTCATAGTCGCGGGTCGGCTCTGGTACCATCTGTAACACCCCAATTTTCTAATCCCTTTTTAGCACTAATATTAACCTACGTGGCAGTGGAAAACCTAAGTGGGAGTATTAGCGCCGTAGTTCCTTCTTGGAAATACTAGGCTAAGTATCAACCAAACTTTAATGCAAAGTCGAAATCTCAAATTATAGCATAAGTTCAAGTCTTGATGACAAATATAACAATGTCTAACTGAATAAAAGTAAACTCTAAACAAAGTCTAATCTGAAACTAAATCACTTTAACTAAATCATGTTTCACGGCCTTGCACTAATTCGAGTTCCCATCCCTATGCATGTGCACTTCACTTGAAAACAAAACATTTTGGAAAATGAGATAAACTCAATAACAGCCACCCTTAACTGTCAAAATATGCACATAAATTCATTTCAAACCGTTTTAGGGATTGGGAGCAACATGAGCAGTTCAAAGTACATATGCATTCTCAACAAGAACATATAATAATCCAAGTCCCGCTTATTCAATTTAGATTCACAAGGGTGAGTGACCCCCACTGTGTCCCATGGCCTGCGCCTGGATTTAATGCAGCCGCTTAACCATAACACGGCCTACCGTCGATTGGACGGTTATCGTTTAACCATAACCTGGCTTACCGTTAGTTTGAACCGTTACCGCTAACTTGACCCATGTCCATACACAAGGTGGCACGTGGCCGCTCACATGCATGCACTTTTTCTCGGGGAAGGCTAATGGCCTTCAACAACATAGCAGTATAACTCTTTAGTCTCGCCCATTTAGCCAGTGACTTACACATTCCTAGTTAACATTGATCTTTAACTAACATATAGCTCAACCCGACCCATTCTAGTCCAAAACATTTCCTTCTTATTTTCGGATCAAAATGAGTCCAATAAACCCATGCATTCACTGATTTAGCAAAACATTTCAACATCAATCATAGGAAAATCTCATCACACATTCACCTAGAAAAATACCCTGAGCATCAATGCAAAACACACTCAGAACAACTTCTAAGCATACTTACAGGTCACCTTTTTCAAAGGATATTCGGGGGAGGGTTAGGGTATGATTGTTACCTGTTAAAATATACCGCCTAAGTTTGAGCTGGAAATGCTAGATCGTCCTACACAATTACCCACAATAGTGGTATGTTAGTACCAATACGTATCCCAAATTTCTATAACCCAAGCACACCCAAAATAATTTTCTAAGCTTCTACTATCACCCAACAACCAAGTCCAACCATCAAATAAATTTTTAGAAGATTATAAATATTAAAAACTCCACATACACTAACACAGCTCACTGCCCAGTTTACTTTCAGATTTTCCCCCAATTTTTCAGGGCCATAGCTTCCATTATCGACATCAAAATTTTACGATTAAGCCCAACCTGAAAATGCCAAGTTATGAACTGCAACTTCCCTTTTACAACCCTTAACAGAATCCTAAACTGTCCCAGTTACTGACAGTTTCGCGCAGTCCCAATAATTCAGTATTAGCTTCCTTGTTTTAAACCCGATTTACGAAATGCAAATTTTCCAATCACAAGATACGTAAATCTACTTTCCATATTTTTTTTCGCAATTTTGTGAGAACTTGACCATTCCCAGGAAATTCGTAAATTCATCCCTAAATTTGGGTGAATAGAACAGTGTTTATACTATATACTTTAGGCTTATTTTCAATTAATCTCAATTGGAATCCTTTCCCAAACATACGTATGTCACCCTCACTCAAAATCCCACTATCTCTAATCATCAAATAACCCAAACTATAGCGAAAGAGTGAGTCTTTACCTTAAAACGATTCGCAAATGAAGGAAAAACCTTAAGTTGTATTGCTTCACCAACTAGATGTGCCTCTGCGCAATTCCTAGGATAGTGAGTAAAGAAATCAACTTCCAAGATCAATATACGAAGTTTTCGTTAGGAAAAATTCAACTAATCAATAATCTATTCGCTAGAATCGGAAGAACTTCACAATTACCGAATCCGAAGTGAAAGAGTGGGAGAGGAAAGAGGGTGGCGGCGCGGCGGCGGCCCAGGTGAGGAGAGAAGAGAGAGAGAGGGACAATGGGGGAGAAAGAAACGTATGTGTGAGAAAGAGGGGGGCGGTGAGAGAGGGAGAGAATCGAGTGCGAGAGACAGGGAGGGGGCATTTGAGAGTCAGGGGAGGAGAGAAAGAAGAAATTTTTTTAAAAAAACTAGGGTTTCCCTCTTTACCTTCCCACAGCTCCCTCGTTTTTACCCTTTTTTCTTTTTTTAACCCCCCGATTCGGACTGTTCTACTATCCATTGACTATTCTGCTAAAATCCGAAAGAAAATAAAACACTACGAGCTCAAGCATACTAAGTCGCTCGATATCTTAACAATTAAAATTAATTGAATAAATATAAAGATATATAAATAAATAAATATCCGGGGTTTCACATTCTTTGTAACGCCCCGATTTTCTAATCCCTTTTTAATTACTAATATTAACCTATGTGGCAGTAGGGGGAAAAAAAACCTAAGTGTTATGTTACTGCCATATTTTCTTCTTGGAAATACCAGACTGAGTTCCAACTAAGACTTTGATGCAGCTATATTCTCAAATCATAACATTAGTTCGAGTCTTAACAACGATATAACAAAGACTAAACTGAAACACAATCTTTTAGACAAGTCTAAACAAAAACTGAATCAATTTTACTAAATCTTATTTCATAGCCTTGCACTAATTTGAGTTCCCATCCCCATGCTTGTGCACTTCACCTGAAAACAAAATATTTTGAAGAAAGAGATCAACTCAATAACAACCATTCCTAACAGTTAAAACACGCACACAAATTCATTTCAAACTATTTTAGGGGTGGGGTGGGGAACAACAAGCAATTCAAGTACTTATACATTCTCAACAGGAACATACATTATTCCAAGTTCCATTTATTCAATTTTAGGTTCACAAGGGCGAGCGACCCCTCTGGGTCTCATGACTTGCACTTGGGTTTAACACAGTCGTTTAACTATAACCTGGCCTACCGTCAACTTAGACGGTTACCGCTTAACTATACCCTGGCCTACCATCAATATAGGGGTTACCGCTAACCTGGCTCATGTCCGTCCACAAGGAGGCACGTGGCCGCTTATATGCATGCACTTTACTGGAGGAAGGCTAACGACGTTTAATAACACAAGAGTATAACTTGGTAGTCTCACCCATTCAGCCAGTTATTTACACATCCATGGTTCACATTGATCTTTAACCAACATACAGCCCAACCCGACCTGTTCTGGACCAAAAACATTTCCTCATTACTTTTGCAACAAAATCAGTCTAATAAACTCATGCATTCACTGGTCTAACAAAACGTTTCAACATAAATGACAGAAAAATCACATCACACATTCACTCGGGAAATTCCCCCAAACATCAACACAAAATACATCCAAAACAACCTTTAAGAATACTCACAAGTCACGTTTTTCAAAGGATATTCAGGGAAGGGTTAGGGCATGATTGTTACCTGCTAAAATATGCCGCCTAGCTCGAACCGCTAGATCGCCCTACAAAATTGCCCACAACAATGAGCTGTTAGTACCAATACTTAGCCTGACTTACTACAACCCAATTACACCAAAAATAATTTTATAAGCTTCTACATACACCCAGCAACCAAGTCCAACTGACAACTAAATTTTTAGAAAATTGTAAATATTAAAAACTCCACACACACTAACTCCACTCACTGCGCAGATTACTTTCAGATTTTTGCCCTAACTTTCCGGGGCTATAACTTCACTCTTGATGTAGACATTTTATGATTAAGCCTAGTTTAGAAAGGCCAACTCGTGAACTATAACTTTCCTTTACAACCCTAGGTAGAATCTCAGCTGAACTAGTTCAAATGTCTCAAATTTCCTAAACTATCCTAGTTATTGACAATATCACACAGTCTCAGTAATTTAGTCATAACTTCCTCATTTTAACTCCAACATAAGATATTTAAAATTTTGCATTCACAGGACACGTAAATATACTTTCCATAATGTTTTCATAATTTTTGGAGCACCCAATCATTCTCTGTAAATTCGTAAAGTCATCCCTAAATATGCATGAACAGAATAGTGTTTATACTACATCCTCTAAGCTTATTCTCAACTAATCTCAATTGGAATCCCTTCCCAAACATGAATATATCACCCTCACCCAAACTCCCACTATCCATAATCGTCAAATAACTCAAACCATTGCAGAAGGATGAATCTTTGCCTTAAAACGATTTGTAAACGAAGGAAAAATAATAAGTTGTATTGCTCCACCAACTAGATGTTCCTCTCCAAACTTTCTAGGATAGTGAATAAAAAAATCAACTTCTAATATTGATATGTGAATTTTTCATTAGGAAAATTCACTAATCAATAATCTATTCGTTAGAATTACAAGAACTTCGCACTTACTGAATTCGAAGCGAAAGAGTGGGAGAAGGGAGAGGACGGCGGCTGGGGCTAGGAGAAGAAAGAGAGAGCGATGATGAGGGAGAGAAAGAACCAAGTGTGTGAGAGAGAGAGGGTGGCAGTGAGAAAAGGGGGGGCCGAGTGAGAGAGAGAGGGAGAGGGGGGCGTATGAGAGTTAGGGGAGGAAGAGAGAGGGTATTTTTTAAAAAATAAACTAGGGTTTTCTTCCCCCTCTTTCCCCCTACTCCCCATGGCTCCCCCCTCCTTCTCTACCCTTTGTTCTCTTTTTTTTTTTAAAACCCTTGAGTCGGACCGTTCAACTAATCCTTGACTATTCTGCCAAAATCATCCGAAAAAATAAACACTACAAGCTCAAGCATACTAGGTCGACCGATATCGTATCAATTAAAAATTAAAAACAAATATAAAGGCATATATATATATATATACACACACACACACACATCTATTTATATATACATATATATATATGTATAAGTAATTAAATAAAAATATATCCAAGGGTTCATATTCTACCCCCTTTAAAGGAAGTTTCATCCTCGAAACTTTGCACGCACCTGATCATTCAAATAGGCGGGGGTATTTTGATCACATCTCTTGCTTTGGTTCCCATGTGGCTTACGACACCTCATGATTTACACACAGAACTTTTACTAAGGGCACTGTATTCCTACGAAGTTGCTTTTCCCTTCGGTCCAGAATGCGAACGGCTATTCCTTATATGACAAATCTTCTCTCAGTTGCAGAGGATCTGGCGTGATGACATAGGATGGTTTGGGGACGTATTTGCATAACTGCGATACATGGAAGATATTGTGTATCCTGGGCAGCTCAGGAGGTAGTTCCAAATGATTGGCTACCTCCCTGAATCGTTGAATGATGGGGTATAACCAGATATATCTGGGGCTATGCTTGTTCGACACGCCAAATCTCGTGATGCCCTTTGGTGGAGACACATAAAGGAAGACTTGGTCTCCCACTTCAAACTCCAAGGGTCTACGCCTTCTGTTCGCATAGCTCTTCTATCGACTCTGGGCTGCTTTCATTCATTTTTGGATTATTCTGACCGTCTGGATAGTTGCTTGGATTAGTTCAGGTCCAATGGTCAGTGCATCATCAATCTCCTGCCAACACAATGGAGTTTTGCACCCTTGATCGTACAGCGCTTATGGGGCCATCTTGACGCTAGCATGGTAGCTATTGTTGTAAGAAAACTTAATTAGTGGTAACTGTTCATTCTAAGCTTGCTTCAAATCTAAAATGCATGCTCGCAGCATATCCTTCAGAGTTTGATTTGTTCTCTCTATTTGCCTATCTATGGCCGGGTGAAAAGTTGTACTAAAGTGTAACAGTGTCCCGAACGCCTCTTCTAGCTTCTGCCAAAATCCTGATTGGAACCTTGTATCCTAGTCTGACATTATAGAGCTCAGCACACCATGCAATCAAACTATCTGTTCCAGATAGGCTTGGGCCAGCTGATCCAGAGTCTATATGTTTGTTATGGCTATGAAGTGAGCCGTCTGCATGAGTCGATCCACGATAACACATATCGCGTTGTTCTTCCTCTGAGTGGATGGTAATCCTGCTACAAAGTCCATAAAGACCGAGTCCCATTTCCACTCAGGGGTTTCCAAGGGTTATAGGAGTCCTGTAGGCCTTTGGTGTTTTGCTTTTGGTCGCTGAGATGTAAGACATTTTGTTACATAGTCCGCCACTTCTTATTTTATATTGCTCCACCAGAAAGTCTGTTTCAGGTCATTATATCACTTGTTTTCACCAGGGTGAACAGAAAGTGGGGTGTTGTGTCCCTCATATAAGATTTTTCCTTTTGAGTTCCTTTACAGCTGGAATGCATAGTTGATTCTAGAACCTTAGCATCCCATCCTCATGAATCACGAAGCCTGGTGCCTTTTTGGCTAACACCTCTGTCCTGATCCTATCTAACAGCGGGTCCGTGCTCTGAGCGGCTCTATTTTCCTCAATAAGGGTAGGTTGTACCTCCATGGTATATAGTATAGATTTGGTTTTCGTTGTTACCGCATTGAGCTCAGTTTCTTAAAATCCTTGCGCAAACCCTTAGGTAGTGCCAACAAGCCATTAAGAGTTGGGTATAGGAGATGACTCAAAGCATCCATTGCTACATTCGCCTTTCCAGGGTGGTATTGAAAGTTTATCATAGTCCTTAAGGAATTCCAACCACCTCGTCTGCCTCAGATTCAGGTCCTTTTTGTGAGAACAAGTATTTTAAACTTCGGAGATCCGTGAAGATCTCGCAGCGCATCCCACATATGTAGTGTCTCCAAATTTTCATCGAGAAGACTACAGCTGCTAGCTCTAAATTGTGAGTCAGGTAGTCCCGCTCATAAGTCTTTAGTTGTCGTGAGGTATAAGCTATGACACGATCACCCTACATCGGCACGCACCTCAATCCATTTTTAGACGCATCTCTATGCACCACAAAGTCCTTGTCACTAGTGGGTAAGGCCAATATAGGCGCACTCGTCAGCCTCTTCTTAAGTTCTTCAAAGGCTTCCTCGCACCGATCTATCCAATCATATTTGGTAACCTTCCTTGTCAAGTTGGTGAGAGGAGTGGCGATCTTCGAGAAGTTCTGAACGAACCTACGATAGTACCTTGCCAAGCCCAAGAAGCTTCTCACCTCTGTCGGATTCTTGGGTCTTGGCCACTTCGTTATGGCCTCTATCTTCTGGGATCCATAGATACTCCCTCATTAGACACTACATGACCCAAAAATGCAACCCGACCCAATCATAGCTCATACCTTTTCAACTCATTCTTCCTTAGCACTTGTAGAAGGATCCTCAAATAGTGAGCATGTTCTTCTGGGGTCCTTGAGTAGATCAGTATGTCATCTATAAATACCACTATGAATTGATCCAGGTAAGGCTAGAAGACTCTATTCATGAAATCTATAAATACCGTTGGGGTGTTCGTAAGCCTAAAAGGAATCACTACAAACTCATAATGCCCATATCACGTGCGAAAAGTAGTCTTAGGTATGTCCTCTTCCTTGATCCGGAGTTGGTGATACCTCGAACAAAGGTCTATCTTAGAGAACATTTCCGCACCTCTAAGTTGATCAAAAAGACCGTTTATCCTGGGTCAAGGGTAACAGTTCTTGACCGTTATCTTTTTTAATTCTCGATAGACTATGCACAATCTTAGGGTTCTATCCTTCTTTTTCACGAACAATACCGGGGCTCCCCATGGAAATGTACTCAACTGGATGTAACCTTTTTCTAACAGCTTATCAAGTTGAGTCTTTAACTCTTTAAGTTCTGCTGGTGCCATTTGGTAAGGCGCTTTAGAGATGGGGGCTGCCCCGAGTACTAAATCAATGCAAAATTCTACTTTCCTAAGAGGTGGCACACTAGGGATCTCCTCTCTGAAAACATTTGGGAATTCTCGTACCACTGGAATGTCCTAGAGGGATAGCTCAGCAGCCTTGATTTCTACTACATTACATTAGAATCTCTCGCATCACCACTCTAGCAGCTTGCGGGTTTTTATAGCGGTGATGTGTTTCACTCCACTCTTTGAGACCTTCCCTTTATGAACTACTTTTTCCCCCATTGGGCCCCCTTAGGGTGATTCTTTATTTTGGATAGTTTATTTTGAGCCTGATACTTCGCTAACTAGTTCGTCCCCAAAATGACCCTAAAATCAGTCAACTCAAACTTATGTAGGTCGGCCAGAAACTCGTGTTCATACATCTGAATAGGATAGTCCTCATATAGTTCATCACACTTCACAGTCTTCCCATTAGAGAGAATTACAGACAATAAAAGGGGTCTATGGGTTGGAACTAACCCTAATGTCTCAACCAACTTGACAGAAATAAAAGAGTGTGTAGCACCCGAATCAAACAACACATCCGCTAATTGAGCTCGGATAGAGAATGTACTAGTCACCACATTTGGAGGATCCTCTACTTCCTCCTTATGCATAACATAAATCCTGCCCGTAGTGTTTCGCGGTGGTTAAGTGGGGGATCTAACTTGGTTTTGTTGGGGTGCTCGGGTTTGATGGTTCGGGTTGGCCGCCTACCCACCCTTATTCTGGTAGTTATTAGGGCTCCTATCCCCTATAACCCTGCCCGAAAGGAGGTAGAGGATATAGGTAATCCCGTATCTAATGCTGAGGGCTTCCGTAGCGATAGCACCTCTTCATGGAGTGACATTCACGGGCATAGGTTTCGCGCTTACCACAGGCATTGCAGGTCACCCTAGGCCGATTGTTGGGTTGCTAGCCTCTATGTGCATTGTTGTTGTGGTAGTGGTTTCCAAAAGGCCTCTTGTACGGAGCTTAAGGGTGAAAGTTTTCTTGTTGATCTCCTTTTCTCTTGATTCCATGCTGTTCACTGAAATAGTTGTTCCTTTCCTTCATCGTACTTTCCACGCTTATAGCGGTGTTATACAGGTCCATGTAGAAGGTGTACTGGCACAAGGGCATCCTCTCCTTAATATTTGGGTTGAACCTAACCTCGAAACGGTTCATCTTCAGCCTCTCATCAGCTACAAAGGGCGGAGGAAAGTGGGAGAGTTCCATGAATTCAGAGGCATACTCTAGCACACTCATTCTCCCTTGTTACAGTCGCATGAATTCATTCTCCTTTGCTTTCTGGAGGGACACTGGATAGAAGTGGTCCTTGATCAGCTCCTTGAACCCCTTCCAGTCGAACCTAGGCTTGTACTGCCTCTCTCACATAGTCACCCACCATAGGTCGGCCATGTCCTTGAGATAAACACTGCAATGCCTAGTTTCCACTCCTTAGGGCATTGGAGAGCATCGAACAACTTCTCCATATGTTACAGACCAAACAGGAGAACTCATCCTAAAAGACTAGCCTATTAGGAGAAAGAGCCCATTTGATCTATAAACCCCTCATTAGTTGCCCATACAACCGATGTGGGACAAGTCCCATATCTTGCAACTGGTCCAGTCCATAACATTCGACCCCCCTCAAGGGCCAATGTCCTCATTGGTCATGGCTGGCTTTACCAGGCCACCACTCCGAGTCCTCGTTGGTCACGGCTGGCTCTTTCCCAGGCCACCACTCCGTGGGCCACCACTCCAAGTCCTCGTTGGTCACGGCTGGCTCCCCTAGGCCACCACTCCGAGTCCTCGTTGGTCACAGCCACGTTGGTCACGACTGGCTCCCCCAGGCCACCACTCCGTGGGCCACCACTCCGAGTTGGCTCTGATACCAATTGTTACAGACCAAACAAGAGAACTCATCCCAAAAGACTAGCCTATTAGGAGAGAGAGCCCATTTGATCTATAAACCCCTCATCAGTTGCCCATACAACCGATGTGAGACAAGTCCCATACCTTGCAACTGGTCCAGTCCATAACACCATACCCTGAATCCAATCCTCAAAGGCCTTGGGGTTAGCAATGCTATCATAGATCGGTGGATTGTCACAAGCGAATATCTTAAACATGTAAGAGATGCCCTCCTCAATCTTCATCTCCTTGATCTCCATCAGTTTTTGCAGGTGCTCGTTTTGTCATTACAGCTACTCCCTTTGTTTCTACAGTAACTCCAGCAATAGGAGATTGATAAGGTCTGCTCCTATAGGCGGGTTGGTTTCATCCACCTGACTATAAGACCCATTCCCATTCTTAGGGCGGAGGGCTTCTAGTTGCTCCCTCAGACTAGTCATGTGGATATCCGGGTTCACGTGGGGCCTTGGAGTGGGGTGGGGTTCAGTTTGCGATTCATCGTTGTTCTTCACAATCGTGCTAGGGAAACAAGTTAAGTTTAGTTTCTTCCATAATAGTTCACGACACACAAGCTACTATAGTTTAGCAAGACATCCTATGCTACTGTATCATACACAATTAACATATGCTTTTGTTCATAGTCCATTTACCATGGTCACATGGTCCAGTCATTTTTCATATGTGCCATGCACATCTTATTAATAACAACATTCACATAACTCAAGTAATTCACAATTCTCAGCCAATCATAACGAATATTTACATCCATGTAACTCAATGAAGTTCAGATTTATTGATTCAAAATAAGAATTATTCCACACCAATATGTTTCATTATGTAAGTACTTTACAAAACTTTATTAGTTCGTACTGGCTAATAAAAGAAAGGAAACATAAAATAAATAGTACAATCTTAGGATGCAAAACTTCTAACAACTACTAGCATCTACTGGCTAGGGGAGTCCATTGGATAGGTATCCTAACACATCCTACCACATCTTCCTCACTTCCAACGGGTAACCTGAGGCTTGAGTTCCTTCT
Organism: Carnegiea gigantea; assembly: GCA_029747015.1. Lineage (NCBI taxonomy): Eukaryota > Viridiplantae > Streptophyta > Magnoliopsida > Caryophyllales > Cactaceae > Carnegiea > Carnegiea gigantea. The sequence continues at coordinate 45,984 of JAKOGI010001393.1, forward strand.
CAATTGAGTCTTCCTCCAGGTCTTCCTCTATTAGTTGCTCTTCCTCGAGGTCCTTATATTGTAGAGGTTCTTTCTCAGGTTTCTCATCTTCTAGGGGATCTTCCTTAGGGTCTTCCTCCTCCATAGAGTCCCCATCGGGATCATCCTCCTCTAAAGGTTCCTCCTTGGGGTCTTTCTCTGAGTTTTCCTCTTCTATGGGGTTTTCCTCGAGGTCAACCTCATATAAGGTTCCTCTCTAGGGTTTCTCTTCTCAATGGGTTCCTCTTCCAGCTCATCCTCAATATCCCTAAGCTCATTTTTTCGTACAGACTCTTCCTCTTCCGTATCCTCTTTCGCTGGTGGTGGTGGGGTCTCATCCTTAGTATTAGGGATGGGAGGTTGATCATAGGGGCCCACATCTATGAAGTGGTCTACTAGCCCCACTAAATTCTTCCCCATAGGCTCCCAGTCGCACAAGCAACACCTACCAAAGAAACTGAACAACCTAGTCTTAGGGTGAAGCTCTCTAAGCTTGAAATGCCACACTGGGTCACCCAAGAGGGTTAGGAGAAAGAATAGAGCCTGATTGGACCCAAACCTCAAATAGTCATTGGATATCTCTTTTAACCTCCCATGAATAAAACTGGGAGAGGAACCTATTGAGGAAGGAAACCCTAGGGAGGAACCCTTAGATGAGGATGACCCCAAGGAAGACCCCATAGAGGAGAAAGACCTAGAAGAAGACCCTAACAAAATACCTTCAGAGAAGGATGACCACGAGGAGGACCCTATAGAGTAGGAAGACCCAGAAGAGGAACCTAAGGAAGAGCCCCTAGAAGAGAAGGACCCTAAGGAAGAACAACTAATAGAGGAAGACCTGGAGGATGACCCATTTAAGGAAGAACACGAACCTGAGGTAACTCGTTAGAAGCAGCGAAGATGTGATACGATGTGTTGTGGTACCTGTCCAGTAGACGCCCTTGATCAGTAGATGATAGTAGTTGGTAGAAGTTTTGCTTTCCAGGACTGTACTGTTTATTTTATCTTTCCTTTCTTTTGCTAGCAAGTATGAACTAGGAAGTTTTGTTAAGTACTTATGTAATAAAAAGTATTGGTGTGGAACAGTTATCATTTTAAATCTATGCATTTGAACTTTATCGAGTTATATGGATGCAACTATTCGTTATGATTGGTTGAGAATTGTGAATTACGTTATCTATGTGAATTTTATTATTAATAAGATGTGTATGGGACATGTGACGAAGAGACGGGGCCACGTAAGCGTGGCAAGTGACTACAACTGTGAACAAAACTGTATGTTTATTGTGTATAACAATGTGGCTTAAGATACCTCACTAAACTATGGTAGCATGTGTGTCACAAACTATTAGGGAAGTAACTGAACTTGGGTTGTTACCCAATCAAAATGTTAGGCTAGTTGAGACACTAGGGCTAGTTCGATCCCATAGGCCCCCTCTACTGTCTGTAACTCTCCCTGATGGGAAGATCATGAAATATGATGAACTGTATGAGGACTGCCCTATTTAGATATTTGAACACGAGTTTCTGGGGGACCTATATAAGTTTGAGTTGACTGATTTTAGTGTCATTTTGGGGATGGACTGGTTAGCAAAGTATCAAGCCCAAAAAATTGTCCAAAACAACGAATCACCTTAAAAAGTCCCAACGGAGAGAAAATAGTTCACGAAGGGAAGGTCTCAAAGGGTGGAGAGAGACTTATCACCGCGATAAAGGCCCACAAACTGCTAGGATGAGGATGCGAAGGATTCCTTTGCAATGTTGTGGAAACTGATACCGTTCAGCCATCCCTTCAGGACATTCCAGTAGTTCGAGAATTCTCAGATGTTTTTTCGAAGGAGGTTCCTAACATGTAACCCTTTAGAGAAGTAGAATTTTGCATTGACCTAGTACTAGGAGCAAACCTCATCTCCAAAGCACCTTATTGAATGGCACTAGCAGAACTTAAGGAGCTAAAGACTCAGCTTGATGAGCTATTAGAAAATGTCATATCCGACCCCGTAAGTCTCCAGGGGGAGCCCCAATATTGCTCGTGAAAAAGAAGGATGGAACCCTAAGATCGTGTATACGCTATAGGAAATTAAATAAGATAACAGTCAAGAACCATTATCCTTTCCCTAGGATAGGCGATCTCTTTGACTAACTTAGAGGTGCGGGGACCTTCTCTAAGATAGACCTTCGTTCGGAGTATTACCAACTCCAGATCAAGAACGAGGACATACCCAAGACTGCTTTCCACACCCGATATGAGCATTATGAGTTTGTAGTGATGCCTTTTAGGCTTACAAATACCCTGGCGGCATTTATGGATCTCAAGAATCGGGCCTTCAAGCCTTACCTGGATTGGTTCATAGTGGTGTTTATAAATCATATACTGATCTATTCAAGGACCACCGAAGAACATACCCACCATTTGAGGACCATCCCAGAAGTGCTAAGGGAGAATGAGTTATATGCAAAACTGAAAAAGTGTGTGTTTTGGTTTGGTCAGATGGCATTTTTGGGGCATGTAGTGTCGAATGAGGGAGTATCTATGGATCCCCAAAAGATAGAGGCCATAACGAAATGGCCAAAACATAAGCATTCGACATAGGTGAGAAGCCTCTTGGGCTTGGTAGGGTACTATCGTAGGTTCACTCAGAACTTCTCGAAGATCACCACTCCCCTTAGTAACCTGACAAGGAAGTTACCAAGTATGACTGGACAGATCGGTGCAAGGAAGCCTTTCAAGAACTTAAGTAGAGGCTAACGAGTGCGCCTATATTGGCCTTACGCACGATTCACAAGGACTTTATGGTCATAGCTTATGCCTTAGGGTGCATGCTAACGTAAGGATGATCGTGTCATAGCTTATGCCTCACGACAACTAAAGACTCATGAGCGGAACTAACCGACTCACTACTTAGAGCTAGCAGCTGTAGCGTTCACATTGAAAATTTGGGAACAATACCTGTGTGGAGTGCACTACGAGCTCTTTACTGATCATCAGAGTTTGAAGTATTTGTTCTCATAAAAGGACCTAAATCTGAGGCAGACGAGGTGGTTGGAATTAGGGCTGTCAAAGTCTGACCCGACACGAACCTGACCTGAATTTACTGAGAGAGATACGAACCTGACCCGAATGAACCGATTTCAACCCGAAGTCGATATGATTTGACCGTTTAGTGTGAAACTTATTATTTTTCAATTTTGAGCAAATCTTAAGCTATTTTCAAGGCTGACCCGACCCGACCCGTTTATTAATTAGGTCGACCCGACCCGACCCGTTTGACAGCCCTAGTTGAAATTCCTTAAAGAGTACGATATAAACTTTCAATATCACCCTAGAAAGGTGAATATAGTAGTGAATGCATTGAGTCATAGACCATACCCAACTTTCAATAGATTGTTGGCACTATCTAGGGATTTGTGTGAGGATTTTAAGAAACTAGAGCTCAACGTGTTGACAAGGGAAACTAGACCTATACTATATACATGGAGCTACAGCCTCGCCTTATTGAAGAAATTAGAGACGATCAGAGCACGGACCCGCTGTTGGATATAATCAAGACAGAGGTGGCAATAGGAAAGACACTTGAGTTTGTGATTCACGAGGATGAGATGCTAAGATTCCAGAATCGGGTATGTGTTCCCGCCATAGAATAACTCAAATGGAAAATCCTAGATGAGGGACACAACACCCCACATTCTGTTCACCCTAGTGGGAACAAGCTATATAAGGACCTGAAAGGGACTTTCTGGTTGAGCAATATGAAACAAGAAGTGGCAGACTATGTAGCAAAATGTCTTACATGTCAGTGTGTAAAAGTAGAACACCAAAGGCCTGTAAGACTCTTACAACCCTTGGAAATCCCTGAGTGGAAATGAGATTTGGTCTCCATGGACTTTGTAGTAGGCTTACCACCCACTCTGAGGAAGAACAACGTGACATGGGCTATCATGGATTGATTCACGAAGACGGCACACTTCATAGCTATGAGAAACACATGGACTTTGGATCAGCTAGCCTGAACCTATTTGGAGGAGATAGTTCGATTGCATGGTGTGCCGAGATCTATAATGTTAGATTAGAACACAAGATTCCAATCGGGTTTCTAGCAGAAGCAACAAGAAGTGTTTGGGACACTGTTATGCTTCAGTACCGCCTTTCACCTAGCCACGGATGGGTAGACTGAGAGACCGATTCAAACCTTGGACGATATGCTAGAAGCATGCATTTTGGACTTCAAGCAAGCTTGGGATGAGCAGTTAGTGCTGATTGAGTTTTCGTATAATAATAGCTACCATGCTAGTATCGGGATAGCCCCGTATGAAGCACGGTATGGCCGACGGTGCGGGACTCCATTGTGTTGATAGGAGATAGACGACGCACTGACTGTTGGACCAGACCTAATCCCGAAAACTACTCAGAAGGTCAGAATAATATAGGAACGGATGAAAGTGGCCTAAAGTCAACAGAAGAGTTATGCAGACAGAAGATGCAGACCCTTAGAGTTTGAAGTGGGAGATCAAGTGTTCCTACGAGTGTCTCCAACCAAGGGCATCATGAGATTTAGCGTGATATACAAGATTAGCCCCAGGTATATCAGGTTATACCCCATTACCTAACGAGTTGGGAAGGTGGTGCATCGTTTGGAACTACCACCTAGGTTACTCAAGGTGTACAACGTCTTTCATGTGTCACAGTTACGCAAGTATGTCCCCGACCCATCCCATGTTATCATGCCAGATCCCGCACAACTGAGGGAAGATTTATCTTATGAAGAATAGCTGGTTCGCATTCTAGATCAAAGGGAAAAGCAGTTTTGTAGGAAGACAACGGCCTTAGTAAAAGTTCTGTGGGCAAATCATGAGGTGTCGAAAGCCACATAGGAACCAAAACAAGAGATACAATTAAGATACCCCCGCCTATTTGAATGAGCGGGTACGTACAAAGTTTAGAGCATGAACCTTCTTTTAAGGGGGTAGAATGTGAAGCCCCAGATATTTTTTTATTTAATTATATATCTTTATATTTATTCAGTTAATTTTAATCGTTACGATATTGGCCGGCCTAGTATGCTTAAGCGCGTAGTGTTTTATTTTCTTTTAGATTTTAGCAGAATAATCGGTGGATAGCAGAACAGTTCGAGTTGGGGGGCTTTAAAAAAAAAAGAAAGAAAAAAAGGGAAAAAAAAGAGGGAGTCATGGGAAGGTAAGGGGGGAAGGGGGGAACCCTAGTTTTCTTTAAAATTTCCTCTCCCTCTTCCTCCCTTCACTCTCACACGCCCCCTTCCCTCTCTCTCTCTCACTCTGTTTTCTCCCTCTCTCACTGCCCCTCTCTCTCTCATAGGTATCTCTCTCCCTCACCGTCTCTCTCTCTCTCTCTTTCTCGCCCTAGCTGCCTGCATCGTCATCCTTTTTCCTCTCCCACTCTTTCACCTTGGATTCGGTAAGTGTGAAGTTCTTGCAATTCTAGCAAATAGATTATTGATTAGTTGAATTTTTCCTAACGAAAACTCCATATATCAATCTTGGAAGTTGATTTCTTTACTCACTATCCTAGGAATTGCAGAAAGGAGCATCTAGTTGGTAGAGCAATACAACTTAAGATTTTTCCTTCGTTTGTGAATCATTTCAAGGTAAAGACTCACTCTTTTGCTATGGTTTGGGTTATTTGATTATTAGAGATAGCGAGATTTTGGGGGAGGGTGACATATGCATGTTTGGGAAGGGATTCCAATTGAGCTTAGTTGAAAATAAGCCTAATGGATGTAGTATAAACACTGTTCTGTTGACCCAGATTTATAGTTGAATTTACGAATTTGCTAAGAATGTTTGGGTTCTCTAAAAATTATAAAAAGCTTATGGAAGGTAGATTTACGTGTCCTATCATTGGAAAAAGTTTGAATTTCTTGAATTGGGGTTTAAACGAGGAAGTTATGACTGAATTACCGAGACTGCACAAAACTGTCAGTAATTGCGACAGTTTAGTAAATTAGGTAAATTCTAACCCATTAGGCTCACATTCTGTCAAGGGTTATGGAAGTTTTAGTTCACGACTTTACTTTTCTCAATCATTAAATTTTGACGTCGGAAGTGGAAGTTATGGCCTTGGAAAGTTGGGGGAGAAATCTAAAAGTAAATTGGGCAGTAAGTTGTGTTAGTGTGTGTGGAGTTTTTAATATTTATAATTTTCTAAAAGTTTAGTTGATGGTTGGACTTAGTTTGTAGGTGTAAGTAAAAGCTCACAAAATTATTTTGGGTGTGATTGGGTTATAGAAAGTCAAGCTAAGTATTGGTACTAACAGACCACTGTTGTGGGTAATTGTTTAGGGCAATCTAGCGCTTCGAGCTCAGGCTTAGGCAACATATTTTAGCAGGTAACAATCATGCCCTAACCCTCCCTCGAATATCCCTTTAAAAACATGACCTGTTAGTTTGCTTGGAAGTTATTTTGAATGTGTTTTGTATTGATGTTCAGTGGATTTTCCCAGGTGAATGTGTGATGGAATTTTCTTATGATTTATATTGAAACATTTTTCTAAATCAGTGAATGCATAGCTTTATTGAACTGATTTTGATGCGAAAATAAGAAGGAAATGTTTTAGACCAGAATGGGGAGGCTTGGCTATATATTGGTTGAAGATCAATGTTAACTAAGAATGTGTAAGTAAGTGGATGAATGCGTGAGACTCAGGAGTTATACTCCTATGTTGTTGAAAGCCATTAGCCTTCTCTGGGAAAAAGTGCATGCATGTGAGCGGCCACATGCCACCTTGTCGAGAAACATGAGCCAAGTTAGCGGCAATTGTCCAAATTGATGGTAGGCCAGGTTATGGTTAAGCGGTAATCGTCTAATTGACGGGAGGCTAGGTTATGGTTAAGCGGCTATGTTAAACCCACGCAGAGTATGAAACCCAGAGGGGGATCGCTCACCTTTGTGAACCTGAATTGAATAAGGGGGCCTTGGATTATTATATGTTCTTCTTGAGAATGCATAAGTACTTTGAGCTGCTCGTGTTGCTCCCCACCCCTAAAATGGTTTGAAATGAATTTATGTGCATGTTTTAGCAATTAGCGATTGTTGTTATTGAGTTTATCTCATTTTTCAAAATGTTTTGTTTTCAGGTGAAGTGTATGAGCATAGAGATGGGAACCCGAATTAGTGTAAGGCCGGGAAGTAAGATTTGGTTGAAGTGATTTAGTTTCATATTAGACTTTGTTTAGAGTTTACTTTTATTCAGTTGGACATTGTTATATTTGTCGTCAAGACTTGAACTTATGCTATAATTTAAGATTTAGACTTTGCATTAAAGTTTGGTTGATACGCAGCCTGGTATTGCCAAGAAGGAAACATGGCGGTAACACTCCCACTGAGATTTTCCGCTGCTACGTAGGTTAATATTAGTAATAAAAAGGGACTAGAAAATCGGGGTGTTACACCATCCTTATTTTAGTCTAGCTCTTAGTCCCTCTCTTACTGTTTTCTATTAGCCTGTTTCATTAAGTTTCCTTCATTGTTACAAAGAAGAACTTAATTTGGAGAGTTCAATTTCAGTATTTTTCTTTCATTTTCTACTTCACATCTATTGGGTTACATTATTTGCATCTGTTTAATTTTTTCTTTTATGTTTATTTATGGCATGAGGTGTCCTCTGTTTTTGGTACCTTGGGCCTTTCATTAGCCCCTCAATTTCCATCATCTTTAAGGATCAATGGATTAAATGGTGAGGAACTAGAGTTATGAAGATTTTATTTGTTATTTTATTTTTTCGCCTAGATGTTAGCTGTTTAAATTAGTTGTTTGCATTAAATATTTGAATTAGTTGTTTGTAGAAAAACTTAGTTGGTAAAATTAGTTATTTCTAAGAAAGATATTTGGTAATGGTTTGTTACAATACTTCAAGCAGATTTGGAGATGGGAGATGGCACAGGATTGACTCTAATTTTAGCTTATGTGCTCAGTTATATTCAATTAAATTCACTTATATACTTTTCAATTGCTTGTTGCTTATTTATCTTACACTGCATATTTGTAGGGGCTAGTTGAGAGTGTATGGAGTCCTCTACCTAGAGCTGAACATAGAATGTGCATGTGCTAATTTAAGGAATCGTTGAAGCCATGTGATTTTCAGGGAAGTGTTTTGGAAAATTGATAAGTCTACAAATGAAGTGCATTTCAAGAAGCACATGATGGAAATGCAAGATTTAGATGCTAAAGCTTAGGACTTTTTTTTTTAAAAAAAAAACATCCTAGCCATTTTTGTAGATTATTCTTCAAACATATAGGAACTATGATTCAGTTGACAATAATACGGCAAAATCTTCAATGGGTCCACTATAAAAGCTATATACCTACCTATAGTGTCCATGCTTAGAGAAAACTTCAGGGCTATTATGAAAAGAAGCGCAAAGAAAGAGTTAGGTTGCCAAGTTAGAAGACTCTGTATGCCCTAGAATCATTGTTAAACTTAAAAAGCTCAAAGATGAACCAAGGTATTCGCAGGCATCAAGGGCTGGGAAAGGCTTTTACAGTGTGGAGATGGGACATAGAGCTTTGTTATCAACTTAAATCAAGGGACATGTACTTGCAAAGACTGGAAATTAAGTGAAATCCCTTGTTCTCATTCTTTGGTTGTGATAAGGGAAGAGAGATTAAACCCCTTGAACATTGTCTATGACTACTACAAGACGGAGTACCTGAGGATTACATATGGTTATACTCTATCCCCATTAATGGAGAAGACGTATAGGAGTAGGCACTAGGAGTTGATATCAAAGCTCATGACTTTACTATCAAGAAGAAAGACAGCCTGCAATTCAAAATAAGGTTGGAACTTGGGGAAACAATTGCAAAGCAATTTGGGAAAGTTTCCAAAAGCGGTGTCAAAATGCTTTGTTCACTCTATGGAGTTGAGGGCCACAACAAGAAGACATACAGTCAAAGAGTGCCAATGGTAAGGTAAAATCAAATTTCAATTGCTTTGCTATGTTAGTTAGGACTATGAATTTTAACTATATTTTTTTGGTCAAAAGGGCTAACATGAGTACAAGACAAACCTCATGTGCTACTGTACAACCCTTAACCTTAAAAAAGCCCAAAGGCCTATCCAAGTCAAATGACATTTCTGAGAGTATAACCAAAGCCCATGCCGCTTAAAAAAGAACTCCTCTACCCACACCTCCTTCTCAGCCAATTGTTCTTAAAACTTCCTCATCTATTCTTGTAATTATCACTGCCATTGAAGCTACTGATTCCCAGCATATATCTCCTTCTCAGCCTACACACTTAATTCCCAACAAGCTTCATCTTTCAAGGTAAGCAATTTCAAAGTAAAGGTTAGGCCTCTAAGGCCTACAAATGCTCCAATTGTACCTAATTCCTAACCTACACCTCCCTCTCAACCTACACCCTCAATTCCCAAACAAGCTCCATCTCTCAGTGAAGGTAGTTTCAAAGTGAAGTTAGGCTTCCAAGGCCTACAAATGTTTAGTGCACCAGCTTCTAGCATTCTCAGTCTTCCTAACATACAACTCCCTCTCAGCCTACACCAATAGGGAATGCACCAACCATTACAAGGGCTAGAACATCGTTTTTAAAACCTCAGCCCCTTAGTAGATCTAGTAGAATGAAAACTGTTCTGTTTTCCTAAAAGGACATTTGTTATCCTAGATCAGTAAATCCAACTATACATGGTTGGTTTTCTTATGGTCCTATTAAAATGTAGCCTAATTAAAACATTTACAAGCTTTTGTAAATGTTTTCTTGTTGCTGTATACATCAATGTGCATGTTAGGTAACAATTTTTGATGTGTACATGAATGTACATGTGAAACTTCCTTTTGGAATTGTTATTATATAAGATTTATAAGTGATTTCATAGAGGCCTATCTAAATCCATGAATGTTGTTTTGACAGATTACTATATTGTTATTTCAGTATCATGCAATGAATTACTAGTCGCTTGTTGATTGCTTCCATTCATTCTTGATTTTAGCCAATTTTTAACTAAATATTGAGAAGTGATGAAGATAGTTACATATATCTTTGAGTCATATATTACTAAATAGTTCAGAATTAATGAAGACCAACACATAGACACAAATCCCATTGCCTTGTATATGATCAACATCAACATCAACCCCCTACTTGAATGTATTATGACACATACTAATACACCCACCTTAAATCTACCAAAATACATACAAATTCCACTACTTCCTTCCCTTAATTGCAAATCATGTGCCAATTAAAACTACACACAGCAAGAGATTCCATAACAACTTTCTTTCTCTCATTTGGTATTGACGAAGCTCCAGCATCAGCCTTGAAACATGCTTCTTTAGCCTTGAATTATCCATCTTGAGCCTTGAATTCTTCTCCTTCACCCTCTTTAACACTCATTGTCATAAGCTTTTTCTTCCTTTACTGTTTGCAGTTGCTGATTCTCTTCAATCAGTGTCTCATTGGATGTAATCAAATAGAGCACCATTGACATCACCTTGTCACAAATGGAGTCATCGATCCATTCAAAGTGATCATATCCACCAGGTGAGTCAAACCTTCTACTCCTCGGAAACCCCCTAAGTGGGTTCTTAATTGTCATGTTAGTGAGAATCATGTATCTCTTCCCACAACCACAAAATCTCTCGCAATAAGAGAAACAGGGGCAAGTTCTGCAAGACTGACTTGTACCAATCGAACTAGACATCTTAAGGGTGCCTCTTGGTTGACTTGCTACGCTCAATCCAATTCGAACCTAAATTTGGAATTTTTGTTTGAGATTGATTGAAGTTTCTTAATTATAGGTTTGAGCTCAAATCCTAGAGCAATGAACCCACGGTGAAGAAAGGGACAAATGAGAGAGGAAGAAGGTAAGATAGGAAAGATTTTTAATTACACACTTATATTTTTTTACCAATTAAATTTAAATGAAAAACCCAAGGAAACCTATTGCAACAGGTGGATTAGGAGAAAAGTGGTAATTTGACTATCATAATGATGTTAGGTGACACGGTACGTAAATAGTTATTCTTATAGCAATTTTGATCAAAATAAAAAGTTTGGTTACAGTTTTTCCTAACCGCTCTTGCTACAGTCCTCCCATAGCTCTAACATAATCCCTACTTTACTTCGTCCTATGGAAAAAACAATTGTTGACACATGGTCTTGGACTTTAAAGCAACAATAACCCCTGGAACATATTTCAGGGCGTGGGGCCAGCATTTCAGTCACATACCCATAATGTGCAAGGTGAGTGCAAAGCCACACATGGCGGACCACCATATCATTCTGCCGCATGTGAAATTTTCTGTCTCATTGGCGTGTAAAAATGAACCATTTTGATTGCAACTTGATATCTAGTTTGAATTACTCTCACTTATTCCATGTCCTATTACCTCCTTTTTGCCTCTTTTTTTTCTTTTTTTAAAAGTCATAAGTAAATTTTTTTCAAAGAAAAAAAACTGATAAAATGATACAAATTGCCTTTGTTCTACAACATTTAATTTGAATAATTAAAATTTTTTATTTTTAGATCTTCAAAATTAGAGCTAATGGCAGCATTCATTATCATGGATGTAGTAACAATAAAAATTACTATATTGTTTTTTGGTATTTTTGAAATTAATTTTGCTATCATAAATTAATTATTCAATTTTAAAACATAAAAAAGTAATTATCAAGACTTATAAACATAAATAAAAATACAATATAAAGGAATAAATTAATTACATGTATTTAGTGGTGGGTTACATGGAAAATATTGTATTTGATGATTTAAGTTCGAGCTATATGGGATTGGAGGTTAAAGAATGCAAGTTTCAAAAGATGGAAATTCTGATGATGTAGAGGGGTGGAGTTTCAAAATTTGGAACTTAAATTGGAGATGCTAAAAGAGTTGACATCCAATTTGCCCTCCATGTGGCATTGTACTTATCCATTTTAAAAAAGATTACAGCATGCATGTCAAGTGCAATGCCATGTATGGAGAAACACTAGAGCATTCTGCCCCACTTGAATTTTTTCCCCCTCATTCACTTACAAAAACAAGATGTTTTCGCTGGGTGATATTGGAGGGACGACGCATTTCGATGGCCCAGTATTGAAAAAAAAAATTTAAAAAGTAGCTATTTGACTGAATCATTGGAACTTGGCTTTGAACCTTAGCCTGAAACTAGTTGTTGGACCCAACGGCTAGTTTTGGGCAACAAATGTATTATTGATGATAGGTTCATCTAGAAATAACCCCAATTCAACCTAAAAATTCACATGAAAATCATCTCATCTATCTTAAAATTGTGAGTGTAAAAATGGTTGTGGGAAGTGAAGAGAGAAGTGAAGTGAAGTATTTTTGCAACGTAAGATATTTTATAATTGAATTATTCATTTGGTAATTTGGTTTTGTTTATGCTATACTTAAATTATTTTGAATTATATATTTGAAATAATAATTATTGTTTATTGTTTTGTTTGTGGAGATATTTGAGAGCTCTTTTTTGGAAGAATCACCAAGAAAAAGTGAAGTGAAGAATTTTGTAAGTGTATGTTATAATCAAAATTATTTTGAATTATACATGTTGGTTGTATGTTAGTATGTTAGCAGTTTTAAAAAATATGTTATAATTTAAATTTGAATTAAGTATTTAATAAATTTTCCATTTAAATTTGAATTTAAATTTGAATTATTTATGTGTATATGTTGGTTATATGTTTATATTTAATAAGTTTAAATAAATATGTTACAATTTAAATTTGAATTAAGTATTGGGGAAATTTGCAATTTTAAATTTAATGATTTATGTGTATATGTTTAAATGTACATATTCATTATATGTTTAAGTGTTAATAATTTTAAATAAAAATGTTACAATTCATATTTGAATTAAGTGTTGGTGAAATTTTTGATCTTAAATTTCAATTTAAATTTGAATTAATTATTGGTTGCATGTTATACATGTTTATACGTTCAATTATGACACTGAAGTTAATACGATGAAAGTAGGATGAGCATGTTGACGTAAAATAATATGTTAGGAAAAGTATATGAATATGAAGTTAGTACACAGTAGAACAATTTTAAAAGTTAATATGTTTAGCATTTGTATATTTTAGTATGTTACAAAATAAATTTGTGAAAGATTGGATTTAAAATTTTGATTATATTAGAATTAGATGTGTGGATGTGGTTTGGGGAAATTACATGTTTATATGTTAAAATACGCATTTGTGTGTTAAACTACATGTTTAATTTGAAATTGTTTGAATATTTATTTAAGTTGGTATGGTTAAATATGTTTGTTACAATTTAAAATTTAAAAGAAAACAATGTTGATACAGTACATGTAGGCATACCCATGAAGTGGATCCTAATACACCACAATCCTTTATGAATTTACTCATTGGGGGCGATCCATAACGGGACCTGCAGAATAGTTCAAATAATTTCCCTAACCTTAAAAATTGGCAATATCCACCACATTAACCACACAATACTTGCACATTATCCCCCCACTACCCCATTAAAAACACCCTACCACAAGGCCAAAATGCCTCTTAAATGACAAACTATATTGATAGGTCTATGCCTCCCCATATTGCCAACAAAATCCTCATCGTACGCCCTCATCAACTCCTCATTCTCAACTAATAATAAGCTGACTAACAATGACGGCAGCGGTGGAGAAGGGTCCAAATAGACAATGGAAGACGATTGTCACCTAGTGAATCTTCAATGAACATAAGTACGAACTCGCAACCATGGCAGATCAAAAGAAGTTGAGGTTTTAGGGTGTGGTGGTCATCACCTTCGATAAATACACTCTAGATGGAGCTTGAAGGAGAATAACAAATGTCTGCAACGCTTATTAGAACCGAGACGCTGCACTGGAATCCAAATGATGTAGTTTTGTAGCAAAGGCATGCCGGATAAACCTAAGTGGGACAAATAAGGAACATAATCTCGAGATAGCCCATTATTTGTATGAAACCAAAATGGGAAAGGAATTTGACCTCATGCATTGGTGGGTGCTATCAAGGACCAATCTAAATAGGAGATCTTTTGTGATTAATCTACAGAAGAATCATCCAAATGGTTTAGGATAATAAGATAGGGGCATAACACTGACAACTCCAACCCGAACACTCACTCCATTGGAAGAAAAGCCCTAAGAGAAAGGCGAAGGAAAAAAGCTGAGGTGTTGACATTGGATTTGATGACTAAAGAGTTGTCAGTGTTAGCAACAACGAATGTGATGAATGACATCTTTGAACAATATGTCAAAATGTAGGAGGGATAGTAGCTGAGCAAGCATAATATGTCAAAAAACGTAGGAGGGATAGTAGCTGAGCAAGCAGTACAGCTAAGAGATCAACATTAGGCCTATAAGGAAAAGGAGCATTCCTTAGGGAGATGAAGTGTGAGAACAAGATTTTGAAAATGAACCTTAATGTCATGAGGATTGAGCTAGATATGGTCCAATGCAAGAAGCTATTAGGAGCTAGTACCACTAAGCACACTCCTCAATCGATTACTAAACCTCTTTAGATTGAAACTTAGGTCGTAGTTTAAGAAATATATGCTATTTGTGCTATGTTAGTTCAAGAAATGTTTGTTGTAAGTTGTATGAATCCTCTTTAATTTATGCAATGAAATATTTCTTTTTAAGTTTACATTTCTAAGTTCATTATAAGATTAAGTGTATTGCTTATATTATGTTTATTATTTACAGTTAAGTATGTAATATTGATTTGCAATGAGTCATTCATCTTCCTCATCTTCTTCCTCGTGATCATCATAAGGGTTGAGCATTATACGTAAAGAATGTAGTGATGATAGACCAATGTAGGAATATCTTCTAGTAAATGAAATATATATATATATATATATATATATATATATATATATATATATATATATATATATATATATATATAGAACTACTTATGGAGTTTAGACAAGCAAGATAAAAGAAGAAGGCTTTATAATCATCACAGAGACAAAGAAATAAGAAGACATTTACTAGGAGAGATTGTGAAAAGTCTCATGATCGCCTCCACAAAACTACTTTGCCTAAGACTCAATCCACAACAAAATCCGTTTTTCTCATAGGTTAAGGATATGAAAGCACTTGTTCCTTCAAATAGTAAGGGCCCTCGAGAATCATTTTGGGTATCTTCCAGTTGAGATACGATGCTCTTGTAGGTGTGGGTTGTCACCAATAACTAGTGCACTGTAGCCATATGAATGTCGGCTTATTACATAGCAGCAGATTCTGCTAATGAATACTTGAAGATTGATGAAAAGCACATCATTGGAGTGCTTGAAAAATTTTATTGCTACAGTCATTCAAGTGTTTGGGAAAGAGTGTTTAAGAAAACCAACTAAGTCGATGTTGATAGGATATTGCAGGTGGCAGAAGCATGTGATTTTTCTCGTATGCCAGGAACAATTAACCATGTGCACTAGAGTGGAAGAACTATCCAACAGCTTAGACAACAATGTTTGCTAAAAGGATTTATAAAGTCCCTATTTTTGATTCTTGAAGCGATTGCATCCTATGACCTTTGGATATGACAAGCCTGCTTTAGGTGCCCGGGAAGTCTTAGTGACTTAAACGATCGTTCACTGATTTCTGAGAGTTGCATGAGGATTGGACTCTAAAATGTGAATATGTGATCAATAGTCGTAGTATAATATTGGATACTTCCTATCCAATGATATTTATCCAAACTGGCCAACCATCGTGAAGAGTATCCCCCTTCCTGAAGGACCAAATGCATAATTGTATGCTAAATATCAAAAATATACTAGAAATGATGTGGAGAGAGCCTTTGGGCTTCTACAAAACTCACTTTCATCATCATTCACTTGATCAAACAAACAAAAAAAAAAAAAAAAAAACCATCTATGGTCCTACTTGAGACATGGAGAAGGCTGGCTTGACTCTAATGATGAAAGCATGTGTTACACTCCATAATATGATTGTCGAGGTTGAATGTGATTTATATGGCATTCCTTATGGCTATGCACATGTGAAGGGTAGCACCCCGGAGCCTAATGTCCGACTAGACCACTATTCATGTTGTGCAATCCATTTTCATAAACTAGCACAAGTTTAGAACCTCGAAGTACATGCACGCCTCCGATTGGACTTGGTTGAAGAAATATTCATGCGGCAAATGGCTCGACAAGGATCACAAGTACAATTGTTATGTATTTTTTTATTGAACTTATGTATTATGATTTTTATTTTTATAGTCGAATGCTTGTAATGTATTTTTTTCCTTCATCCAATGTTGTGTTATATTTCTTCCCAATTCGATCTTTTGTTTTGTAATTTTTAAGTCGAGCCTTCATATTGTATTTTTGTTTAATCGATTTGTAATTTTTGTATTCTATCTTCATTGAGTTGTGCAACCAAAAAAAAGTATATTACGTGATCAAGCAAAGGTAATGAATTTTTCAGGAATTGAAAAAGTTTGACATTTTTTCGGGAAATAAATAACAAATATTCCATTTTTTGGAAAATAAAAATATATTTGTGTGTTATAAGCATAAAATACAAACATAAAATAAAAAGAACAAAAGTAACTAAAGATGTTTGGTGGTGGTTTGCATGACAAATATTTTATCCGGCGACGCCAGGTGGAGCCTATAGGGTTGAAAAAGTGAAGAAATATAAATTCCAAAAGGTAAAACTTTTGTTGACAATGCAGGGTGGAGTTCCAAATTATAAATTATGTATATTGGAGATGTTCATAGGGCCTGCTCATTTTAGTGGTTGCAAGGAATGATTATTAGTTGAGAGGCTGGGGGCAATTGTGGTTAGCAATTAGCAGTTGGAAGCAGTTGTCAATAGTTGGGAGGCAGTTGGATGAACTTTTGTAAAATAATGTGAGCAGTTGGGAGTGGTGGGAAACGTAATTAGGAGGGGGTGAGAGCAATTGTAAGAGGTTAAGAGCAGTTTAGAGCAGGTAGGATTTGATGTTAGCAGATGGAAGCGGTTAAAAGCAGTTGAAAGTAGTTGCAATTAGGCAAATGCTAAAACGAATAGGGTCCTACTCTTTGATCCATGGTATAAGAGAATTTCCTTTGTGTGGAATGCATTCCACAGGCGAGACCCGCATTCCATACGTCTGCTATGTAATGCATGTAGTTGGGAGCTGTTGTGGGCAATCCAATACTCATTTCATTTTTTTGTCTGATTTGTCAACAAAACTCATCGGTCGAGGAGCTTGTGTGCATGGGATGCTTTGCAGAAGAAAAAGCCTTGGGAACCTCTTGCCGGTTTCATCCTCCCACCATTTCTGTGCATTTGAACATGCATCCTCAATGTCTAATTTGAATTCTGTCACTTCTCCAACATGCTAATGCCTACCTTTCTGTCCTTTTTTCCCTTTTTTGGTAATCATTGGTAAATTTTCAAAAAATTGATTAAATGATACAAACCATCTTTGTTCCGCAATATTTAACTAGAGTAATTAAAGGTATCTATTTTTAAATCTTCAAAAATTAGTGCTATTTGCAACATTTGTTGTCATGAATTTAGCGATGAAAAAAATTGTTATATTGTTGTTTGGTATTTTTGAAATCGATTTTGCTATCATAAAATAAAAAATGATTATTAAGACCTATATACTTAGTGGTGGGACACATGAAAAATATTTTATTTGACAATCCAAGTTAGAGACCGATGAGATGTGGAGATGAAAAAATGCAAGTTTTTTTCCATAATGTGGAGGGGTGGAGTTCCATAATTTAGATCTACCATTGGAGATACTATAAGAGCTAGTGGCCAATTTGCCTTTGTGTGGCATTGTACTCACCTAATTTAAAAAAATTATTGTAGCATATCTTATTTTAAAACCCTTTCATTGGATAAATACATATTTGTTTATGGTATCCTATAATTTGTTGAATTAATTTTAAATTGTTTTTAGTTAATTTACTTTTGGTGCAAATAAGGCGCGATGGTCTTAGACAGAATTCAAACTCAAATCCTTCATAACTACTCTCATAAACTTTAGCCGTAAAGCTAACTGACACCTATATCCTTTGGTAATTAATGGCAATATCATTTCGACAAGTTTTGTGATGAAGTTTATGCTAACAATGTCAATATGTCAAAAAAATAATCCTGAGTACTAATTTAAGAGGCATTTGTCATTTCACTTGTCATGCCTGTATCTATATGAGTATCTATATTAAAACAATTCATTCCTGTGAAATCTGGCAAGTTTTTATACTTAGGTTATTTAGGGCTAAACCCAAACCTAATCTCCATACTTAATTGTGCTCTATACTAGAGTTTGATCCCGTGCTAACTTAATTACTTTATACTAGAATTTGATCCTGTGCTATGCATAAACTTCTTTAAATATCTATTTAAAATTATAAGACATATAAATATTATTTTGCTCACCTATCTATTTTTTTTTGTAGATTTCATAGATGATACATATACTATTGAACAACGGTTGGCCGAATGGTCAAGTGCTTCCTTTCCCACGCTCCCCACCCGAGTTTGACTTGGGGGGCGCATATGCTGTGCTTAGTGTACGATTGGGCTTTGTTACTAGGCCTCTTATCTGAATTTTGATATCTGTTGCCCCTTGAGCTGCTTAGACCTACTGAACATCCCTAAGATATGGGTCAGTAGGGTAGGCCAGCTTACCCAAAAAAAAAATGATACATATGTTAATTTTTTAATAAATTATGTACGTATAGTGTATGAGTAGATGAAATATAATAACTTGTTATAAATTGCTTGAAAGAAGACGTAATTCTTCTTTTTTTCCCTTGGGTCCAACAAAACCAACGGGTTTGGCCTGTCAAGTTTTATAAATGAATTGATTAATATGAATTTAATTTAAAGTTCATCATTAGTAGTATCGGTTCGATGAAGGGAAAAAACCAATAATAATTTGCCTACTCAGCCTTTGAATGCCACCTAAGTTAATCATGGCAAGAATGTAACTTCAGAATGCAAATATATACACATATATATGGTATGATATCTCATATTGTTTAATTGTAGTTATTGCTATCAATTAACACTATATTCATGAGACCATTACAAAAACATTTTAAAAGCTAGTAAATACTTCTCAATTAATATAAAAACTTTACCATACAACTTCAGTCAGTCCTTATCTTCCCCTAAATCAACATTAATGCTAAACATTAAAATTGAATAATCGCATTATTAACATGATATTATACAAGTCAATATAACATAATTAAAGGCTTTTAGAAAAATAATAATATCTTCAGGGCTCTTGGACAATAATAATCCAACCTTTAAAATTTGGTGCCCAATGCTCCAACCTCTTGAGTATTTATTTTAATATTGATATACAAACTTAAATATTCTTTAACTTGTCAATTTGACAACATGTTAACTTATTTATCACGTATTGATGCTATACTTATCTTCACTCTTTCCAGCATCACATTTAAGTGTGATATGTGATATCTCATTATCTTCTAAATTTTGATGGGTATTTATTTAATGGGGAATTGGATGCCAATAATCTTACCTTCTGGTGTGTTGGATGATAACAACCCCACTTTGAACGCAGCATGCCAACAAACTAATCTTTGACCCTATTTATCTATTTTTGGACCACTATTGAGTTTAGGTGATTGTGACTCACCCAAAAGCTGACATGGCATCCATATGTACGGTAGTTGAGAGTTTCTTTTTTCCTAATTAACATGTTAGCTTCCAAATGTGAAAAAAAAAAGAAATAATTACACACTGCCACTAGTAGAACCCAACTTTTACATTAGTTTCTATTACTATATTACCTTTTTATACATGTCGTCACTGATATGTCCTTAAAAATATAAAAAATCTTCAACCACTATAGACATAGACACCATGTTCGTTTTTCAGTGAGTCACAACCCCTTCAACTTGATGGTGGTCCAAAAATAAATAAAAGGGGTCAAAGGTGGGTCTACTGGCATCCAGCGTTCAAAGTGGATTATTATCATCCGATTCCCCCAAAGGCAGGATTATTGGTGTCCAACTCCACTTGTTTAATTTGTAGAACTGTCAAGTCATAGACACTTTTCCTTATCAATGTGTGAAGTGAGAACTTATTTGTCACACATGCATAAACTATTTTGATTCAATTATTTAGCGCCATTATTCACATTTGATGAATCTCTGAGTCAAAAGGTCAATGGCCTGCTCAATTTGGACTGGCCTTTTTGCCATGAAACCATACCGATCTTCAAATTAAGGATCGCTAACTATAATGAGGGTTAGATCAAGCAAAGATTCCAACCCTCTAACCCTTGGAAGGTTTGATAATTTAATTTGATGCATATCATTCAAATTTGCAGTCTTCATCTAATCTTAGAAACGGACTCCACTATGATCCTTTTGGTCAGACACCTTTTGTGATTAAAAACATTAAAAATTTACAACAAATTCATTTCATAATTGAAGAATTTTGAAGTTGGATTTTTATTTCACTATTGAAATTGAATTGATTTTCTGCCTAAATTCTTCTTTTATGGATATGTTTGTTGTGCTTGATTTGCTATGCTGTCGATTTGGTGAAGAGTTAATTAATTTCTTACAAGTCACGAGCAACCGTATTCTGTTTGAATAGGGCTCTTGATTTTTTTGATCTTTTGTAAAGATTTATAAATCAATGTACATATGGAGTTACTGAAGCTGCTAATGTATTTAGTCGTCTTGAAGGTGGGAAGGGTGTAAAAATATGGCAAAATTATAAACTGACATTATCCAATCAAATAGGGTTTGAAGATCAGGTGCGACCTCCTTATAGAGTCCTGTGAGCATCAGAGGTGTGCAAGCCCACATGAGGGTTGGGTAGGGTTAAAACCCTACCTAGTGACCCTCAACCCGCATCCAGCCTCAAGTTGACCAAGATTAGATAAACAAGCTGTGTTACAATCAACTTAGCTAGTCAAAGTATCATTGACATAACATTAGACATTGAAAATAAGTATCTCCGACAGTTGACATGCTGAGCACTAATTTTAAAAGTCAGATTATTCTCATCCAACACCCCTAAAGATGGGATTATCAACATGGGATTGTCAAAGGCTAAAACCTCCACAAAGTTAATGATAATACATTTCATATAAATAATTTTTCAATTGACTTTTTAAATATATTTTAGTATTTTGTAATTCGCGATGTAAAACATTAGTCACAAACTAAAATTACTCCTCTCTGCTCAAAGACATCATCCCACGGAGAATTGAGTTCGCCACTACAAAAAAGGATTTGTTATCGTCATCTATAGCATTGTAGCAAAGGATGATCCACTAACCTATTGACTCCCTTGGTGGCTTGATGAAACACAAAAGTGACTATGGATTAGGCTATGAAAACGAATGGTAGGCAAATTCGAAATAAGCATCAACAAAGTAACTATTTTATACTAGTAAATCATGTATATTTTTGTGGATAGAAAATATGTGGGTATCATTTAATATTAAAGGGTTCTATTTGATTAATAATTTGGAGTGTTACCTAAAGAAATTATCTTCTTAAATAATCTAGCTTATTCAAAATTTGAATTTCAAATTTTTAAGGGTCATAAGAGATTACTTGATTTTATCTTGGAGATAATATTATCTTGCTATGATTTTTATTTAGAATAACAAAAGTCATGCTTACCCTCTTCAAGCTCATTATGCGTGCCATGTCTAAAATATATGATTTAATCTTGTGAAATCCTATGTAATTAACTTAGATAAAGAGTAAAATTGTTTTGATTATGCCAATTAGATCATGCGGGAATTATTGATATGATATTAATATGCAAAACAATATTAAAAATATCAAAGGATGATGACATTCTAATCACAAATCAAATCTCTTGGTATTTTATTTGATTTGAAATGCTGGCAAGCAATATCAACATTACAAGAGCAAGAAAAAGACTCATTGTGGCTATATGTCGTCCCTTGCCTTGATTAATTTGATGGAAAATGAAGTGCTGTTGGGATAATTTCAAGGGCCTAAAATGAGATTTCAGAATATTTTGATTATAAATTTCCTTTCTTGATTGAATAAGGCCACGACCACTTAGCATATAAATAGAGGCCATAAGAGTAAGAGCAAGACATTCAACCAAGTGAAAAAAAGCATTGAGTTAATACATTAGGCCAGTGTTCCAAATATTGTTTTAAGATCAAAGATTGAGTTGTGAGAAATTGTTCTTAATTAAATAGTGAACTTTGAAGTTGTGAGGTCAACTCTCCCAAACTTAAGTCAATAGTTTGGTTTAAGTGTTGGGATCTCGAGAGTGGGGAAGCTCTAAGATCTTATTAGAGAGTTTTTTTTAATAAGAGAAGTAGAGAGTTGAATCCTAGAGTCGGATAACTCTAAGCGAAGACCTAAGTCTAATTGAAGCCCAACCTCATTAAAATATCCTTGTGCATTGTCTTTATTTAATTTTTATATTTGCTTTTAATTTTAATTTTATTTCTGCAAGTACCCTATTCATCCTCGCTAGGGTGATTTGAATCTTCAATTGATATAAGAGCCAGTCACACATCTCTTTTGACTTTATGACCAAGTGGGTGACGACCATGGCCTTTTCAGGATATGTCATTATTGAAGGTCGATTTACCGTTAGACTACCTTTATTTAAAGGAGCTAACTTTTCTTATTGGAAAAATGCTATGTAGATATTTGTTGAATCTACAGACATGGAACTGTGGGAGATAGTGAACAATGGACCTTATTCCATTCCTAAGGTAAAAGATGACAAGGGAGAAGATATTGATACGCCAAAAGATCAATATAGGTGTGCTGATTGGGATAAACTTACCACAAATTCAAGAGCTAAATATATTCTTTATTGTGATTTAGATGCTAACAAATATAATCAAATTTCTACCTGTGAAACAGCTAAATAGATTTGGAACACACTCGTTGTCACTTATGAAGGGATAAGCCAAGTCTGTGAATGGAGGGAAAAAACCAATAATAATTTGCCTACTCAGCCTTTGAATGCCACCTAAGTTAATCATGGCAAGAATGTAACTTCAGAATGCAAAAATATACACATATATATGGTATGATATCTCATATTGTTTAATTGTAGTTATTGCTATCAATTAACACTATATTCATGAGACCATTACAAAAACATTTTAAAAGCTAGTAAATACTTCTCAATTAATATAAAAACTTTACCATACAACTTCAGTCAGTCCTTATCTTCCCCTAAATCAACATTAATGCTAAACATTAAAATTGAATAATCGCATTATTAACATGATATTATACAAGTCAATATAACATAATTAAAGGCTTTTAGAAAAATAATAATATCTTCAGGGCTCTTGGACAATAATAATCCAACCTTTAAAATTTGGTGCCCAATGCTCCAACCTCTTGAGTATTTATTTTAATATTGATATACAAACTTAAATATTCTTTAACTTGTCAATTTGACAACATGTTAACTTATTTATCACGTATTGATGCTATACTTATCTTCACTCTTTCCAGCATCACATTTAAGTGTGATATGTGATATCTCATTATCTTCTAAATTTTGATGGGTATTTATTTAATGGGGAATTGGATGCCAATAATCTTACCTTCTGGTGTGTTGGATGATAACAACCCCACTTTGAACGCAGCATGCCAACAAACTAATCTTTGACCCTATTTATCTATTTTTGGACCACTATTGAGTTTAGGTGATTGTGACTCACCCAAAAGCTGACATGGCATCCATATGTACGGTAGTTAAGAGTTTCTTTTTTCCTAATTAACATGTTAGCTTCCACATGTGAAAAAAAAAAGAAATAATTACACACTGCCACTAGTAGAACCCAACTTTTACATTAGTTTCTATTACTATATTACCTTTTTATACATGTCGTCACTGATATGTCCTTAAAAATATAAAAAATCTTCAACCACTATAGACATAGACACCATGTTCGTTTTTCAGTGAGTCACAACCCCTTCAACTTGATGGTGGTCCAAAAATAAATAAAAGGGGTCAAAGGTGGGTCTACTGGCATCCAGCGTTCAAAGTGGATTATTATCATCCGATTCCCCCAAAGGCAGGATTATTGGTGTCCAACTCCACTTGTTTAATTTGTAGAACTGTCAAGTCATAGACACTTTTCCTTATCAATGTGTGAAGTGAGAACTTATTTGTCACACATGCATAAACTATTTTGATTCAATTATTTAGCGCCATTATTCACATTTGATGAATCTCTGAGTCAAAAGGTCAATGGCCTGCTCAATTTGGACTGGCCTTTTTGCCATGAAACCATACCGATCTTCAAATTAAGGATCGCTAACTATAATGAGGGTTAGATCAAGCAAAGATTCCAACCCTCTAACCCTTGGAAGGTTTGATAATTTAATTTGATGCATATCATTCAAATTTGCAGTCTTCATCTAATCTTAGAAACGGACTCCACTATGATCCTTTTGGTCAGACACCTTTTGTGATTAAAAACATTAAAAATTTACAACAAATTCATTTCATAATTGAAGAATTTTGAAGTTGGATTTTTATTTCACTATTGAAATTGAATTGATTTTCTGCCTAAATTCTTCTTTTATGGATATGTTTGTTGTGCTTGATTTGCTATGCTGTCGATTTGGTGAAGAGTTAATTAATTTCTTACAAGTCACGAGCAATCGTATTCTGTTTGAATAGGGCTCTTGATTTTTTTGATCTTTTGTAAAGATTTATAAATCAATGTACATATGGAGTTACTGAAGCTGCTAATGTATTTAGTCGTCTTGAAGGTGGGAAGGGTGTAAAAATATGGCAAAATTATAAACTGATATTATCCAATCAAATAGGGTTTGAAGATCAGGTGCGACCTCCTTATAGAGTCCTGTGAGCATCAGAGGTGTGCAAGCCCACATGAGGGTTGGGTAGGGTTAAAACCCTACCTAGTGACCCTCAACCCGCATCCAGCCTCAAGTTGACCAAGATTAGATAAACAAGCTGTGTTACAATCAACTTAGCTAGTCAAAGTATCATTGACATAACATTAGACATTGAAAATAAGTATCTCCGACAGTTGACATGCTGAGCACTAATTTTAAAAGTCAGATTATTCTCATCCAACACCCCTAAAGATGGGATTATCAACATGGGATTGCCAAAGGCTAAAACCTCCACAAAGTTAATGATAATACATTTCATATAAATAATTTTTCAATTGACTTTTTAAATATATTTTAGTATTTTGTAATTCGCGATGTAAAACATTAGTCACAAACTAAAATTACTCCTCTCTGCTCAAAGACATCATCCCACAGAGAATTGAGTTCGCCACTACAAAAAAGGATTTGCTATCGTCATCTATAGCATTGTAGCAAAGGATGATCCACTAACCTATTGACTCCCTTGGTGGCTTGATGAAACACAAAAGTGACTATGGATTAGGCTATGAAAACGAATGGTAGGCAAATTCGAAATAAGCATCAACAAAGTAACTATTTTATACTAGTAAATCATGTATATTTTTGTGGATAGAAAATATGTGGGTATCATTTAATATTAAAGGGTTCTATTTGATTAATAATTTGGAGTGTTACCTAAAGAAATTATCTTCTTAAATAATCTAGCTTATTCAAAATTTGAATTTCAAATTTTTAAGGGTCATAAGAGATTACTTGATTTTATCTTGGAGATAATATTATCTTGCTATGATTTTTATTTAGAATAACAAAAGTCATGCTTACCCTCTTCAAGCTCATTATGCGTGCCATGTCTAAAATATATGATTTAATCTTGTGAAATCCTATGTAATTAACTTAGATAAAGAGTAAAATTGTTTTGATTATGCCAATTAGATCATGCGGGAATTATTGATATGATATTAATATGCAAAACAATATTAAAAATATCAAAGGATGATGACATTCTAATCACAAATCAAATCTCTTGGTATTTTATTTGATTTGAAATGCTGGCAAGCAATATCAACATTACAAGAGCAAGAAAAAGACTCATTGTGGCTATATGTCGTCCCTTGCCTTGATTAATTTGATGGAAAATGAAGTGCTGTTGGGATAATTTCAAGGGCCTAAAATGAGATTTCAGAATATTTTGATTATAAATTTCCTTTCTTGATTGAATAAGGCCACGACCACTTAGCATATAAATAGAGGCCATAAGAGTAAGAGCAAGACATTCAACCAAGTGAAAAAAAGCATTGAGTTAATACATTAGGCCAGTGTTCCAAATATTGTTTTAAGATCAAAGATTGAGTTGTGAGAAATTGTTCTTAATTAAATAGTGAACTTTGAAGTTGTGAGGTCAACTCTCCCAAACTTAAGTCAATAGTTTGGTTTAAGTGTTGGGATCTCGAGAGTGGGGAAGCTCTAAGATCTTATTAGAGAGTTTTTTTTAATAAGAGAAGTAGAGAGTTGAATCCTAGAGTCGGATAACTCTAAGCGAAGACCTAAGTCTAATTGAAGCCCAACCTCATTAAAATATCCTTGTGCATTGTCTTTATTTAATTTTTATATTTGCTTTTAATTTTAATTTTATTTCTGCAAGTACCCTATTCATCCTCGCTAGGGTGATTTGAATCTTCAATTGATATAAGAGCCAGTCACACATCTCTTTTGACTTTATGACCAAGTGGGTGACGACCATGGCCTTTTCAGGATATGTCATTATTGAAGGTCGATTTACCGTTAGACTACCTTTATTTAAAGGAGCTAACTTTTCTTATTGGAAAAATGCTATGTAGATATTTGTTGAATCTACAGACATGGAACTGTGGGAGATAGTGAACAATGGACCTTATTCCATTCCTAAGGTAAAAGATGACAAGGGAGAAGATATTGATACGCCAAAAGATCAATATAGGTGTGCTGATTGGGATAAACTTACCACAAATTCAAGAGCTAAATATATTCTTTATTGTGATTTAGATGCTAACAAATATAATCAAATTTCTACCTGTGAAACAGCTAAATAGATTTGGAACACACTCGTTGTCACTTATGAAGGGATAAGCCAAGTCTGTGAATGGAGGGAAAAAACCAATAATAATTTGCCTACTCAGCCTTTGAATGCCATCTAAGTTAATCATGGCAAGAATGTAACTTCAGAATGCAAAAATATACACATATATATGGTATGATATCTCATATTGTTTGATTGTAGTTATTGCTATCAATTAACACTATATTCATGAGACCATTACAAAAACATTTTAAAAGCTAGTAAATACTTCTCAATTAATATAAAAACTTTACCATACAACTTCAGTCAGTCCTTATCTTCCCCTAAATCAACATTAATGCTAAACATTAAAATTGAATAATCGCATTATTAACATGATATTATACAAGTCAATATAACATAATTAAAGGCTTTTAGAAAAATAATAATATCTTCAGGGCTCTTGGACAATAATAATCCAACCTTTAAAATTTGGTGCCCAATGCTCCAACCTCTTGAGTATTTATTTTAATATTGATATACAAACTTAAATATTCTTTAACTTGTCAATTTGACAACATGTTAACTTATTTATCACGTATTGATGCTATACTTATCTTCACTCTTTCCAGCATCACATTTAAGTGTGATATGTGATATCTCATTATCTTCTAAATTTTGATGGGTATTTATTTAATGGGGAATTGGATGCCAATAATCTTACCTTCTGGTGTGTTGGATGATAACAACCCCACTTTGAACGCAGCATGCCAACAAACTAATCTTTGACCCTATTTATCTATTTTTGGACCACTATTGAGTTTAGGTGATTGTGACTCACCCAAAAGCTGACATGGCATCCATATGTACGGTAGTTGAGAGTTTCTTTTTTCCTAATTAACATGTTAGCTTCCAAATGTGAAAAAAAAAAGAAATAATTACACACTGCCACTAGTAGAACCCAACTTTTACATTAGTTTCTATTACTATATTACCTTTTTATACATGTCGTCACTGATATGTCCTTAAAAATATAAAAAATCTTCAACCACTATAGACATAGACACCATGTTCGTTTTTCAGTGAGTCACAACCCCTTCAACTTGATGGTGGTCCAAAAATAAATAAAAGGGGTCAAAGGTGGGTCTACTGGCATCCAGCGTTCAAAGTGGATTATTATCATCCGATTCCCCCAAAGGCAGGATTATTGGTGTCCAACTCCACTTGTTTAATTTGTAGAACTGTCAAGTCATAGACACTTTTCCTTATCAATGTGTGAAGTGAGAACTTATTTGTCACACATGCATAAACTATTTTGATTCAATTATTTAGCGCCATTATTCACATTTGATGAATCTCTGAGTCAAAAGGTCAATGGCCTGCTCAATTTGGACTGGCCTTTTTGCCATGAAACCATACCGATCTTCAAATTAAGGATCGCTAACTATAATGAGGGTTAGATCAAGCAAAGATTCCAACCCTCTAACCCTTGGAAGGTTTGATAATTTAATTTGATGCATATCATTCAAATTTGCAGTCTTCATCTAATCTTAGAAACGGACTCCACTATGATCCTTTTGGTCAGACACCTTTTGTGATTAAAAACATTAAAAATTTACAACAAATTCATTTCATAATTGAAGAATTTTGAAGTTGGATTTTTATTTCACTATTGAAATTGAATTGATTTTCTGCCTAAATTCTTCTTTTATGGATATGTTTGTTGTGCTTGATTTGCTATGCTGTCGATTTGGTGAAGAGTTAATTAATTTCTTACAAGTCACGAGCAACCGTATTCTGTTTGAATAGGGCTCTTGATTTTTTTGATCTTTTGTAAAGATTTATAAATCAATGTACATATGGAGTTACTGAAGCTGCTAATGTATTTAGTCGTCTTGAAGGTGGGAAGGGTGTAAAAATATGGCAAAATTATAAACTGACATTATCCAATCAAATAGGGTTTGAAGATCAGGTGCGACCTCCTTATAGAGTCCTGTGAGCATCAGAGGTGTGCAAGCCCACATGAGGGTTGGGTAGGGTTAAAACCCTACCTAGTGACCCTCAACCCGCATCCAGCCTCAAGTTGACCAAGATTAGATAAACAAGCTGTGTTACAATCAACTTAGCTAGTCAAAGTATCATTGACATAACATTAGACATTGAAAATAAGTATCTCCGACAGTTGACATGCTGAGCACTAATTTTAAAAGTCAGATTATTCTCATCCAACACCCCTAAAGATGGGATTATCAACATGGGATTGTCAAAGGCTAAAACCTCCACAAAGTTAATGATAATACATTTCATATAAATAATTTTTCAATTGACTTTTTAAATATATTTTAGTATTTTGTAATTCGCGATGTAAAACATTAGTCATAAACTAAAA
This sequence comes from Carnegiea gigantea, assembly GCA_029747015.1. Lineage (NCBI taxonomy): Eukaryota > Viridiplantae > Streptophyta > Magnoliopsida > Caryophyllales > Cactaceae > Carnegiea > Carnegiea gigantea. The sequence continues at coordinate 75,313 of JAKOGI010001393.1, forward strand.
TTACTCCTCTCTGCTCAAAGACATCATCCCACGGAGAATTGAGTTCGCCACTACAAAAAAGGATTTGTTATCGTCATCTATAGCATTGTAGCAAAGGATGATCCACTAACCTATTGACTCCCTTGGTGGCTTGATGAAACACAAAAGTGACTATGGATTAGGCTATGGAAACGAATGGTAGGCAAATTCGAAATAAGCATCAACAAAGTAACTATTTTATACTAGTAAATCATGTATATTTTTGTGGATAGAAAATATGTGGGTATCATTTAATATTAAAGGGTTCTATTTGATTAATAATTTGGAGTGTTACCTAAAGAAATTATCTTCTTAAATAATCTAGCTTATTCAAAATTTGAATTTCAAATTTTTAAGGGTCATAAGAGATTACTTGATTTTATCTTGGAGATAATATTATCTTGCTATGATTTTTATTTAGAATAACAAAAGTCATGCTTACCCTCTTCAAGCTCATTATGCGTGCCATGTCTAAAATATATGATTTAATCTTGTGAAATCCTATGTAATTAACTTAGATAAAGAGTAAAATTGTTTTGATTATGCCAATTAGATCATGCGGGAATTATTGATATGATATTAATATGCAAAACAATATTAAAAATATCAAAGGATGATGACATTCTAATCACAAATCAAATCTCTTGGTATTTTATTTGATTTGAAATGCTGGCAAGCAATATCAACATTACAAGAGCAAGAAAAAGACTCATTGTGGCTATATGTCGTCCCTTGCCTTGATTAATTTGATGGAAAATGAAGTGCTGTTGGGATAATTTCAAGGGCCTAAAATGAGATTTCAGAATATTTTGATTATAAATTTCCTTTCTTGATTGAATAAGGCCACGACCACTTAGCATATAAATAGAGGCCATAAGAGTAAGAGCAAGACATTCAACCAAGTGAAAAAAAGCATTGAGTTAATACATTAGGCCAGTGTTCCAAATATTGTTTTAAGATCAAAGATTGAGTTGTGAGAAATTGTTCTTAATTAAATAGTGAACTTTGAAGTTGTGAGGTCAACTCTCCCAAACTTAAGTCAATAGTTTGGTTTAAGTGTTGGGATCTCGAGAGTGGGGAAGCTCTAAGATCTTATTAGAGAGTTTTTTTTAATAAGAGAAGTAGAGAGTTGAATCCTAGAGTCGGATAACTCTAAGCGAAGACCTAAGTCTAATTGAAGCCCAACCTCATTAAAATATCCTTGTGCATTGTCTTTATTTAATTTTTATATTTGCTTTTAATTTTAATTTTATTTCTGCAAGTACCCTATTCATCCTCGCTAGGGTGATTTGAATCTTCAATTGATATAAGAGCCAGTCACACATCTCTTTTGACTTTATGACCAAGTGGGTGACGACCATGGCCTTTTCAGGATATGTCATTATTGAAGGTCGATTTACCGTTAGACTACCTTTATTTAAAGGAGCTAACTTTTCTTATTGGAAAAATGCTATGTAGATATTTGTTGAATCTACAGACATGGAACTGTGGGAGATAGTGAACAATGGACCTTATTCCATTCCTAAGGTAAAAGATGACAAGGGAGAAGATATTGATACGCCAAAAGATCAATATAGGAGTGCTGATTGGGATAAACTTACCACAAATTCAAGAGCTAAATATATTCTTTATTGTGATTTAGATGCTAACAAATATAATCAAATTTCTACCTGTGAAACAGCTAAATAGATTTGGAACACACTCGTTGTCACTTATGAAGGGATAAGCCAAGTCTGTGAAACGAAAATGAACATGCACGTACATCAATACAAACTGTTCAAAATGCAAACAGATGAATCAATTAAAGACATGTTCACTCGTTTCACCGATATCAGCAGCAACTTGAAGTCTCTTGGCAAGACCTACTCAAATGAAGAAATGGTAAGAAAGATCCTTCGATATCTTCCAAAGAAAAAGTGCAGACTGGAGGTCACCGTAATCGAGGAAGTACAAGACCTCAAGAAGCTACAACTAGATGATCTTCTAGGAATGCTCTTAACACATGCGATTTATCTCAAGGAGGACAAAGGAGAAAGTTCCAAGAAAGAAATAACTGTAAAATCCATAAAACAAGATTGCACTTCTGACGATGAAGAATCCAATGACAATGATAAAGAAGCATTCTTATTGATTGTTTTAGGCCTCAACAAAATGGGGCTAAGAAGAAAGTTCAATCAAAGAGGATCCAACTTGAGAGGATCTACATTAAAAATAAATGAAAAAACCTCAAAAAGTAAGTTTTCTAATAAAGACAGCACTAATGTTTGTTCTTGTTATAGACGTGGTATGCACAAACACTTGTTAAAGGGCTGCCTACTGATTAAAAAGATGGGCGAAAAATGGAGATTCAAAAAGAAAGACAATAAGAGAGCAATGATCGCTGCTTGGAGTAACAGTGAAAGTGATGAAGAACACACTGCTAACATCTGTCAGACGGCTAAAGAAGTACAAGACGATGAAAGATCTAAGTATGAAAGTATTGATGAGATAGACATATCAGCTCTCTATGAATGCTCCAAAGAAGAATTAATTGATGCCTTAGTTTCCCTAAAGTAGAACAAAGATATCTATCTAAATACAAAGACCTTAAGAAAATTGTTCGAGAATTATATCAAAAGAATATAATTCTTGAAATATTAAATAATGATCATCCTGAAAAAGTTAAAAGTTTAGAAAACAAAATGTGAAATTGAAAGCCAAGTGTGATAAAGATCACAAAATAGTCTTAAAGTTCACATAAGGACAAGAAAATTTGGACAAGCTACTTTGCACCCAAAGAGCATCCTCTAACAAAGAGGGAATTTGATATAATCACTCGAACAAAAAGAAAACCTACAAGAATTTCTTTGTTAAGTCCACTCCACATAAAAAGGATGGTAAAACATGTAATTATTGTTCCAAAGTTGGTTAAATTTCTTATTTATGCCCGTTTCGGAAATCCTCTTCAGCAATTATTGAAATATGGGTTCAAAAAGGAACAAGACCACCGAACATGGTAGCTAGCAATTTTGAATCCAGATTTAACATCAAATGTAGAAGAAATGTTTGATTTTTTTATTTTGTAGGTGTGCTCAAAATCCGGGAAAGACCTATGGTACCTTGATAGTGGATGTTCAAGAGACATGAGGGTTAATGTCTCTTTATTCATCGGAATCGAAAAGAAAGGACATTGAATTGTTACTTTTGGGAACAAACGCATAGGTAAAATAATCGACATTGCAAAAACAGGTAAAGATCCCTCTAATCTCCCTTGATAATATCTATCTTGTTGATGGCTTAAAATTCAATCTTTTAAGTATATCTCTATTATGCGATAAGGGAAACCTCGTGACATTTGACTCAACTCATTGCATGGTTAAAAATAAAAAATATGGGAAAATCACTCTTTATGGTGCTAGAATTGAAAATGTATATGCGATAGACATTAATAATATTCCCTCACACAATTTATCGTGTTTTAAAGCCTCACTTCGTGAGCATAATTGGCTATGACATCATAGATGAGGACATGCAAGCATCCATACAATCTAAAAATTAGCCAAAAATGAGTTAGCACGAGGACTTCCAATGTGTTGTTTTGAATATGATCATTTGCGTGATGCTTATGCTAAAAGAAAACAAGTATGTAGTACCTTTCAGGCAAAGAACAGTATTAGCACGTTCAGAACATTAGAACTCCTCCATATGAACTTATTGGCCCATACCTATACAAATTTTAGGGCATTGCACATATATTATTGTGATTGTTGATGATTATTCTCGTTCCACATGGGTCACTTTTCTAAAAGAAAAAGAACAAAGCTTTTAAAGAATTTTCAAAACTTTATAAACAATTACGAGTTTACAAAAACTCACCAATTGTATTCGTAAAAAGTGATCACGGGAGAGAGTTTAATAAAAAAGAATTTACTAAATTTTGTAGTAATCATCGAATTGCTCACAATTTTTCAGCACCATGTACACCTCAATAGAATGGTGTAGTTGAAAGAAAAATTTGCACTTTAGAGGATACGACATGCAGCATGATATGTGAAAGTAATGTCTCTCGAAAGTTTTGGGTTAAAGTAGTAGATAGCATAAATCATGTTCTAAATCAGTGTTTGATTCGATTAATTTTAAAAAGGACTCCTTATGAATTATTTAAAGGTCATTGACCTAACATATCTTACTTTCGACCATGTGGATGTAAATGCTTTGTTCATAACAATGGCAAAGATAATTTAGAAAAATTTGATGCTAAAAGTGATGAAAGAATATTTGTGGGATATTCTATGCATAGCAAGGTATATAAAAATCTATAATAAATGCACTAAAAATATTGAACAAAGTATTCATGTAGTTTTTGATGAATCTAATGACGGTGTGTTAAGTGGCCCTATAGTACAGAATATTAACTTAAACAAGTATAGCGATGATGAAGAAGAAGCATCAAAAGAGTTAGATGCTGCTAATGAACACCCGCATGAACAACCCTTCAACACAACGCAATAGGAAGATGTCCCATCTCAAGAAGAAGAGGAGCCCACCAATGAGTGGAATTCTCCACCTGATGTAACACAAGAAGAGGTAACTCAAAGACATTATAAGTATAAGTCATATCATGCAATGGACAACCTCTTGACAGATATATCTACAAGGGTAAGAATTCGTTCATCTTTGCATAATTTCTGTGTCTTCTTTGCTTTTATATTGCACGTAGAACCAAAGAATCACCTATAAGCACTTGACCCGAATTGGATAAATATTATGCAAGATGAATTAAATCAACTTGAAAGAAATTAACTATGGACACTTATAACTCAACCAAAATAATACCCGATAATAGGAATAGAATAGGTCTTTAGATATAAATTAGATGAAGCCGGAAATGTTATAAGAAATAAAGTAAGATTAGTGGATAAAGAATACAATCAAAAATAAGGCATTGATTTTGATGAAACTTTTGCCTTCGTTGCACGATTAGAGGCTATCTGCATACTACACATGAACATCAAACTTTATCAAATAGATGTGAAATGTGCCTTCTCAAACAGATATTCATAAGAAGAGGTTTATCTAGATCAATCTCCTGGCTTTAAGAATGTAGACTCTCCCAATCACGTATATAAACTTCAAAAGGCTTTTTATGGTCTAAAACAAGCTCCTAAAGCTTGGTATAAAGGATTGAGGATTCCTCTTAGAACATGAATTTAAAAGAGGACACATTGATAAGACCTTATTTACTAAAACAAAAGGATATGATTTTATAATTGTTCAAATTTATATGGATGACATAATTTTGGAGCTAGAAACAACTCTTTTTGTAAAGAATTCTCCAATCTCACGAGTAAAGCATTTGAAATGAGGAAGAATTAACCTTGTTCTTAGGGCTCCAAATCAAATAGTGTAAAGACAGAATTTTTATTAATCAAAGTAAGTATGTTAATGAGCTCCTAAAGAAATATAAAATGGATCAAGCTAAACATGCTAAGATGTCAATGCCTACAAATGAAAAGTTAGACCTTGATAAAGATGGCAAACTTGTTAGTGAAAAGGTCTATTGAGAAATGATTGGATCTATACTTTATCTTACCTCTAGTCGTCCTGACATCATGTTTAGTGTATGTTTATGTATTATATTTTAAGTTTCCCCTAAAGAATTGGATCTCACTTGTGTAAAAAGAATATTTAGATGCCTAGTTGGAGCTAAAAATCTAGGACTATGATACCCTTGAGGGGGAGAGATCTCTTTAGTAGGATACACTGATGCAGATTATGTAGGACATAAAGTAGATAGAAAAAGTACGTTCACTTGTCAGTTTCTTGGACCAAGCTTAGTTTTTTGGCATCCAAAGGAACAAAATTGCTTAGCACTTTCAGTGACAGAAGCTGAATACATCGCCTCCAATGCAAGTTGTGCACATTTTCTTTGGATTATGTAACAATTACACAATTTAGGTATAAATCTTAAAGAAAAGCCAATAAAATGTGATAATAAAAGTGTTATTAATATTACGAAAAATTTGTGCAACACTCTCCCACCAAACATATTGATGTCCGTCATCATTTCATTCATGACCACGTTGAAAAAGGTCATGTTGTCCTAGAATTTGTGCCTACAAATTATCAATTAGTTGATATTTTTACAAAATCTCTCAGTGAAAATTGATTTAATTTTATTCGACATGAATTTGGAATGCTAAACATTGATCATGAATTGAGAAGAGTCCTCTCTTACGACTAATCCAGTTCTTGAAGTACATTCTAGGGACAATTATTCCTACTCCTTAAAAGGCAATTGGAATTCATGATCATGGAAAGGTAGTTAAAACGGCTCATGAATAAGGTACACAATATCATCCTAGATTCAATTGGTATAGCTTGAAAATTTTATTTCAACGCCTTGACATGAATGTAGCACAAAACAAAATTGAGTGGATTTGATTAGAGAAAATTAATTCATAATTTTTCTTCATTCAAATATCAACAGGATTTCATTATTTTGGAGAAAATTATTTTGTCAAATTAATCTAATTATTTTTAAAATACATCCTGCTATAATTTTTTAATTCGTGCTATTTAACAAAATTAGGCAAAAATTTAATGGTACTAGCAAGTTGATACAACTACTATCCTATTGACCAGTCTTCACTGAAAATATGACAAAGAGATCAGGTATCTTAATTCTTCCGGAGCTCAACAAAAGATGGTTTACATCCTTCCAAAATCACACATTAGGGTTGGTCTTTTCTTCAATTCGCACAATCCAAGTTTTAATTCACCAGTATTACTCCACCCCTCACCCTCCTCCACCTTCACTATTCACCATTGTTATATATCTTCGAGCTCCAACCTTCATCAATGGTGCCCAAGACAAGAGGTGGTGAGGCTCCAACTTCTTCTCTCAAATCGACCCCCTTTACATCCGAGGTCTAGAAATCTAACCAACAGTCAGCCCCGCTTTGGCGGAGTGCTCGAATCTCGATCAAACTAATCTATAAGACCACGCCTCAACCAACCAGCAATGAGCCTCAAGCCATCTCTGATTCTGTGACTACGACCGAACCACATGGAGCTCAGGTTGCATCACCACCGTCTCCATCACTGATAGATTCTCCCGGCGACGTCAGTGTTGCCTCCTCTACCATTGCCACTCCAACTCCATTGCTGCCCAGACACCCATAGTGATATCACCACCATCCTCGGATCCTTCTCCATGCACAACATCCACCAACACTGAGGTAATCCCCTTGGCTTGGTTCCATTCGAGTCTTGCTTGGGATAAATTTCTATCATGATTCATAAATTGATGTTGATGCTATGTTGAATATTTTTAAGGACTAGTTGTGGCCAATTGCTAGACACTACCCGCAGTGTGTTCGCATATTCTATGCTAACGTTAGAACTATTATGATGGGGGGTAAGAATCTCCCTTGAATGCCAAGTGAAATACACCAAATTCACCCTCATTGAGTCGATTTTGAATCAGCTTCTTGGGTTACCTAATGTCACTCAACTCACATTACACCAGTTAGAAGTCAGGAACAAATGCTTAGCTAAGTTTTCTCACCCCTAGCGATAAGCTCAGGCCTCCCACTTACCCTATCTTATCCTACAACAAGACCCTCAGTTATTCTACTATGTGCTCATTCGAATCGTTTTGTCCAAGCTAAACTCCACTAATAGCGTTAATAACAAAACCCTCAAGGCTATATATCTTCTTATGTCTAGAAAGCCTATTAGCTACTTTCAATACATACTAGGGTATATGTCAAAAGTTAGTTTCATTCTATGTCCTACCCCACTACCTTACTCGAGCCTATTAACATGGATCTTTAGACACTTTGGAGTGTCCCTTGAATGTGAGATTTGCTAGGCCAAGTCTGTCCCTACAACACCCCTACATGCTTGAAAATCAATAAGTTCTTTCGGATGAAAGTAGGGAAGAAAATATGGTAATGCTATGTTCCTAGGTTAGTTTTTTACATTATGTTAATATGCTAAGGCCCTACTCTACTTCGTGTTTTTTAGGATTTAGCTAAGAGCTTACATCTCTTTATAGCTTCTTATATCTCCTTACAGCTCCTTACATCCTTAACATAATCCTTATATCTTCTTACATCTTCTTACATCTCCTTACATCTCCTTACATCTTTATACATCTTCTTACATCTCATAGATTTTCTATAACATTCATTTATTTTAGTTATAGAAATATGTATATTTTTTTAATCATACTACCAATATACGAAATTTATAAATATCTTATGAACACAACATTTACATAAACATAAAAACATAATATCATGATGTAAATTATACTAGAGTTTTGACATGAAATATATATTATTATAGATGACCATACATTTATTTATATTTAAAATTATTTACTTAAAATACGAATTTATTTGAAGAGTTGTATTCAATTTTGTTAAAAAAGTTTGTTTGTTTTTTGTTATACTTTGCTTATTCGATCAAACTAATGTTCATATAAAAAATCTTAGACGAAATTTTATTCACCAAATTTATGGGGATTAATATATTTCATTGTTGCGTAATTAACTTAATTAATTGTTTATTTTTAATCAGTATATTATTTTAATATTATTATTTTTTATCCAAAACGTTCATTGTAAAATAAATTATACTATACAACTCTTCAACAATTCAACAACTCCTTATATTAATCCTTACAGCTCCTTACAGCTTCTTACAACTTCTTACAGCTCCTTACATCTCCTTACAGCTCCTTACATTTTCTTGCAACTCCTTACATCTTCTTACAGCTTCTTACAGTTTCTTATATCTCCTCACATCTATCTATCTATCTAAAATGCGAAATAGAATAGGCCCGAAGTTATGTTATGATAGTCCTTTTTGCTAGGTCGCCATAATATGCTCAATTAGCATATTTGATATGCTTGACTTAATATCCTTGATTGATACATTTACGAATGATTATGACAGTAAACATGGCATGCCTATTACATGACAAGATTATTCAAGCCTAAATTGGTTATCAAGCTCATTTTTTTTCATCAAAAAGGTGGAGATTGCTGACTCCCTTAGTAGCTAAATGGTTTTGATGAAACATAAAATTAACTGTGGATTAGGCTATGAAAACGAATGGTAGGCAAATTAGAAATAAGCATCAATAAAGTAGCTATTTTATACTAGTAAATCATGTATATCTTTATGGAAAGACAATGTGTGGGTACCATTTAATATCAAAGGATTTTATTTGATTGATAATTTGGAGTGCTACATAAAGAAATTATCTTCTTAAATGATCTAGCTTATTCAAAATCTGAATTTCAAATTTTTGAGAACCATAAGAGATTACTTGATTTTATGTTGGAGATAGGATTATCTTGCTATGATTTTTTTTTTTTTGGAATAACAAAAATCATGCTTCCCCTCTTTAACCTCGTTGTGCTTGCCATGTCTAAAATGTATGATTTAATCTTGTGATATCTTATTTAAAATTTAGATGAAGAATAAAATTATATTGATTATCTAATTAGATCATGTAGGAATCATTGATATGATATTAATATGCAAAACAATATTAAAAATATCAAAGGATAAAGACATTCTAATCACAAATCAAATCTCTTGGTATTTTATTTGATTTGAAATGCTAGCAAGCAATGTCAATATTACAAGGGCAAGAAAAAGATTCATTGTAGCTATATGTCGTCATTTGCCTTGATTAATTTGATGGAAAATCAAATTAGATCTGTTGGGAGGATTTTAAGGGCACAAAATGAGATTTCAGAGTATTCTAATTATAAATTTCCTTTCTTGATTGAAGGAGGCCACGACCACTTAGCATATAAATAGAGGCCATAAGAGTAAGAGCAAAACATTCAACCAAGTGAAAAAAAAGCATTGAGTTAATGCATTGAACCACTGTGTTCCAAATATTGTTTTGAGACCAAAGATTGAGTTGTGAGACATTATTCTTAATTAAGGAGTGAACTTTTACTGCAGGAAAAGTTATTTGTTGACACGCTTAAAATTGCATTTGCCTGCTGATATATGTGCAGTAGTGTCAGCTCCCCACGCATATGCTAAGCGTGGTGATTGAAATAGTGGAGAATTTTTTCCCACGCTTAATATCTGTGGCAGTGGATCTGGTTGCATCACATAATAAGCGTGTCGAATGTAGTCTTTCACCATGGATTTTATGAGGAAAATGTGTTGCACATGTAAGCGTGGACAGGTTCGTATCAGTATTTGCATTTACATCCTGGTATCGCCGCACATGTAAGCGTTGTAACTTCCGTAGATGCAACTAACTTTTAAACAACTAACTAATTTTGGCGGGCTATTTTGGTGGGCTTTTTTGGAGGCATTTTTTGTGATTTTCATTCCATTTTTAATATTATGTGAAAAAAATTTACATCATATGTAATAAAATTTCTTCCACCTGTAAAATTGGTATTATGCATATACCTAGGACATTTACAAACCATTTAATTATAGTGTTATACATTCACACACATAGACAACAAGCCATAGAAATTACAAAATGTATGATAACTTCATAATTAGTGAAAGGATTATCGTTGTAAAAAATTCACAAGTGCTATACGAGTCAACTAGAAAATGAAACATCCCAAACACATCCTAATAGTGAAAATATGTTCTAACAATGCCATAAAAATACACATCTAACAATATCGTTGTATAATGTCTAACATAAGGGGGAAAAGTCATTTGGATGCGTAGGATTTCGAATTTTTGACTTGCCCTCTTTAAGTGCCTCCATTTCGTATCCCTTCTTTCTGCATCTTACCCTTTGTTGTAACCTAAAAATTACAATGGAAGCATTAGAATTAGAATTATACAATGGTGTAGAACACCAAGTTTTTATATGTGTAAATACATATATTACATGTGCATCGTTTGGAAATACGAAACTAGTTAAATTGCAACTAGGTGATATATATAGTATGCGAATCCTTCTGGGCTAATATGAAGCAACGTATCAATCATCTATATATAATCTACTCTTAATAATGGTTAGAAGAAATATCCTTAAGCATACTTAGCAAAAATGTATAGGTGCCAGCTAGAAGAAGTAGCTAGTATACTCAAAGCTGTAAGCACTATATTCTCCACTCCTTCGATCGATTTTCAACTAGCTTTTGAAATCTTCAAGTAGTATAAGCAAGGAACTGTAATGGAAGTGGTAGCACTTAGTAGGGCTCCAACAAGAGCCATAAGGGCCCCGAAAAATGGGATCGACAAAGCCATAATGACTCGCGAAGCAGCCAATGCAGCTCTTAACAAGATTTTGAATGATTTCTTATTTTAGGTACTTTATTAATTTGGGAGCCAACTCTTAGTTGTGGAGTAATCAGTTTCCATCATCAAGGCATACTTAGATAGAGGAATTAGTTTCTTGGTTGGGAGGTTTAGGGTTATTTATGAGTGTAGAGTTGGACCATGCATCATATACGCAACTTTGGCTGGAAATTTAGGTCCCACATTAAGTATGCTGTTATGAGTGTTAAACTCAAACATGCTTTAGCTTTGCCATGTCTTCATGAGAGGATCAATCACCAAATAGGACCCTAGAATATCATATTCTTCTCCAACATGCCAGAAACATCAATGGATGAACTGTGACAAGTATCAGGTACCTTTATATGAGTGCCCTGAGTTTCATAAGCAAGAAAGAACTTAACATATAACAACTCTATATCACACCAACCAAATTTCTCCTCATCATTGTCCAACACAAAGCACAAGTGACACCAAATTCAAAATCTCCACATTCAAAACCACAACCATTAATATTAACTAAGAAGAGAAGATCACTTACAAGTGTAACTTTGTCCAATTTCGCACGTACAGCAGCATCTAACATATTCGGTTCAGCCCTATGCTTGCAAATTCCCATAGCCTGTATGCAAGATGCATACCTTAAAAAACACTAACAATTATGCAAAACTTGAAAATTTTAAAAATAGCAACTTATGCCACTCTCGCTAGGTAGTAAATAATGAGTTCTCTCTTCTCTGAAGATCGATACTGGTGCACCTCCTTCGGATGATTTTTCACCACTGTATTAACCAATATGTCTACCTGAGCACGACTTAACTGGAAAAAAAAAAAAAAGAAAAAGAAGAAGAACCCATTACTGTGAAATCATAGCACGAGTATACCATATGAATGGTACATGGTTTGCAATCTAAGATACTTGACTAAGTATATATACAAAAGTAAAAGCAATATGTGTACTGGATTCATAATGCTTTGTTCCTATAATTTTCCAGTTCCTTGCTCACTGGACACCTTATGAAGCATAGTTGAGGATGTTTTAGGCGTATCTTTGGCTTGCTTGTTCATCCCCATAACATTTCTCTAATAACCAGCCCAAAACAAAGAATTGCATAATAAACTTAACGTATAATTTAATTAACAAGAAAGCACATGTTCAATTTGTATATACCTTCTGACTATCTAGCTGTCCATCGTTTCTTGTAAGTTGTGCATGAGATCGACCAGTATCATGCTTAGAAGCACCAGGTTGAATAGGATTAGGTCCAACTTCACCGCCATTAACAAGTACAAAATTAGGTTGCAAAGGATTTCGTTGCTGTCCACTCAATGGCTTAGGCAATGGCTAAGAATGCGTCAAAAATTTAAGTTATAAGATACTCCAAAGTAACCAGCACATTTCATTTGTAATTTAATAAATAAAGTTTAGATAAGAGATATTGTTTCTACTCACTTTTGTCTTTGTTGAATGGTTGATTTACCTTGCTAAACTTGCAACTTTTTGCATCTGATTTCCTAAAAGAATATACGTAGATATATAAGTAAGTGTTCATAGTGAAATATAACTTACTAACATCTATTTTTTTTCCTTACCTACAACATTGGAGGTTGAGAGGGCATCCCCAGATTTGGGTGACTTATTACTTCTATACTGATCATGGGCAGTGTCAGATCCTGAAGCTTCATGAGAGCCATCTCCAGACAGAGGTGAATCATGGTTTATGTAATGATCACGAGGAGTGTCATGCCTCGAAGCTTCTTGCGAATCAGTACTCTGTATATGAGTCAAAGCTTAAGGTCCAATAATTTTCATGACAACTTCTGATATTTTACAAAAAATGGTATTTAACATGTATTAGTAACTTAACTTGCCTTGGGGGGAGAATGCTGATCTCAAGTACTAAAAATATAGAATATGATACTTACTAAGTCAGGTTAAGTGGCTGAAGCTTGTGTACCCAACTTAGCATTGAGAACATCTACTTGATTCTCCAAGGTTTGCATTTTTTTTAGAAGTCTTAGCACAAGAGGTGATTCAGCCTGGTGACGCCGGTTACGTATGTCTCTTATAGTTACTCCACGCCCCAATCCCTTAACTTTTCCATGACTTTCACTGCCCATTAGTTTCTGATAGGCAATGTCCTCTGCTTGGACAGTTGACTCTGAGAGGACAACTTCAGAAGACCCCGTCTTTTTCTTTATAATATTCTTCACTGAATCCTACCTCAACGTAAAAGTGTAATTACACATATCCATTAAAATTTTCAATTTCAATAAATGGGAATATAAATGTATTTAAATATATCCAATTACCACAAATTGTTCGGTGATGGGATCATGAAAGGTCTTGTCTTTCTTATTCTGACAAGTCTCAATGAACCATTTAATTAGACTTGCCTCTTGATTATGTTCCCTCTCCTAACACGAGAACATAAATACATGTGTAACATGGATAGCATGACATGTCAATAGCATTTACAATAGTAACGATTAGCATAAGCATAAAAGACTTAACCAACATACAAACTTATCATGCAAAATTGCGAAACTTTGTGAGCCATTGGTGTGAGGATGCAACTGCTTTGCCCTTGCTCTCTTTCCAATCTCAGAGTACTTTTAAATAAGATATAATGCATATCGACACAAAGGATGGTAGTCAGTATATCCCAAACTAAACTTGTTACCATCAATGTAGAAATTTAGCCAGCAATTAAATACTTAGGCTAACCTGAAGCTTGTCTAAAAAACATAAGTCCACAAATCCAGACCACATGGTATCACCGACACCGTAAGAACGCATGAGACCTTTAGTGTTACCTGACTCAGCTACTGGTAAAGCATATAACTCCCCCTTGGTTGTACCTTCCTTAATGTATTTCACCCGTAGAGAACATTTGTAACCTCTTAATCTCTCTCCAATATAGCTCAGAACCTTTTCATCAATAGTTAAATTCAATTATATAACGAACTTCTTCTTCATATCATTAATAAGACAAAACAATCAACTGTAATTGTCATGCTTCGCACGTAGTTTATATTAAACATGAAAAATTAGAAACAAAACAAAGTGGCTCACCCTTATGTAAATCATAATTCGATCCTTAAAGAGTGAGGGCACTAAGCACCAATCCTTATAATTTAGAGGGCATAAACGAGGGCGTTTTTCTATATCAATGAGGAATCGGTTGAAAATACCTCATGCTTTTTTTTACCAGCTGTAAAAACTTATTCAAAGGCATGAGAATTCTGCTTAAAACATCCAAACTAAGCACCACTTTTACAGTGATGCGCCCTCTAAGCTTGCAGACGTTCCCTTGTCCATTTGTTTAAAAAAGTCAAAGTAGCAACATATCAACCATTCAAAGTCATGCAAAGTAATGAATTGAATAAGAATGGTATTAATTACCTAAGACCAACACTTCTTCATCATCATTAAAACCTTCTGGGATAGGCACGAGGGATAGATCAATATCTGTCAAAAGCTCGGTATTTTCATCATTCTCACCAGGAACTTCATCAAAATTGTCCTCTTCACCATCAATGCCATCTAAAAGTGGATCATCAGGTGATGGAGTTTCATTTTGAAGAGAGTTTTGATAGTCCTCAAATGTATGCCTGGAACGAAACATCCCTTACTTCCTATTAACTTATATTTCAAGCGCACATTAGCTTTAAAAAATTAAAAAAAGTTATGTAATATAGGGAAGATGCAAAAGCCATACGCAGCATCAACACGACATTCACTTTAGTATAATCATATCTATGAATTTGAAACTCAAAAAATATAATATCAGAGGATGCAAAAACATTACAATAAACAAAATAGGTTCTTAATAAATCAAATAAAAGGTGTTATAAAACTCTCACAACACTAACAATTTTACATTTTAAGAAACATTAGCCCAATATGTAGGATCTCTAAATTCATCCTCATTTCCAATGTTAGAAGGCATGCACATCATCAACTGGCAATGATCCTAAATGATATGTGTCCCTTGGCTTTACTTTAACCACATGTTCCCAGCCTTTGTCTTTTTTATCTTCACGACTTGTTGTGCTTGAGATGCAAAAATATATGGATCATCCCTTAATGCTCCTCCTTCATGTATCTTGTGTGAGAAATTCAAGAGAGTGAATCCTCTTTTGTCTTTCTTTAGACCCCTTGAATTCACGTTCTCCAATCACAACGAAATAGTACCACCTTGTACTCTGAAAAATAATCTAACTCAATGATGTCATTGATTTTTCCAAATTATGTTTTGCTATCAGCTTCCACTATGACACCAAAATTCTTAATCTTCTTTGACTTATCTCTATTTTGAGTGTGGAATCGATATCCATTGATAATAAATGAATTCATTCTCTTTATAATTGGGCTAGGGCCACTAGCAACAGCCCTAAACAACTTCAACTCTGAATCATTTGTTCCTTTGTTAGACACCTAAGGTACCGGAAAGAGAAATTAGGACAAATGAATAATTCAAAATGGTAATGAATCCGCACAATAAATCAAGCTACAATGACCCTTTCTTGGATCCACCTAGGAAATTCTTCAAGCAATCACTTTTGCTTAAGTCTATAACTTGCCATGTGAGGATAAGATGTCATCTGCTCATTCAGAAAAAGCCTAGAATTAGTCATGTTAATTTTATGTTTTACATGATCAAATAATGTCTTTATATGTACTTAGTAAGTTATACTAACCCATGATATTGATCAATGTCATCAACGTGTAGAAGTATATATCTGTGCGCTTGTTGAAGGCTTAATTCAGGAATTTCAATAATTTGCACCATTCCTTTGGGTTGACCCATAGTACCAAATAGATAAACATCCTCATTGGAGTTATTATAATCATTCCATCATGGTTGATTAAAAACTATTTCCACGCCATCGAAGTACCTTGAACAGAAGGTTATACACTCATATGTAATGTATCCTTCTGCCATTGAACTTTTAGGCTGAGCCCTATTTTTTACGAGGCCTTTTAGGAATGCTAGGAACCTACATAAACAACATAGAACCATAGTAATAGAACTATCATTACATGAATACTTAATAACTTAAACAAAGATTATGCATTCTGACCTTTCTATTGGGTACATCCATCTGTAGAAAACCGACCCTCCGAGCTTTGCTTCCTCAGTTAAGTGCATAACTAGGTGCACCATGACTGTGAAAAAGCTAGGAGGAAGCATTTTATCCATTTTACACAATGTTGTAACCACATTAGCTCCAATTCCATCCAGTTTCTAAATAGACAACTCTTTTGCACATAATTCCTTGAAAAAATTAGACAATGCGCATAAAATATCTACAACATCGATATCTTTTGCTGCTCTTAAGGCAATAGGGAGCAAATCTTGCATCAATATGTGACAATTGTGGCTTTTCAGAATGAACAATTTACACTCCTTTAAATTAACGCATAGAGATATGTTACTTGCATATCCATCAGGGACCTTTAAGTGCTTTAAGATAGTTAGTAAACGTGTCTTTCCCTCATATGACAAAGTTTAAGAAGCAGTGGCGATTTCAAATTTCCCATTTGCTAATTGAATAGGATGAAGTTTTGGCCTTGTCAGCATCAGTTGTAGATCTTTACGTGCTTTGAAGGTATCCTTAGATTTACCCTTAAGATTCAATAACGTACCTAATAAGTTATCACATATGTTCTTCTCAATATGCATTACATCTAGATTATAACGAAGAGGATTATGCTCCCAATATGGCAAATCAAAGATAATACTCCTCTTCTTCCATATTTGCTCTTCATCTTTTTCATTAATCTCTACATTTTGAGCTTCACCCTTACCATAAGAAAATCTTATCCCCTCTAGTTGTTCCAAAACATCACTGCCACTATAAGCATTAGGAGCACAACCAAGCTCTACCTTTCCATCAAATCCCATGTCGTCAAAATAAAAGGGATGATTTTCAGGCAGCCATCTTCTATGACCTATATAGCAAAATTTACGTCCATTTTCCAACCACATTGAATGTGTATCTCTAGCACAAGATAGACATGCAAAGCGATCTTTAGTACTCCACTTACATAACTTCACATATGCAGGGAAGTCGCTAGTAGTAGACTGAAGAACCTCGCGCATTTTGAAATTTGTCTTTGTGTATGCATCAAATACATCTGCCCCATTCTACAACTGTAACAATTCTTTAATCAAAGGTTGAAGATAAACATCGATATCCATGCCAAGAGCCTTTTCCCTAGGTATGATCATAGATAAAATGTTTAAAGGTTGTTTCATACAAAGCCATAAGGGTAAGTTATACGGAATTAACAACACAAGCCAAGTACTGTGTGTTGTACTCATCACACGAAAAGGATTAAACCCATCACTAGCGAGTCCCAATCTAACATTTCGAGGCTCAGAAGCGAAATGAGGATACTGTTCATCAAATTCCTTCCATGCATTTGCATCCGCTGGATGTCTTATGATTCCATCTTTAACCCTATTGTTCATACCAAAAATGTGTGCTTTTTACAGTACCTTTCTACCTAATTTATGCTCGGAATAATTATTATTTTTAGGTTTTTATTTGATTTTATTTTATTTTACAGATATTGAATAATTCGGGAATAATGCCAGGAAAAGATGAAGCAATACTGAAAGATGAAGGACTGAGCCAAGTTAACTCAAACCTGACCAGAAGTCTTTAGCCCATAGCTTTTGTGGCCCAAAAAAAAAATTAAAAATATAAGCCGGTCACGCTTACTGCACGTGACCCGGCCCCCTAACCCCCCTCCTCTTTAATCATCTCTTTCTCTCTCCTCTCTTTCTTCTTCTCAGTGAGAGCTCGAGTAATCCCCCTCCCCGTTTGCTTCTTCATCTCCTCCTCAAACAACCACAATCCTTCATCTTCTCCACTCCACATAGCACCAGTTTTTCTTTCTCCTCCTTCAATGCATCATTCATGGCGCCCGTTACCCATCACCTCACAGCCATTTCGACGGACAAGCAGGGGGCGTTTTTGGAAGCTTTAAAAGGAGGTAGAGCAGCAGAGAATCGAGGGGCAATTCGGGAGTAAGGGTTGATTTTTATTTCTAGATTTCATTAGGTTTAGAATTTCAGTTTTAACGTTTAGTTCAGTTTCGAATTTCTCTATTTTCTATTTATAGATCTCATTTTGAATTTGGGAGTTTCATTTGCATTGGTTCGAATCCTTCAAATTTCTAGTTGGAGTTAGTTCGGTTGAATTAAAACTTCTGCCTTTTGGATCGAATTTCGTCTTTCTATTGCTCAATGTCACGAATTATGTATCCCCTGTTATGCCCTGTTTGCTGATGCCCCTGTTTGCCCTCTCCCTTATTTTGAATTCTCCATCTTTGGGTTGTCCATAGTTTAAATTCTCCTTTCCAGTTCGTTTAGCTATTTCTGGCTGGTTTTGGAAGTTGGATTGTTGGTTTGATTGGGAATTGCAGTTGAATTTGGCAAATCATGCTTTGAGTTCATTTGCTTTGTGTGTTCGTTTGCTCCGCTTGTTGGTTTGGCTTCGAATGCATAATTTCATGAACCAGTTACAGCTAAGTGTTGGTGAGTTCAAGTCGTTTGCAATTTGGAGCCGCTTATTATGGCTGGATTATGTTTAACAATGACAAAATTAAACTGTGCACATCTATTATCTGAGGAATGGTTTGACTTTGGAGTTGGTTAGTTAACATTAGTTTTAAATTAATTTAGCAATTTGGCAACCTAATTTTACAACCATCCCTGAGGACGATATCCGTAATTGTTATGGGGATAAACCGTACGCTTGTGGAAAATCACAAGTAGTTTTTGGCGTCGTTGTCGAGGATGGCGTTGTGAGATTAGGTTGCTTCGAATCGTAGTTTAGTTATTCGAGTCATTTGCATCAATTTCGTTTTAGTTTCATTTTCATTTTAGTAGGTTTCGATTGAGTTTTTATTTTGTTTTAGTAATTTCGTTTAGATTATTTTCGATTGTTGAAGTAAGTTCATGTTTTGATTCTTGTTGTTTAGATTAGTTTCATTTCAATTTTTAGACATTAATCTAGTGTGATTTTTGTAGTTCTAACCAATTTGGTTTTTGTGCCCCCCCCCCCAAAAAAAACAAAGCAACTTTCTTATTAGTCTTTGCTTGTTTAGGGTTTTAGTTTACTTTCTATTTTTGTTTTAGTTTGTTTTCGGTTTTTTATTTTTGTTATCCTAAAAAAAAATGATGCTCATGCTTAGTGTTTAAGCTTTGTCGTTTTGGTCTTTTTCTTTTGGTAATCTTGTTTTATTTTTGTTGGTTTATTTTGTGTGCTTAACTTGCTTCTTCCAGTCTCATGTTTTGTTTTAGTGATTAGTTTGTGATTAGTGTCCTAGAGTCATTTTCATTCCCTGAAAAAAAAAAATTGAAAAGCCAAAAAAAATTTAAAAATTCTTAAAAAATCCAAAAAAGAAAAAAAAAAAAAAGAGTTTCCGGAATGCCAGTTTTTAATTTTTCACAATTTGAGCATGAACCTTTGCGGAGTTATCTGTCTAGGCTTAATGCTTATCGTGCTCAATTGAATCACAATTTCGAGAAATGGAAAATTTATGAGGTCATCGTTGTAGGTCTAAATTCTGAATTTCGTGGTCATATTGAGTCTATTTATCCTGGGGGTCTACTAGGATTATTAACTAGAACTCAGGATGAGGCTTGAGACTTCTTTGAAAAACTAGCTTAAGATAATTATGAGTTTGAACAAGTCAGATGGACTTTAAGATACTCAACTCATGAGTCTGCTTTTTATGCTTATCCTTACCATCAGGACTTCTATGACCCCTCTCATGCTCATGTGCCTCCTGTTTGGTGTGATTACTGCGAATCTTCTAATCATGCTGCTTATACTTACCCTTATCGTGATTTTGATGCTAATTATACAAGTATGGAAAAAAGGTTAAATAAATTGGCTGATAAAGTGATAGAGATAATGAAAGCGAGAATTACTGAACATTCTCACTGTTTTAATCAGAATAGGGAGCAATGTAATGAGTCTGACTCTAATTTAGGATCTCCTAAATCGGAAGTTAGTCTTTCTGATGATTTTGAGCCCCCTTATCAATCTAGGCCTCATTTGCATGATGATCTGTCTTTGCCTAGCCTTGAAAAAGAGAGCAACCCCCTATCACCTGACCTTGCACCACACACTAACTCACAAAAGGATGTCACTGATGATGTCCTAGTTTATGTCGACCCACCCACCACTTTTGATGACTCTTTTGAGTTTGAGGGTCAGGAACCTGAGCGACCTGATGAGTTAGCCATGAGCATCCCATTTGCCATCGAGCATCATGATAAGTTAGACGATATTTCCCAGGAGTCATGTGAGGAGGAAGTTGAGCCCCCTACTTTAGAATTCAATGATGATATTCTTTCTGTAGAATATAAATCTTTTTCATGTGGGTTTAATTTCGTTGAAAATTTTGATGAGGGTATTTGTGTTGAATATGAATCATTCTCTTTTGACCCTCTAATATCTCCTGAGTCATTCCCTGTTAAATATGACTCATTTTGTTTTGACGTCAATGTGAGTTTGGATGTGTACCTGTGTGCTGAATATGAATCTTTTTCTTTTAACTCTATCCAAGCTGACCTTCTTTTTGAATCTCACAAGTTTAAATTTGTTGAGTCTGCAGCCATTGTCCCTGAACATTTTGATTTAGACCAGACTCCTATGCACATTGAACTTAAAGGACTTATGGATTTAGGACCCTTTGCTTTGCCTAGATAGTTTGTTTATGACGACCCTATTTCTAGGCTGATGACCCATGTGCTGGCTGATTTTAAGTATGTTCATCTATTTTTTGATTGGGCCTAACAGTTTGACAAATTGCAGAGGGCCCTTACTTGTGCTGCATTGATAAGGTGGATGTACTTTACTTGGTGCCAATTTTCTTATTTCTTCTACATTGATTTTATTGAGAGTTGGTCGTCTGTGTTTGATAAGCTTCTTCGTGCTTTGTTGGGTTTTGATTTGAATAACAGTCTGTGATTTGTAATAGAGTGGCTAATGCTCCATGGACCTCATCTGAGTGAGGCATAGCTTAGGTGTACTTTAACACCTGACCTAGTATGATCATTCCACTCTCTTCTCTTTCCTCTTCTTTTTCGTTTCTGTTCTTTTTTTTCTGTTAGTTGTGAATATTTAGGACTGTGGTTGTGATGGGTGCTCAATGTTGAGGGGAAATCTGGGCTCTGTTGAGCCGTGTTGGCTGTGATCACCCTTAGTTGTATTTTGTTTTGTGGTTATTTATTAGTTGTTAATATCTACGATTGTTTTTTGAGTTGGTGTTCTGTTCTGTGAGTTTTTTTTTTTTTTTTTGCTTTTCTTTGGTTTTGTTTTGCTTTCTTTTGTGATTGTGCTTTTGGTTTTGATTTTTGTGATTTTGGGTTTTGTTGTGTCTTAGTTTGTATATATTTGTGTTGTGTCTTGGTTTTGCGAGTTGCTTTTTGGCGCCTTGGTTCCCACAATGAGGACATTGTAAAGTTTTAGTGTGGGGGTGAGGTGCCCATTTTTCGGAAAATTTTGGAAACCAATTAAAAAAAAAACAAAACAACTTTGCAAATCTTTGAAAATCCAAAAAGTTTTTGTTTTATTTCTGGGGACATTTTGTATTATTCTGATTAGCTTAAACTCCCTGTGCTTTGATTTTTAGCTTACATATGAACTGATGTGCATGTTAGGTCTTCAACTTCAGTATGTCATTCTTAGCCGTAATTCTAACCCTATTTGGTCATTATCGCTGTGTAATTCAATCCCTATTTATATCATCCTTATTGTTTTAAGGTCTTAGTTTTCCATGATCGGCTCTCCCACTTGTTTTTGGCACAATTACTTTGATTTTTATTGAAAAAAAACGGAGAAAAAAAAGAGGAAAAAATAATGCAGCTAAAAAAATAATAAAAAAAGAAATGAAAAAAGAAAATGAAAAAGAAAAAGAAAGAAAAAGGAAAAAAGAATGAAGTTTGGAACGACAAGTATCCCTTTGAGGCATGCGCTACTGGGTATTACCCTTTGAGGCACGTGCTACTGGGTGTTACCCTTTGAGGCAATACTGCTGCTGGAAAAGCTTGCTTCCTATGTTAATAAACCAATAACGTAGTTTGTGTCAGTCAAGTGTGATTGAGTTTGATTTTGATAAACCTGAGCCCTAGGATGATGATATACATGCACATAAGCACTGGAATGGATTCTAAGTCTTGATGTACAGTGGGGTGAAAAATTAGTATTTTGATGTCATTCATGGGGTAGAGAGTCTTGATGAGTACATTTTGTTTATATGCAGGCCAATATCTTTGTTACATGGGTGATTTGGTTGATTAGAATGTGTATATATCATTCCCCAGCTTTGTACATATTAATTTTTAAGAGAAAAAAAAAGGATTTTCAAGTTATTGTTTATATTTTCTTTTGTAGATTTTGTGGGTATATCTTCTGCAAACCCTCACGAGACCTTACTCGTCCACTATTGATAACCTAGGAGTTTAAAGGGCTTGTTGCACATGCTAAGTGCAACCGTGATTCCTACGAAAGTGAGTTAGGATTTTATTTTGGTTTTCTAGGATTTTTAGTTTTTACTTTACTCGAGGACGAGCAAAACTTTGGTGTGGGGGTATTACCCTATCCTTGTGATGCCAAAGCATATCTTCAGCTATTCTAGAGGACTTATACATCCTCAGTAACCTTGGTATAAGAGAGAAGTATCACAAAACCTTATTTGGCAACTTCTTATCTTTGTCCTTCCATCGGAAAATGTGGCACTTGTCACACTCTTCTTGATTTTCCCTCCCATCCCAATATAAAATACAATCATTTTGACGAGCATGGATCTTTTCATAGCTAAGGCCTAAATCCTTCTTCAACTACTTGCATTTACTCTATGACGATAGAAACCGACTGATTTGAGGGAAAACGGTTACTAAGAGTTGGAGCAACATATCAAATAACTTAATAGGCCAACCGTGCATGGATTTCAAATAGAGTAAGTGCAAGATAAAAGATAGTTTTGGATATTTTGATTTTGCATATAGTTCTTACTCTGCTTGCTCTACTGGCCTTCTATACCTAGCATCTTCATAATTTTCTCCATTATTCATCATAGCATTACAATTAAGTTCATCAATAAGCTCATCATCTAGGCCAAGCATAGGATCCCTAATATCCCATGTATTGTAAGCATCATTATTTTCAACGTTTCCTTCATTATGGATCCCAAAAATATCATTTTATAAACCATTTGTGCCAACATTACCCATAAAATTAGCATCAACACCGTTGTCACTATGCCTTGCATTATGGGGTATTGAATTAGGTTGCATCAAAATTGATTCCCCATGATGCACCCATCTGTGTGGCTAGGCCAAAATCCATAGAACATCAGATGGTATGCCACTTCATCTCTATTATACCAACAATTGCGTGCAACTTTAAAATGATTGCAAGGGTAAACAATTACCTTACTACCCCCGCATTGGCAAAAGCAAAATCTAGGAATGATTGAACTCCATTTATATGCTCAACCGATGTCCTATTTGTATTAATCCAACTTTTATCCATTTACACGAGTAGTGACCTAGAAAGAAAGCATTTTAGTTATAAACATGCAAATGTTACATGGATACAAAAGAAAATATGATTGACAACTAAATAATGTTAGCCTGCTAAAAAAAATTCAAATAAACTAATACAAAGGAAAAGAAGCATATTTGATGACCTAAAATAATTACACAAATACAAAAGATGCTTTAAATTAAAAAGATGTTGTGTGGCACATTAAACGGACATCAGAATCCTAAGTATCATTGGCTCATTCATGTGAAAGGTAGGCAGAGATAAGATCTATGTCTAGATTAACCTACCTATCCTTGAACCCCCCTAATTGTACTCTTTAAAAAAAATAAATGGTCTAAAAGAAGCCCAAGAGCTCAACAATTAAGATACAAAGGAAGATTGAAGAATCAAATACATAGATCAATATATATTAAGTACATTTCTACTTTTTATTAGGAGGGGAGCTTATAGCTATACATAATAAATATTTAAGAATTGTATATATATTTTTCTTTTCATGTAAACTAAGAAGCTTAACATCTATAATAATTTGAAAGATTAAAAAGTTGAAAGTTTAGCACTACTGAAATGATGACATTGAATGTTCAACTGAGCTATGACTGGATAGGGGTCATTTTGGTGATTATTACAAAATTGACATTTATTAAACTTTGGGCCCCCCGTGATGAAGAACGTAAGTTTCGCCCCTATTAGCTTGTCTAAATTGATGAAATTTGACCTCCCTCCATTAAAGTCAAGCACCATTCTATCCAACTATCTGCCCTAATAACAACTCCAGCTTTGAAGTACTATGATCAATTAAGCTTTGACTTTCTTTTCTCTAGGCTTGAAACAAAGAGACAAAGTAGATTATGCCAAAAGGGATCACAAAATACAAAAATAATGGCAGTGTGCACAATATAGAATTTAAGAAAGGGCAACTTAAAGTCAAACAAAAACAACCAAAGTTTGCTCCAATCACAGTAGGGGGCAACAAAATCGAATTAAAAAAAAGGCACAGGGTCTACTCTTTTATGAGGAATAGCTTTGTTCAAGTAAGCCAATCATATAGGAAAAAGCTATGCCCAGAAGTTGCAATGGGAAGAAATTTGTCAACTTAGAAACAAATTAAGACTGAAAAAACTATGCCCAGAACCTTCTGCCAACGACCGATGGAATGCCCAAGGAAAACACATGACTACAGGTAATTAATATTCATTCTTACCAAGATTTGATCATGAAAATACCAGAACTTTCTGGTGATGATCAGTTGAATGAAGATAATGTCTTAGCCCGTGAAATTACCCAAAAATTAGAAACCTTCAGATATTGATTTTGAAGCTAGAGAGGAACACGCACAGCAATAGCAAGGAAAAGGCAAACAAATTGCCCTCCAACATTGGTAGACATAACAAAAATCAAAGCCAAATTACCAACAATGCAAAATAGGGTTTCTGATTTTAAATCTGAAGAAGACAAAGGAAAGCATCAAGCAGGTGCAGTAGGAGGTCTTCAAAACCCAGAATCCTTCGAATTTCACGCATAGGTTAGTCCAATTTGACCAAATCGCACTAGAATTCTAGCAAATCGCACTGGAATTCCTGCCAATCTCACTCGAATTTGAGCCCTAACTCTGTCACAGTCGATTGTGGTGGAGTCGAGTAGAGAAGGAATGTCAAAGGAATGTCAAAGGAATGAATTAAGGGTTTAGGGGTTGTTTTTGTTTTTGACGCAAAGCAGCCTCCAATAAGCCATCAATTAAAAAGGCTTCCTTATTCCCCTTTTTCTTTTTTACATATGCCGCCTTCTGAAGTTAAAAAAAAAAAATTAATAATTTCATCCATCAACCATGCTTATTATGTAAAGAGATTATGAGGATTAAGTCACTGCATTTAGTATGTGTGGACATTAGTTAATTCGACAGTACATCACTTATAAGAGTGGGTATATATTTCCAGCATTTAATTTGTGTGGAGATATTTCTAAGCATTCAACTCCGCCCTTCTGGCCGCCACACATACCCATGTGTGGTTAGACAAGTGCGATCGCATGACTATTTTTTTGTAGTGTTTGAAGTTGTGAGGTCAACTCCCCCAAACTTAAATTAAGAGTTTGGTTTAAGTTTTGGGATCCCGAGATTAGGGAAGCTCTGAGATCTGGTTAGAGAGTTTACTTTAATAAGAGAAGTAGAGAGTTGAATCCTAGAATTGGATAACTCTAAGTGAGGACCTAAGTTTAATTGAGGCCCAACTTTGTTAGAATATCCTTGTGCATTGTCCTCTTTAATTTTTGGATTTGCTTTCAATTTTAATTTTATTTCTGCAGTTACCCTATTCACCCTCCCTAGGGTGATCTGAATCTTCACAACCTATCTAGATTACCTAAGAGTTATTCTAGAGATGCAAAAAGCCATAAGGAAGAAGTCTTTTGTTGAGTTCTTTGGGGCAACAATGACGAGACTAAAATTTGAGAGCAAAATTTTAGAGAAAGAGGAAGTAGAAGTTTGAAGTAGGAAAGAAATGGGTTTCAATTAAATAGAATCCTATATAAACAGTTGGAATTTAACTTCCTTAAAGTGGATACCATGTAATTAAAACATTGTAATGGTACATTAGAAGGAAGCTCCAAATAAGAAGAAGGGCCTAGAATGTGGCCTGAGGTAGCTGAGCTTTCTAAAACTCAAAAGAAATCGTGAAGGCCACCAATCAAAAATTCATTTATGAGTGAGTCTTGATATGAGTGAAGATTCCTCTTAATGTAGTAGTTAAGGACTCTAAATATCTTAAGAGTATTCGAGTGTAAGGCAAATTTTTCCGGAGCTTCTCAGAAGGAGCACACTTCGCCAAGCATGATATTTGCCATATTTACATGGGTTTTTGTGGGTGTGTAATTATCTTTTTTGGGGTTCTCGGTACATAATTATATAATTTTATATCCCTTTCTACTTTGCACTTGGATTTTGGTGTTTTTGATGATATTTTGCATTTTCAGATCAAGAGAACTCAAGAGTGCCTCTGAAAAAGATAAAGAATGATGCAAGAATTTAGACCAATTTAAGTAGATTAAGAAAAATGAGATAGAAACCCAGATTACTTGTATTTACAACACGTCTTACCAAGTTTATTATTGAGCATGACTTGGTTCATTAGTTAATTTTGCATGAAGTGGATTGAAAATCTAAGAACCAGACCATGCTGCTGAAGAATCAGGTTGAACTGGTTATTTTTAGAAAGAATGCAATCATACTTCAAGGAACACTAGCGTGTTTCATGTGATCATGTAAATTCTTTTGAATCGAACTACAAATTTTGTGCCTTTAATAGCAAACATAGGCCAATTGTGTCTCCCAGTGCTAGCACCAAAAACCTGACATGTCTTAAGCACATGATTAGTTTAAAGAATGATAATCGATCCCTTGCTTTAATGGTTTTCAATACCTAGACCCATTAACATAAGAATTATCTCAACTATTCTCTCAATTGATGTGATTTTCCCAAGACTCCATGCAACCAACTTTAAATCTAGTTTTTTGATATCAAAATTTACCTTTTAGTCTTTCATTCACTATCTAGCATGAACAAGAAATTAGCCAAATTACCAAATTATGGACTTGAAAAATTAAACCTTTGAAGTAAATTAAACTTGAAATAAGGAAAGTTCAAAGTATTCAATAACCACAGTCATGCAAATAGACAAAAAGAATCAAATCCTTCGGTTGAAAACTATTAAAACATTATTAAAAAACTAATCTAACTATTGAATAATGAGAGAGAGAAAGAAAGGGGGTAGAGATGCTCAACTTCAATGTTGCCCTTGGATCTCTTGATGCTTGCTCCATCTATAGTCACTTGCAAATCTTCTTTTTCTTCTCCCTTAATCTCTCTCTGAGATGGAAGTATAGTGGTGGATGGATAATAGATGGCTAAAGAATTGTTCCTTTCATCACCAAGTGACCGCAGCAAAATGTCAAATCCTACAGAAGTAGAGTGATCATGCAAAAACACCACAAAAGGGCATGATGGTTAGTATATAATGTGAATGTGCAATAAGGCTATAACCTAATAGGGATGCCTAACACTCCATATACAATCACAAAAGAATTAAAGAAAATACCTATTCGCCTTTTCACCTTAGTTGCATACTTACATGCAATTTATATTTCTTGACATAGATTAATTCTAAATTCCCCAATCTTGTTACAAAGTATTCTACAATTGATGTAGAAATTGAATGAAGAAAGACGAACTAATTTGCATGAATGTTTAACTTCTTTGATAAGTAAATGACTAACTTTAAAGATGCAATGTATGACAAAAAGGAAATTATGTATTGTGCAATTAGATACACCAAGAGTACTAGAAATACATGCTACAAGCAAAAATCATAAACACAATTAGAATGTGTTTGGTTGAGAAAGATGCTTTCTCAAAATTCCATGAGAAATGTTTTTCCAAGACAAATGAATTTTGGTAAAATAATAATTTAATAAAATACATAGTTTTTTCAAATTATTTAAAAAAAGATCTTGAATTTAGATAAAACAAGGGGAAAGAAGTGTATTAACTTGTCGAATGAGAGGAGAAGAGGGAGGAGACAAGAGATATAAAAGAGAGAGAGAAGGGGGGTAGAGAGTAGTTGGCTAGATTATTAGGGAAAAGAGAGTAGCTATCAGTTCGCAAATATGAAGAAGGAGAATCATTACATCATTGGATGGTAAAGAGATCCAGTAAATGTTGACACTTTGGAGACAAATAAAATGACTAATTGGATCATTAGAGAACAAAAACAAAATAATCAGCTAATTGAGACTTGGAAAGAGAACAAAACTAAATAATTGGTTAAAAAGTAAGAGGGAAATAGCTAATTGAGATTTGAAGGAGTAAGAAGATAGCTAGTATCTGTGATTTGGATAGGGATAATAGTAAATGAGACTGGTACAACACTGATTCCTAGTGTAGATAACGTCAGACTTGCAAGGACACAACTGGGTTAATAAAGCTATGTGTGTGTGTAAGAGAGACTCATTGAAAATCGAGAGGAGAGGGAAAGTTGTTTCTTATAAGAAAATGGAAATCATTATTAATAAAAAGTCATACTTCTATGTAATCAATATCTCTGGGTTAATAAAGCTATGTGTGTGTGTGTGTGTGTGTGGAAGAGAGACTCATTGAAAGTCGAGAGAAGAGAGAAAGTTGTTTCTTATAAGAAAATGGAAATCATTATTAATAGAAAGTCATACTTCCATATAATCAATATCTCTGAACAAGTGACAAAGCGCTAATGGAGAGCCCTGAGGGTGGCAAACTGTGATGAACGATGACTGAGGAGAGAGATTTGCAATCCCGATCCATAAAGAAATTGAAGAAAGGAATTGGGTGGCCTGATTGCAATATAGGACATGAGATAGAAGAGGGTGCTAACACCATATCTAGCTTGGGACAAAACCCTACACATGGTGGGTATAGCTTTGCAGAAGGATCGTTTAGGGACAAGGTGCTAAGAATATCACAAAATCATAGTGTTTTGATGAATTCAGGCTGGGAATAAGAAGGATCTGATTGAGACACTGATGATGATATAGAAGATACAGGTGAGGATATTCCAATGTGCCCAACAATTTGACTGTCAAAAACAAAAAAAGAACGACTGAGAAAGCCATGGAGGAAAACCCTGATTGTAAAATTGTTTGATAAACGTTTAGGGTTTATGCACCTACGAAAAGGACTAAAAGCTAAATGGGCCTTGAAAGGAGAATTTAATCTCATTGATATTGGATTTGACTATTTTATAGTCAATTTTGCATGTGCTGAAGGTTATGAATATGTCGTCACTTAAAGGCCTTGGCTCATTGGTGGTAGTTACCTTGCTATAAAGAAGTGGATCCCAAATTCTGTTCTAAACAAGGAGTCTATTCGTATTTTGATAGGTTGGATCAAAATTCCGAGGACCAGTGTTGAATACTTCGATAAGGGCTTCTCAGACAAGATTAGGGAGAAAGTGTGGATGATGGCAGGAATTAATAAAACTATGGCTACTAGAAAGCGGTCAATTCACGAGACTGCACGTGGAAATCGATTTGTCAAAACCACTTCTATCCAAGTTCAGGATAAATGAAAGAATTTGGTGCATACAATACAAAGGCCTACGAATGGTGTGCTTCAACTGCAAGAAGGTTTAGCATAAAGAGGAGCGTTATCCCCTCAACATGAATGACTCCCATAATTTACAAGCACATGAGAATCGCATATTGGATCCCATGACATCTATCTCGGAGCAACGACCAGAATGTGTTGAAGAATTCGGCTCCTGGATGCTTATTAGAAAGACTCATAAAAGGAAAAGCATAAGCAATGATGGATCCTCATCAAGGGACAAAGGCGGTCAACAAAATCGAGATAGAGCTCAGAAGAATGCTAAGGGTCCATTGAGGAATAATATCCAGCCCGATCCTGCAATTGGGAATGTCGTGTTGAATCCTGGTAAGAACCGTAACTTAACAATAAGTTGGTAAATCACCCTACCATCAATGGGGAAAGAGGGTCTCAGTTTGAACCTTTGGCTTGTCTAAAGGAAGAAAAATAGGAAAATAATGAGATGGTACTCATGGAAGAGGAAGAAGAGATAGCCACTATAGTGGCAGCAGATAAAACTAGCAAAGGACCTGGCGTGAAAACTAGTATTCCACTCAAATCAAGTAAACAATCCAAGTTGTATACTGAATAAGAAAACTGAGATTGGTTCTAAGCTCCCATTTGCACCGTAAATGTGGGTGTGGATCCACTTGAAACGCCAAACCTAACTATTGGAAAATTGTTGACCCCATCATTATGTAATGTAAGGTTTTGATGATAACAAACACAAATGGAATATACACTTGAGTGTGTTGATCGAACAGGTTCCAAATACTGTTTGGAAAGCTTTGAAATTGCTTGATTAACTATGGTTGAGAATAGGTTCTTACTGCTATTCTCAAGTCTTAAAACTGCTTGACTAATGGATTATCAAGAATAGGTACTCAAGTCAGCGATACAAGAACAGCCGTGAAGAACAGGTCCTGCGAAGAGTTTGAAGCACAGGATATAAGTGCAGCTGTGAGAAACAGATCCTGTGAAGTGTTTGCAGCAAATTCGTCTCTCTGCAAGATGACTGGTCGTTACAACAAGATGTCTTGATTTGATTTAGATTTTATATTTTTAGACTCTTGTTAATATGCCAATTAGAAAGTCTTAATTTACCACTTACTTGAAATGGTTTTGCTTTTTGGAAAATATTTCGGATCACCTTTCAAAACAATCCTGGAAACAGGGTGGTCAGGGTGTTCCCAGATTAAGCTGCGAAAAAATGATTTCACACGATTTTTCTATCTCCGATTTTTGGGCAGCTTCTCCAAGATTTGCAAGAAAGATTTTTCTATGGAGTATCTTACCCCTTACCCTAAAAACGGTTATGAAAATCTAAGGGGATTTGCAAAATCTTTTTGAATAAAAAGAATATCCAATTTTTGGCAAGTGGATAAGGTTGTCGAGAAAAACATGGGCCAGTTGCTGTGAATCACCGCCTTATGCACACGGTTTAGGAAGTGTTTCCAGCTTGTGTTTCCTCATCCCTTGTGGCTAAAGAATTCTATATTCTTTAGGGATTTTAGTTTCCAAAAATTTGAGGAATTGTTTTTCCAAGCACTATATAAAGTCGCTTCTTGGAACGTTAGAAGCATCGGTTTTCAAAGGGTAAATTCAGTGTTCATGAGCTTAAAAGTTTCAAAGAAAACCGTGTCTAGTGAGTGAGTTATTTGAGCTTTCAAAGTTGGCATACTAGGACTTCATCGTACCCTATATTAGCTTAGTTGAAAAGCATTATAATAGGGTGTTTTTCTTTATTCTCTTCTTTCATCAAAGTGAGAGTTGAGTGTGTCCAAGCCTAGGGAGGCTTTGGACGTGTGTAATTTGTCTTGGGAAGACAATTATGTTAGTGTGTCCAAATCAAGGCGATTTTAGACGTGGGGTAACCTGTCTTAGGGAAGACGGTTACGTGTGTTACAAGTTGTAACAAGGTGTGTTACTATTGTAACGTGTTTAGCCCGTTTAGTGAAGTGTGTAAATCCTACAGGAGGTAGGTCGTGGTTTTTTCACCTCAGTTGGGCTAGAGGTGTTTCCACGTAAAAATCCTGTGTCCATTATTTCCGCATTCAATTTTGTTGGATTTTCGGTTCTGCATATCTCAGGAATAGCCAGCGCGAACAGGGTCTAAGACTGTTTGCCAGCATATTGCGAAAATCTGACACCACAATTCACCCCCCCTCTTGTGGTTGTGTACTCTCAATTCTAACAAGTGGTATCAGAGCAGGTTCTCATTAGAAAGATTAACATCTTGAGAGATCCTAAACATGAGTACACCATAGAGCATACTTGAGGGGCAATCCATAACTCGACCACCATACTTTAATGGTCCACATTATAGTTGGTGGAAGAATAGAATAGAAAACTACATTCAAGCTGAGGACTACGAGTTATGGATGCTTATCAAGAATGGACCACTCATTCCCACAAAAGTGATTGAAGATGGAAGCAAAGTTCCTAAAAAGCCTGAGGAGTTCAATGCCGAAGACTTCAAGATGATGGAGAAAAACGCCAAAGCCAAAAAACTCTTGTATTTTGGTCTTGGTCCGGATGAGTATACTCGTATCTCTGAGTGCGAATCAGCCAAGGACATATGGGATGCCCTTCAAGTAGCTCATGAAGGTACAAACCAAGTCAAACAATCACGTATTGAGTTACTTATGAGAAAGTACGAACTGTTTGAGATGGGTGATCGTGAAACGGTGATGGACATGTATACCCGTTTCACCCATATAACAAATGAGTTAAAATCTTTAGGAAAGTCCTTCACCACCAAAGAGTTGGTGAGGAAGATCCTAAGGTTTTTACGTCATTCTTGGGAAGCCAAAGTTACAGCTATTCAAGAGGCCAAGGACATGAAAAAGATCACCTTGGACGAACTGATTGGAAACCTCCAAACCTATGAACTTAGGAGAAATTCCTAACAACAAGAGGAGATCAAGAAAGACCAGGGAATTGCTCTAAAAGTCATGGAGGAGGATAGCTTAGACCTTGATGATGAAGAAATGGCAATGATCACCCGCAAATTCAAAAAGTTTTTTAAGAAGGCCAAGGAGAACACAAAGAAGAAAAACTTCAGCAAGTTCAAGAACAGTGACCAGGAACAGTTCTCAGGGTGTTTCAAATGTGGTAAGCTTGACCACATTGTGAAAAACTGTCCACTGCTTAAAGAGGAACAAGAGGCCGAACAGTCCAGGGAACAGGGCAGGAAACAGGCTGGGAACAGTTCTGCCAGGCGCTTTACAAGGGCAATGGTTGCGGCTTGGGGTGATTCTACCGAGGATGAGGAAGGGACTGAAGAAGAAGATGCTGCTATAGCTCTTATGGCCAGAAGTGACTCTAACTCAGATGATGAGCCTTTGGACAGCTTAGCTCAACTTAAGGATAAGGTACGTGGTCTAAATAAAGCAAAACTTGAAGAGTTATTATTCACTTTGATGAATGAGTGTGATGCTATTAATTCTGAAAATTGCACGTTAAAGGATGCATGTTCTGAGTTAAAAAAGGATATTAGAGAATTAGAGCATGAAAAAAAAATCCTTAAAAGTAAAAAAATTAAAATTGATATAAAGAACATTGTTTTGCATGAAGACCTCAATAAGTTCAAAGAGACCTTAAGTATGAAGGAAGAGGCTTTTGCTACTGACTTCACTAAGCTTGAAAATGAGTCCCTCAAACTGAAACAGAAGGTTGAATCCCTGCTTGTTGAGAACAATAAATTGCTTGAAAAATTAAAACTAGTAGAATCAGAGCTTGCTGTAAACAGGCGCAGAAACAGGTTCTCACAGGCGCTAAATTGGCTGAACACTCACTTTAACTGAGGCAAAAGAGGATTAGGCTTTATGACTAAGCACACCGTTTACCCTGTTAATAGAAAATATGTGGGATTACCTGAAAATATTGTTTGTTTTCATTGTGGTAAAACGGGGCATTATCAGTACACTTGTCCTATAAGAAGGTATGCCATGGAAAAGAACTTGATTCATGTAAAACAAATATGGGTTAGAAAAGATGAGATTTGCACTTCAAAAAGAATGGGACCCAAGTGGATCTGGGTTCCAAAACTAACCCCTAATTTGTTTTGCAGGCTAAAGTGAGGGGGAACAATCCGGCAAACAACCCAGCAAACAGCCCAGGGAACAACCCAGGGAACAACCTAGGGAACAGCCTAGGGAGCAACCCAGGGAACAGCGAGCTGTGGTATGTTGATGTTCAAGGCATATGACTGGTAAGAAATCAAACTTCCTCTCACTTATAGCCTCTGATGGAGGGAGTGTGGCATTTGGTAACGGTAAATCAGGGACAATTGTCGGTATAGGTAAGATAGGTGAGTCACTCCCCCATTCAATTGACAATGTATATCTTGTAGATGGTTTGAAACATAATTTACTTAGTGTGTCCCAACTGTGTGATAAAGACAACCTAGTAGTGTTTTTTCCAAAACATTGCTTGGTTATTAATATGAACACAGGAGATGTCATGTTGAGGGGGAAGCGACACAAAAATATATATAAAGTGTGTATTTCTTCTCTTCCCCAAAATAATCTGACTTGTTTAAGTGCTTTGAATGATGATGTTATGCATTGGCACAAGAGACTAGGTCATGCAAGTCTCTCTTTTTTTGAACAAACTGGTTTCCAAAGATCTAGTCGTCGGCTTACCTTCCATCAAATAAAATGATGGCAAGGTGTGTGACACTTGTGCTAGGGGGAAACAAGTTAGAAATCCTTTTAAATTGAAAAATTGTGTTAGCACTACCTGACCTCTCGAATTGTTACATGTTGATTTGTGTGGCCCTATGAGGATCATGAGTAGTGGTGGGAAGAGGTATCTACTTGTTGTAGTGGATGACTACTCTCGTTTCACTTGGACCCTGTTTTTGGCTTCTAAAGATGAAAATTTTGAAAAATTTCTTGCATTCATTAAAAAGACTGAAAAGAGAGTAGGACACTCATTGGTGTGTCTAAGGTCTTATCATGGTACAGAATTTGAAAATTCGAGCTTTATTGACTATTGTAATAAGCATGGTGTTGATCATAATTTTTCAGCTCCGAGAACACCCCAGCAGAACGGGGTGGTAGAGCGTAAAAATCGTACTCTAGAAGACATGACTAGAACAATGCTTGTTGCTAGTGGTCTTCCTAGAAACTTTTGGGTTGAAGCTTTGAACACATCATGTTACATTATAAATAGATGCATGATCAGACCTATTCTAAACAAAAGTCCTTATGAGCTTCTCAAGGGTAGAAAACCCAATATTATGCATTTGAGAGTATTTGGTTGTAAATGTTTTGTGCATAATAATGGGAAGGATGCCTTAGGAAAATTTGATCTAAGGAATGATGAGGCGATATTTCTTGGCTACTCCTCACACAGTAAAGCATACAAAGTGTTTAATAAACGAACTTTGTGTGTTGAGGAGAGTGTGCATGTGCTACTTGATGAAACTAACTCTCTAGTTGAGATTGATGCACAGGATGATGATTTCGAACTGGGCCTTGCTAGAAAAGACTCATTGCTCACACATGAAGAAGGTAAGTATCCCAAGGATGGAACAGGACCTGGAGCTGTTTCCTTGAAAGATGGACAAGGTCTGAACCAAACAGGGGGAAGTATTGCTGAACCCAGTTTGGAACAAAACCAACCTAACACCCCAGAAACAGGCTCCAGAACAGGCCCGGGAATAGGCTGCAGATCAGGCTTAGGAACAGGCTCCGAATCAGTTTCTGAACCTGTTCCCTCAAGTATCCAAGCAAGAGTAGAAAGCGTGTCTGTGGATCCGCTTACTCCACGACCATGGAAGCACCAAACTCTTGCAGATTCAGATTGGGTTACAGCAATGCAAAAGGAGCTTCATCAGTTTGAAAGGAACAAGGTGTGGCATCTTGTACCTTAGCCGGAAGACAAGATCAATTATTGGCACCAAGTGGGTGTTCCGAAACAAGCTTGATGAGCTCGGAACAGTCACTAGGAACAAGGCCCGGCTGGTGGTTCAAGGCTACAACCAACTGATGCTGACTATGCAGGTTTCTTGGTTGATAGAAAAAGCACCTTAGGTATGGCTCATTTTCTTGGACCCTGTTTGGTATCTTGGGCAACCAAGACACAACACTCAGTTGCCATGTCCACAGCATAAGTTGAAAATGTTGCAGCTGCTTCTTGTTGTGCTCAATTATTGTGGATAAGGCAACAACTCAAAGATTTTTGTGTTGACACGGGATGCATTCCTATATTTTGTGATAATACAAGTGCAATTAATATTTCCAAAAACCCTTGTCAACATAAAAGGACTAAACATATTGACATTCGTCATCACTTTTTGAGAGACAATGTTGAAAAAGGCTTGGTTTCAATGAATTTCTGTGCCACCAGTAAGCAAATTGTTGATAATTTTACCAAGGCACTAAAATAGAGAACAGTTTGAGAAGAACAGACTTGAATTAGGTTTGATTAAAATGACTTGAGCATGCTTAATTAACCCCCAATGCTTGTCTAGTAAAAGGTTTTTCAGGTCATACATCTTGCTTCATTGGATGCAGTCAAACTTTGGTGCTGTATTTAGCACATGTATGGAATACAGCTTGCTGACAATCGTTGAGGTCTGATGATATTGCCCTTATTGTCCTATGTTGCCAAACAACTGACAGCAAGAACAGGCACCAAGAACAGGTATAACCACTGTTTGTCAATTTGTGCAAATCAGGTAGTTCAAGTTTAGTTGTTGGACATTCAATTTTTTTCTAGACAAAAGGAGGCCGACATCTTTTCTCTCATTTTTCTCTCGGTCAGGCCCCCGAAACAGTTCTCTCTCTCTGTCTCAAAGAATTCATCTCCCACTCACCTTTCTTCCTGCTCAAAATCTTTAAACTCTAAAATTCAAACCTCTCGCCTCTCTCCATACATCAACAATGGCAAGAACCCGAGGTGGAATTGCCTCCTCCAAGTGCCAAGTCTCTTCCCCATGTGCACGAATTCCGAAGTAAAAGTGGTCATACATGGCGTCGCCGCCGGCTTTGCCCACGCCGCAAAATATGGAGACCATACTAAGTGAGACGGCGACATCTGAAAGAGTGAGGAAGGAACTGGGTGATGTTACCACCTGAAATTGGGTGGGACTTGGAATTGTTTGAACCTGTTTTTGAACAACCTGTGGTTAAAAGCTCCACTAGACCGAGTGAGGTCCAAACCGAAGTTGTTGATGTTGTTGATATGGATGATGGCTCGTCTCCATCTGAGGGAGACTCGGATGATGTGCATATAACCAGATGTAAAATTATGCTGGCAGAAAGAAGGTCGGGACCTGTTTCTGACTTTAGTAAACTGCAACCTAAGCCCAGTCCTGTTTTTGAAGAGATGTTGGATGATTTTGCGAAGAAGGTTGCTGATATTGATGTAGATTTGGGTGAGGGGCCTGAGACCCCTGTTGAAAATGTTCAAACAACACCGGTGCAAATACCCTAAACCGGTGAGGGTCAAAAGAAGAAAAGAATTAAGGTGCCTGCGGGACGAACAGATCTCCCACTTGTTCGATAGTTTAAGGGCATGCAAGCTAGAAGGACTAAGCAAGCTAAAGCCTCCTCTTCACCCTTACAACCCAGATCTGCTAAACCTAAACCTACTTCTAAACAGTTTGCTCTACTTGTTTGCCCTCTGTGTCCACAACTGTTTGCTCTACTTGTTTGTGCATTTGACTATTAGTGGTGTATGCCTATTCTACTTGTGTGTTTCTACTGTTACTTGTTCTTGAATCACTGGGATGGCCAATATCATTACTGTACCATATACTTGAGTGTAACACAAAGTTGTTTTTCCTCCATTACCCAAGAGGTGGTGACTGCAAACACCCTGCTTCTCTTGTTTGACCAGACCACCCATTTTCGATGATGTCAAAAGGGGGAAGATGGGCATGACCATGATTGTTTTAGTTTGACCTAGCTTCAGTTAACTTCTCAAAACAAAAAAAGGGGGAAGATGGGCTTGACCATGAATGTTTTATCTTGAAACCTGCTTTTGCCTTTTATGTCAATATGGTCATTTGGTTTGTCATCATCAAAAAGGGGGAAATTGCTGGGAAATTGTTGACCCCATCATAATGTGATGTAAGGTTTTGATGATAACAAACACAAATGGAATATACACCTGAGTGTGTTGATCGAATAGGTTCCAAATACTGTTTGGAAAGCTTTGAAATTGCTTGATTAACCATGGTCGAGAATAGGTTCTTACTGCTGTTCTCAAGTCTTAAAACTGCTTGACTAATGGATTATCAAGAACAGGTACTCAAGTCAGCGATACAAGAACAGCCGTGAAAAACAGGTCCTGCGAAGAGTTCGAAGCACAGGATATAAGTGCAGCTGT
The DNA here is from genome assembly GCA_029747015.1 of Carnegiea gigantea. NCBI lineage: Eukaryota > Viridiplantae > Streptophyta > Magnoliopsida > Caryophyllales > Cactaceae > Carnegiea > Carnegiea gigantea. Next base: position 113,634 of record JAKOGI010001393.1, read on the forward strand.
GAGAAACAGATCCTGTAAAGTGTTTGCAGCAAATTCGTCTCTCTACAAGATGACTGGTCGTTACAACAAGATGTCTTGATTTGATTTAGATTTTATATTTTTAGACTCTTGTTAATATGCCAATTAGAAAGTCTTAATTTACCACTTACTTGAAATGGTTTTGCTTTTTGGAAAATATTTCGGATCACCTTTCAAAACAATCCTGGAAACAGGGTGGTCAGGGTGTTCCCAGATTAAGCTGCAAAAAAATGATTTCACACGATTTTTCTATCTCCGATTTTTGGGCAGCTTCTCCAAAATTTACAAGAAAAATTTTTCTATGGAGTATCTTACCCCTTACCCTAAAAACGGTTATGAAAATCTAGGGGGATTTGCAAAATCTTTTTGAATAAAAAGAATATCCAATTTTTGGCAAGTGGATAAGGCTGTCGAGAAAAACATGAGCTAGTTGCTGTGAATCACCACCTTACGCACACGGTTTAGGAAGTGTTTCCAGCTCATGTTTCCTCAACCCTTGTGGCTAAAGAATTCTATATTCTTTAGGGATTTTAGTTTCCAAAAATTTAAGGAATTGTTTTTCCAAGCACTATATAAAGTCGCTTCTTGGAACGTTAGAAGCATCGGTTTTCAAAGGGTAAATTCAGTGTTCATGAGCTTAAAAGTTTCAAAGAAAACCGTGTCTAGTGAGTGAGTTATTTGAGCTTTCAAAGTTGGCATACTAGGACTTCATCGTACCCTATATTAGCTTAGTTGAAAAGCATTATAATAGGGTGTTTTTTTTTATTCTCTTCTTTCATCAAAGTGAGAGTTGTGTGTGTCCAAGCCTAGGGAGGCTTTGGACGTGTGTAATTTGTCTTGGGAAGACAATTACGTTAGTGTGTCCAAATCAAGGCGATTTTGGACGTGGGGTAACCTGTCTTAGGGAAGACGGTTACGTGTGTTACAAGTTGTAACAAGGTGTGTTACTATTGTAACGTGTTTAGCCCGTTTAGTGAAGTGTGTAAATCCTACAGGAGGTAGGTCGTGGTTTTTTCACCTCAGTTGGGCTAGAGGTGTTTCCACGTAAAAATCCTGTGTCCATTATTTCCGCATTCAATTTTGTTGGATTTTCGATTCTGCATATCTCAGGAACAGCCTGCGCGAACAGGGTCTAAGACTGTTTGCGAGCATATTGCGAAAATCTGACACCACAATTCACCCCCCTCTTGTGGTTGTGTTCTCTCAATTCTAACACTAACTTCATTCTATGCTATTCCTAAGACATCCCATATAGATAAGGAAAATTGTAAGCTAGTGAATGTGGATGTGAATATTGATTCGAGCAAGGGATCACCCATTGAGCAGTGGGCTTCACCCATACATGATAGACAGCCAGATATGAGTACCATGATTGTGCAAGTGAAGGAAACACCCCCTAGTGCCTTTCGCTAGCATGAGATTAGACAACATTTTTTGAGCAATGGGATCCATTCTAGAGACCCTCCTAATATTAATTTAGTTGCCGCCCCTTCAAATGGTATAGTACATTATCAAGTTGATGATGAACTTACCTCACAGGATTTCCCTAATGTGATAGAGGGCCTCGCCTCAAAGGGTAGGCCTCCCTAAGATACTGACATGTTGGTTGAATAGACTATGTTATGTTCTATATTTGTAATTGTTTTTTACTGATTCAAGCTAGCATTATAACCTATAATGTTTAGGGAACTGAAAGCCGACATTTTCTATGAGTTTTAAAGGAATGAATTCATCTCTATGATCCATCGATTCTTACTATCTTTGAAACAAAAATTAACAGACAACAAGCAGGAGATGTGTGCAAAAGAATTAGCTTCAATAGCCGAGTTAGAGTAGATGCTCATAGTTTTAGAGGTGGTATATGGCTATTTTGGATAGGATCATGAATTTGTTATTACCATCAAAGATATTGACGAGCAGGCTATTACCGTGGAAGTTCGCAAGTTAAGGTCATCTCCATGGTATTTTACGACAGTCTACCGTAGCCCAAATGACAATCTTTGATACCCCCTTTGGGAAAAACTATCTAATTTTAATGCTACTATTTATAATCCTTGGCTCCTTGTAGGTGACTTTAATGATACAACCTCTATGGGCGAGAGACAAGGGTGTAGCCCAGACCTTGAGAGACGTTGTACTCGCTTTAACATCTAAATACACATCAATGGGTTTGTGGATCTTGTGTTTTCAGGCCCTCCATTCACATGGGCAAGGGGTAAAACTAAAGCAATAAGAAAATAAGTGTGACTAGACTAAGGGATTTGTTCACCTAGTTGGTGTTTACTCTTTTAAGAAGCCTCCGTGAAACACCTTGTTCAACATTAATTAGATCATAATCCCGTCCTTATCTTCCTGTTTAGAGGAGGTGAAGTAGTATGAGGTGATAAACCTTTCCGTTTGCAAGTGGCTTGCTTACTTATGAGTGGATTGAAGGAGTGTTCAAGGAGGCCTGGAAGCCAGATACACCACTATATCCTCTTCTCAATCAGGTGGTTAGTAGCTGAAATCGAGAGGTTCTTGATAATCTCTTTTTTAGGAAGATGACCTATGGTCAAGAATTGATGGAGTCCAACAAAAAATTGCTTAAAGACTTTATTCACATCTCTTAAAATTGGGAACCGAGCTCAGGGTTGGTTTTGATGTTGTACTTAACAAATTAGAAATTCTTTGGTGATAAAAATCCGAGACAGGGTCTATATGGGATGGAGATAGAAGCACGCGGTACTATCATTTAAGTACTATCATCAGATGTTCTACTGAAAAAAATAGAAGCCCTTAAAGACAAGTATGGTAACTGGCTTAAAGAGGCAAATGATGTTGAGGGTATGGTTCATGACTTCTTTGTGGACCTTTGTAAGGACCCTCAGCTTAGCATGCATAGCAATGTACTTGGTGGAGGGATGCTCCCTTCTTTTTCTCCTGATGATGTTGTATGCCTTTCTGAGCCTTCGTTAGAGATGATGTAAAACAAGCGCTTTTCAACATAAGGCCTTTTAAAGCCCTAGGACTAGATGGCTTCCAAGCGGGATTCTATCAGCGTTTCTCGAAGTTTTCGTCCCATAGCTTTATCCACTTGGCTTTAAATGATTAGGTTTCCCCTCCTAAACTTAATAAGACATTACTTGTCTTCCTTCCAAAAGTGGAGAACCCAGAGTGTATAACCCAGTTGTACCTAATAAGTCTGTGTAATGTAGCTTATAAAGCGATTTCTTAGGCGATTGTTGATAGGTTGAAGCCTTTCCTACCCGGATTGATAGCCCCCACTCAATGTAGTTTTGTCCCGAGTAGACAAATCACAGGTAATGTGGTTATCATTCTAGAAGTTTTATATAGCTTGAGATGCAAAAAAGGTACAAAAGGATCCCTAATTATTAAAGATGACCTGGAAAAGACGTACGACCGCTTGCGATGGAGCTTTATTTGAGATACCTTAGTAGACACGTAGCTTCCTACGAATCTTATGCATGTAATCATGAAATTTGTTACATCTCCCTCATTGTGTGTGCTATGGAGTGGGTTTAAAACAGACTCGTTCCTACCATCTCGAGGTCTTTGACTGGGAGATCCGCTTTCCTATCTTTTTTTTCTTTCCATCAAATGTCTTAACCATATTATTTTAATTTTGGAGGCGGTTAATTGTGGTGCATCGAAACCCATAAAAGTTTTACAGAAATGGTCCTAAGATATCCAACTAATTCTTCGCGGATAATCTTATCCTGTTCGCAGACGCTTTAGTGGACCAAGCCATTGTTATCCAAAATTTCCTGGATCAGTTTTGTGGCACCTTAGGGTAAAGAGTCAGCTTAGAAAAATCCAAAATTTTCTTCTTGAACAACTCTGACCAATCTGTTGCTGCTCATATTAGTGATATTATGGGTATATCCATTACCCAGGACTTGGGGAAATATATGGGTGTACCCACATTAAATAGATGGGTATTGAGATAGACTTCCTAACATGTCATTGATTGGGTGAATAAGAAGTTGAGTGGCTGGAAATCTTGAACTTTGTTCACTGTGGGAAGAGTAATACTCACTCAATCTGTTATTTCCTCTCTTCCCCTATACACCGTGTAATCTACAAAACTCCCAAGGTTCGTTTGTGATGAAGTAGACAAGAAGACACCCGAATGTTTATTTGGGGGGTGAGGAGAAAGGAAAAGGTACCATTGGTCTCATGCGGCATGCTGATAAAACCTTGGAACGAAGGGCGTTTTGGTTTCAGATCGATGTGGCAAGCAAACTCTGTATTCCTTGCTAATCTCAGTTGGACAATGATCCGGAAACCCTAAAGTTTAGGGGCTTGAGTTTTACGGAGTAAACATTACAAGAATCGGTGTGACCTTGATATATGTAGGAAGAATTAGGACTAACCTGGATGCGGAAGCTTACTGTCAGTAATAATCCATGATAATAAAGAAAACCAGGCGGCTATCAGAGTCGCCTTAATAATCACGCCCTAAACCCGAGAACTGAAAGGATGGTATAATCACCGTGGAAGGGAGAGTAAGAGAATATAGAAGAGAATAGATCTATGAGTGTCCCTGACTGACCCCCTAAACCCCCTTTATATAGGTTGGGGTGTAGTCAGGGTTATTGCCTTAGGCAACTCGGATGGCCGTCGGGCCTAGCATCACCAAGCTCGGCCTACAACTCCCACTCGGCCACACAGGCCGTGCAACATATATTCTCTATGCATCACAACTCCTTCACGTTTCATACCAGAAATAGGACGTGCGACTAAAAATAACACGCAGTGTTATATTAAGTTACTACACAACTAACATAATACTTTCACGAAATACAATACCCTAAAACCATCCCAAAATATCACCAGTGGCATATCTAACCCCTTATGTCTGATATATCATATGATTATGTTCTCAACATAACCGCCAGGGCTGATATGGCGGATCGGTTTTTCCTTAAACACTCATGAAATTTCATCTTAGCTTAATTGCTTTCCTAACGTGTTCTCGCTAAACCGTATACATCATGGTTCTTGAGAACCACATTAAAGTAGCAACATCAAGTTTCGACTTAATATCATAGTTTTAAGTCAAAGGGTCATCGTCCATAGGGTCACACAGTGACAAGGGATAGGGAAATCAATTGTCACTCCATTCATGGGTCGTCTTATTAGCACACACAATATGAGATGTGTGTTATGGCATAGCTCCCACTCAGCTGGGTACGTCACTCTTTATGCCATGCGAATCGCCAGTCTAGATTTTCACTTAAAAAATCTAACCTGAGCCACTAGATCAACATGCTGAATGTTAATCTTGACATTCAAGATTCGGCTTTTAAGGCTTCAATATGAAAACTTATTTCATACTCGACTCCCTCGAGTCTCATCTTAGTCTTACTAAGGCGACTATATTCATTTCACTCATACACTTCCAGTGTGAGTAATCAATATTGCACACCTAGTACCAATATGATTCACTCTCATCCTACCCGCTACTCAAGCGTCAGGGTGATTGCCTGTGTGACTAGGCCAATCAGAAGCCTGTGACATTTCAACATACCTAACGTATAATAATGAGCATGTTGCCCATAAAAGAAACATGTCCATCACGTAACAGAACATGTCTAGATACCAAACCTTATGAATTCCTAGGCTCAACCAATGAGCTTTGAACATATCATTAGGAATAGTTTAGTGAAGGAAACATAATCACCTTGTTAGTCTATATATATACCCAATGGCAATGCTTTTTGTCTCTATGGTACAAGATACACAATTTACCTCCGTAGCTAACATTGTTGTACAGCATTGCTGCTTGCTGTACCATGATATAACTCTCCTAGTCAGGGTAAAGGCATGTCCTGAGGTTGACTTAGACTCATCCGAGTCACCCCAATCAATATTTGAGCATCCTCTCATCTTGAGGCCTGCTCCTTGATAGCAAAAGGATGAGTTATCAATACCACGAAGGTAGCGCTTGATTCTTCTGATGACTTATCAATCAGGAAGTCTTGGGTTACTTTAATAATGACTTATCAAACTAATCGCAAAGCAATGTCAGCTCATGTACATAACATGCATTACATTAAGCTTACTATGACGCTAGGATTAGGGACACTGTTCATCATCTTTATTTTGTCATCTATTTCAGAACATTGAGCAAGACTCAAGGTTGGACCCTTCTCAACTGAAGTATGTACGGGTTAGGAATTATAAACCCAAAATCGTTCCAAGACACTTTGATGCATGCTTCTTGGGACAGCTTTGGATTATTTCCACTCCTAGGACATACCTAGTTTCACCTGTGTCCTTCATCTCAAAGACATGGAATGACTACTTTTTAGTAGGTTTAATCATCTCCAAGTTGTTCCCAGTCAACAGTATGTTATCAACGTGAGGAACTTAATCCCCATGTTGGTCTTTCAACATATATAATGGTCTTCTAAAACTATTTAAGCCAAAACGGCTTTATAGAATCTAGAGTACCAAGAACTGGAAGATTGCTTAAGATCACATATGGACCTTTTAAGACGACACACTTTGTCCTCTTATCCCTTTGATACAAAATCAATGGGTTAGTCCATATAAATCTCTTTCTCAAGATCACCATTAAGAAAAACAATCTTTACTCCATTTCTAACAACTCAAAGTCCAAATGGGAAACCAGGGCTAGGAGTATCCGGGGCTGAACTTATCAATTGAGCTATCCATCCAATGTTTTATCTTGAAGACTTACATCGGAGTGGAGTTTCAATGAGTTCTCAAACCTTGTCAGTGAGTCCATCTCATCCATTATGACATCCAATCAGTTTTTGTGATTTAGTGAGTCAACCACCTCTTGATAAGAGGTAGATCCCTAATCTCCCGATGGAGTGCATAAGAATATTTCTTTTTCAATTTGAAAAAATCGTCGAGGAATTCTTCCACGCTTAGTCCTTGGGATCCTCGGACCTTCATTATTTGTCTACCTAGGTGAGAAATCCCCCCCTTTCTCTAAGAGGTATGGGATCAGGAGTTTCTCCTCCTTTCTCTAAGAGGTATGAAACCCTGATTATGAAGAGAAGATTACTCTCACTATCCATTAGAGGTGGGATCTTGAACATGAGGACTAACTGCATGTTCCGGGATAGCTCTCCTCAACAACTGGAGATTGAGGACGAATCTCATTCTCCTTGACAGACAAACCTTTGCCATTCTTACAAAGTAAGGACTGTGTACCATCCTCGGTGACTTTGTGAGAATTCAAATCCTTCCTCTCACCGAGAGGTGGTTGAAGGTGTTGTTGTAACGCTTACAAATTGAGGTCCTTTTAAATTTCACCAAATGCTAGGAACTCATCCTTAAGAAAATTGACACAGTGGAATTTTATTTCACGAAGAAAATATTCATAATCTCAATTGGTTCGAAGAGTTTTAATATTTAGTTCCAATTGAGTCCTACTACCGCTATAAAGTATATGAACACATCAAGTACTTAATAACGGTGAGATAGTACGTACATATACCTATATCATGAATGTATGTAGCTCCATGACATGCTTTCATATTCATGGACCTGTAGATGTCTAAAGTGAACGAATGCTAAGGGATTTGATGGACTCGAAATCTTATAAAAAGATTTCCTATTACTTTACTAGCTAGGCATAACTCACATTTGGCACCTTAAGCCTAGTGAGTTGGTCTTACAAGACCATTTTTAGCTAGTCTATTAACTCTATATTGACCCTCATGGTGAAGTCGAGCATGCCTAAAACAGAGTCAAAAATGGGACAAGGATGGAAGATGTTTTATTTCGTCCATTGAAAACACCTTTCAATATGATATGGCAAAACAGATCACCATGCCATATGATGGCTAAGACATCCAGATGAAGATTAAAAAGAAAACTAATCTTAGGAATAGAAGTCACAAGGAAATATCGCACCCTAGGTGCACAGAGAGTACCGTAAAAAGACAACGTAGTCGCTTCAAGGAGCTTCAAATGGTTTGTCCTTAATTCAAGGACAACTTTTCCATTGTCGTTACCTGAAAGGACAATTTGTGAATCCACTGGGTAGTAGTGAAAGTTCACAAAAATCAACTCAATCTTGAACTATGTACTTGATTGCTCGCGTATCTACAATCCACTAAGGATCATAGTTAGTAACAAATGTTTGAGAGCACACATATTATCCCGGAGTAACTGTGGAAGGAGGTACCTTAATCGACTTAGGACAATCCTAAGCATAAGATTTCTAATTTCCACAATCATAGCACTCACACGTGCTATATGCTTCTCTTTATTTCCTTAGCCTTTTTCCCTTTCGCAATACCAACCTTAGGTCCAGAACCTTATGAGGGAATGAATCCGGACGAACCTGATGCTAAGTTAATCCCATGCGTACTCAACAGTGGGGTGACTTTTAATTCCCCCACTAGATCGACATTGATGCAATACGACAAAGTATAACATCTTGATCGATCTATTCTCGAACCACTTTTGGTATGCTTTTAAGTTTTCTAGATACTGTTCACTAACAGTACCATCTTTGCATCCTATGAGACCTAGAACCTAATGAGTGTCCTAACATTTCACGTTCATTCAGAAGAAACTGAATCCTCTGACATTATGTATCATAGTCAGTGCTATCAAGTTCTTTATTGGTAAACAAATTACCAACCTTATTTTAATTGCCATATCTAAAGGTATATATTTTGTAAAGTGGACGTTAGGCATATTTTCAAATAATTAAATTATCAAAAAACTTCATTATCCATGTCGCATGATTGAAAATTTCGCTAAGCTTATAATCGTCTCATACAAGCATGAATTAGAAGTTTTAATAATTTAAATATCACATTTTTCCATAAAAATAAAATTTATGGAGAATATCATGATTAAACTAATTAACGTTTTAGAAATATCACAAAGATATTCAACTTTATGTAAACCAAATTTACATGAAGTTGTCTCATTATATATAACTACTAATATGTCATCTGGAACTTTTCAATGACATATCAAACATGAAATTCAGATTATTATATAAAACGCATTTATATAATAAAATGAATCTATATTGCGAAACATATTCGAATAATAACATGTTACAAAAAGGTTCATAAAATGCCCAAATAGCATTATATAAAATACATTTGTATAATTATGTATAACATGAAACTTATTCAAATGTTACTCGCAAATTATAAAACACATTTATAATATTACGAATTTAAATTTCATGAAACCAATTCATAAAATACCGCTAAATTATGTAATTAGCAAATATCATAAAACGAATCCACGTTCATTAATTTGGGTAAGGAAAGGTGCTAAATTAGCAAATTCGCTACAACTCACATAGTTCGTATAAAACACATTTATACAATACTACTAATTGGTGATTAACATGAAGCATATCCATGTAATTGAATGCAACATAATTTGTAACATAAAATATATCCAAATATTAATCGCAATTAACTATATATAGAAAGATCCATATAACATTAAAGTTTGGATGAAACGAATTCATAGTAAAGCTCGCAAATTATATAAAACGTATTCATATAATATTGCAAATTTAAATTTCATGAAACAGATTCATAAAATAATCAAATAACCTATATCTTCAAATAATAGCATGAAAAAAGTACAAGAATGACAGAACAATTAGCTTATTCATAATTGTTCATGTTTTTGCATAAAAAAATGTTAAATTACGAAACACATTCATGTAACGAGATATTATATAAGACATATTTATATAATGTAACTTATGAAACATATTCGTTTACCGTCCAAGGGGATCTTTATATCATACAGATATTTATTGAGTTTGAGTAAAATAAATTTACATCATACACACTAATTATATATATGAAACGAATTCATATAACTTCAACCCAATGGATCGGTAACAATTACTCGGTTAAGAAAATGTCAAGTTGATGCATATATAAAACGAATTTATATATGACATTAAACATATTAATGTTTTTGTAATGAAATCATGCATTGAGGATTAAAACTAATTCGAAACCGTAATTCCGCGAATGAATTAACTGCATGAAACTTTATCAACTTGAATATCATTATAATTCAATTAAAAATCATGCTATGACTAATGATAATAATTAAACAATAATAGCTGGTAAATAATTCGGCCCAAAATAGTCGAAAATAGTCTGACCTATATCATTGAAATATGGCAAGTAGCAAACCGGCCCAAAAAGAAAAACGGTCCAAAAACAAAATTTGGGCCAACAAAACCGGGCTAAAGCTTTTCATCAACCCAAAAATTTGCCCAAGCAAAGAAAAGGAGAAGGCGGGTTTATGAGTGATTTATCTCACTCTTATCCTTCAACCCTCTCTCTCCTCTATCTCGGGTCTGTTCGAGACCCTTCCCCCTTTCCTGCCCGAGTCTCTCTGCCTATCTTCCTTTTCTATTCCTCGATGCTTCAGGCGCCATGGTGGTGGAGCACCAAGCTCCACCCAGGCCCGTCGCCCCCTCGGACGTTCGCCGACCGCTATGTCCCTAAAAACCACCCATGTGATGTCGAACCGTCGTTGCTAAAAGGTATCTTTTCCCTTCGATCCATGCCGACCTGACGAGAACTGACACCGTCATCGTGTAGATCGGCCGAGGCCGAGTCCGATGATGCCGCCTACGTGCTCAACCCGCCACTGAGGCGGCGGCGCGTGGGTGCACGCGCCTCCAAGAACAGCGTTTTTCGTGGTGCTTTCTCTGTGGTTGCGTAGATCGGCGTGTACTGTGGCTAATGAAAGAAGAAGGGGGCCGAAAGAAGGCCTCATCAGCGGCAGATGTCTACACGCGCCGCCCTTCCCTCGTCAGTTCCTGATGTGTATGCTTTTCCCTTTCCTTTCACCCCTTTTTATAGGTCGGTGAGGACCACAGAGTCTTCACTTCGGTGAGGGCCACCGAGGCCCCGCCGTGTTCGCCACCACCGCCACCACAAAGGTGGCGGTTCTGGAGTCGACGATCTCTTAAGAATTTTAGGTTTTAGAGAGGCAGAGAGGCCGTTTAAGGGTTAGGGTTAGGGTTAGGGTTAGGATTTGGGGATAAAGGGGGTGTTTAGGGTCATAAAGCAGAAAAAAAACATCATCTGGGTCTTTCAATAGTCATAACTGAAACCCAAAAAATATGCCCATTCACACATCGATCTTTTGCATTCAAAAATTAAGTGCATAACACATGATGTTCATCAATGCAACTTATCGTGATTTGCGTTTTATAAACTAGGTAGGCAGAATTTTATATCGAACGGCATATTCACAGACCACCCAAAGAATCAACCTTTAAAACAGATTTGGGCAGACAATTCGTATAAGCATGCTTTTGGAATCAGTAAATTGCATAATCACAAAAATTAAGCAAGGAATTCGTATAAATGAGCATGCTTTTGAACATATTATGTTTAGCAGAATTATTAATTTCTCAATCGGGACTAATCCGAACAGTTTAGGCTCTGATACTACTATAGGAAGAATTAGGACTAACCTGGATGCGGAAGCTTACTGTCGGTAATAATCCACGATAATAAAGAAAACTAGGCGGCTATTAGAGTCGCCTTAATAATCACGCCTTAAACCCGAGAATTCAAAGGATGGTATAATCATCGTGGGAGGGAGAGCAAGAGAATATAGAAGAGAATAGATCTATGAGTGTCCCTAATTGACCCCCTAAACCCCCTTTATATAGGTTGGGGTGCAGTCGGGGTTATTGCCCTAGGCAACTCGCGTGGCCATCGGGCCTAGCATCACCAGGCTCGGCCTACAATATATATGTTCGAGGCGGAGTTAGATGCTTCCAAAGCTTGAAGGGGTATTTTTGGGAATAACAGCTTAATCTTGGAAGGTTCACATATAGTTATTGGGAATGGAAAAAGTACATTGCTTTAGTACCACAGATGGTGTTTTGAACATCTCCTTTGTGTGTTTGCTACATCATCTCTTCCTCTAGAGGCCCTGGATGCTACAGTCAATGATATGTGGAGTATGACAAGAGTGTGGAGATGGGATAGGTTTTAAAATTTTCTCCCTGAGAACATTGTCAAAAACATTTCGCCCCTTTTTATTACTGACAGGGACGAGTCTTACGAGAATGTTGGGTGGATGGGTGACTTAAATAAGTTCTATGCAAAGGAAGCTTTTAGTTTGCTTCGAGATAAGGAACCTATTTCAAAGGACTTGATTTGTAAGCATGCATGGCGGATTAAAACACCTCAAAGGGTATGTTTCTTTCTATGGCTAGTGAACCATGATCGAATACTGTGCAACGTGTACACGGTCTCTAGGGGGCCTTGCTTAAATCCTAACTATGAAGTATGTGGGAATGCTGATGAAACCTCCCTATCTTACATGATTGTCTCAAAACAAAAAGCGTGTGGAGAAAGGTCGGACAACACAAGCTGTGTCCTGACTTTTTTTTCTTCCACGCTAATAGATTGGATCAGGAGCAATGTGTATCATGCTCAACCAGTGGATGACCCTGTTGTGTTATTATATTTAGTTTTGATGATAACAAATCCAAGTGTAAAAATCTGTCCAAGTAATGTTGCTCCGAACACGATCTCCAAACAGGCTTAACTGGTGTTTGTGATCTTTATTGTATTAACTAGTTTGCTACATGTGAGAATGTCTTCTAGACAGGTTTTACTTGGTGATTCTATATTAAGTCAAGAACACCATCTCGACAGTTGATTGTAAAGCATTTTCCTGAACTCTAGCAATGCAAAGAACAACCCCAACAAACAAGGTGGCCTTGGTGTTCACAGCAGCTCTACAAATCTCGGACAAGATGACTGGTTCAAAACAAGAAGTCTTGGGTATATAGGTTTTATTTAATTAGACTCTTGTTAATATGCCAATATTGAAAACATCATTTTTAAACACTTCTTGAATCGATACTTGCGCTAAGTGCTTCAGAACACCAGTTGCGAACAACCCTGCGAACAGGGTGCCTAGGGTGTTTCTGAACTGCAGTGGCCATACCCGATTATTTTTGAAAAATTCATTTTGGTTGGCCAAGATCTCTAGAATACTTTCCTTGAATTTCAAAACTGCTATTTCTCTGGAAAGGTATTTCCTGAAAATATTTTGGGAGAATTTCGAAAATAAGTTTTAGAGATTTGCCAAAACTTAAAGGAAAAAATTTCCTTTGACTATATTTTCGGATTTGGTAAAAGCTGAAAATCTCTTTAAACCTCTTCACGGTTATGGGAAGATAAGGGTTATCTTTTAAGATAACAAAATCCCTTATATTTTGGGATAAATTAATCATTAGCCGTTGGATAATTTTGCAAAACAATTTTCATACTTAGCTGATTCTGTGGTTTATGACCGTTGGTTTTTTTGTTTAAAAGCCTCAGCTTTTTCTCTCCCAGCATATACACACAGACAGACATATACAGATATTCAAAACACTCGAAAAACAGAGAGATAGAAAACTCGGTTTGAATTTGCATAAACACAGCCTTTTGAAAAATCCAGGAAAATCAGAAAACTCGGTTTACACTCAAAGATTCTTGAGCTTCATTCTGAAAAGCAAACCGTGACAAGCTGTGTTTGATTTTGAGTTTTCATACCATTGGCATAATAGGATCTTCATTGTACCTTACATCTGCTTAGTGAGAAGCACCCCCTGTAAGGTGTTTGTAACCCTGATCTTGAATCAGAAAAGTGAGTGAGTGTGTCCTAGTCGTGTGGACTTGGACGTGTCTAATCTTGCGAAGGTTGGACGTGGTGTAACCTGTCTTTGGGAAGAAGGTTACGTGGTTGCAAGTTGTAACAAGGTGTGTTACATTTGTAACGTGTGAAGCCCGTTAGTGAAAGTGGTTAAATCCTACACGAGGTAGGTCGTGGTTTTTCACACCTCAGTTGGGCTAGAGGTGTTTTCCACGTAAAAGTTGTGTGTGCTTTATTTTCCGCATCTATCTTGGTGATTTTCGCCTCTGCAATATTTGAGAACACCCTGTGCAAACAAGCTATCAGGGTGTTTGTCACTTGAGAACAACCTCTGTGAGGGTGTTTGTTATCTACAACGCGAAAATCAGATACCATAATTCACCCCCCTCTTGTGGTTGGATACTCACGAACTCAACAAGTGGTATCAGAGCGGGTTCTCTTACAAAAGGTTAACACCTTGAGAGATTCTGAAGATGAGTACCCCACAAGGAATTCTTGAAGGGCAATCCATTACTCGTCCACCTTATTTCAACGGCCAACATTATAGTTGGTGGAAGAATAGGATGGAGAACTATATTCAGGCAGAAGATTATGAATTATGGATGCTCATCAAGAACGGGCCCCTTGTTCCCACCAAGGTGCTTGAAGATGGTAAGAAGGTTCCCAAGGAATCCATAGAGTTTGATGCCGAGGACTACAAGAAAATGGAGAAAAATGCCAAGGCCAAAAAGCTTCTATATTTTGGCCTAGGACCCGATGAATACACTCGCATCTCTGAGTGTGAATCAGCCCAAGCTATCTGGAATGCTCTGCAAGTTGCTCATGAAGGTACGAGTCAAGTTAAACAATCTAGAATTGAGCTACTTATGCGACAATATGAGTTGTTTGATATGGGTGATCATGAAACTGTGATGGACATGTATACACGGTTCACCCACATCACGAACGAGTTAAAATCCCTGGGAAGATCTTTCACCACTGAAGAGTTGGTGAGGAAAATCCTCAGAATTTTACCTCGCACGTGGGAGGCCAAAGTAACAGCCATCCAAGAGGCTAAAGACATGAACAAGATCAACCTCGACGAGTTGATTGGTAATCTCCAGACCTATGAACTCCGAAAGAACTCACAGCAAAGAGAGGAGCAAAAGAAGGATCGTGGGCTTGCCTTGAAAGCACATGAGGACACTGACTCTGACCTTGAAGATGAAGAAATGGCCCTAATGTCCAGAAAATTCAAGAAATTCTTCAAAAAGGTCAAGGAAAACAACAAAAGAAAAGACTTCAGCAAGTCCAGAAACACCTCTAAAGAACAGCTCACAGGGTGTTTCAAGTGCGGCAAACCAGATCACTTAGTCAAGAATTGCCCTCTGCTTCGAGAAGATCAAATGCCTGAACACCCTCGAAAACAGGGTCGAAAACACCCTATAAACAATCTGGGCAGGCGATTCTCGAAAGCTATGCTGGCTGCTTGGGGAGATTCCTCTGAGGATGAAGGAGAATCTGAAGCTGAAGAAGGAGTCGTAGCACTTATGGCACAAAGTGATTCAGATTCAGATGATGAATCAACAATCAGCTTCTCAGATCTCAAGAACAAGGTACATGGTCTTAACAAAGCCACTTTAGAAGAACTTCTATATAATTTGATAGACACATGTGCTGATCTAAAAAGAGAAGTTCGTGACCTAGAGCTTGAAAATGAAATTCTTAAA
The DNA here is from genome assembly GCA_029747015.1 of Carnegiea gigantea. Lineage (NCBI taxonomy): Eukaryota > Viridiplantae > Streptophyta > Magnoliopsida > Caryophyllales > Cactaceae > Carnegiea > Carnegiea gigantea. The sequence continues at coordinate 129,017 of JAKOGI010001393.1, forward strand.
AATGAAAAACTCGGTTTACATGAAAATGTTAATATGCTCAAAGAAAACCTCTTTATAAAAGAAGGAGATTACTCTCGAATAGAGGAAAAACTCTTTGAGGTGGAAGGAATGGTTGAGTCCCTGCTCAAAGAGAACAAGGGTTTGCATGCTAATAAAGAAAAACTGGAAACCGAGCTTAGCACAAACAAACGATGGAACAAATCTTCACAGGCCCTTGCTTGGTTAAACACTCACCACAGTCGAAACAGAAAGGGACTTGGGTATAAGCCTAAACGAACAGTTTACCCAATTCATAGGAAGTATGTGGGACCTGAAAACATTGTTTGCTTTCATTGTGGTAAAACTGGTCACTATCGATATTCTTGTCCTTTAAGAAAACATGCCAATGAAAAGAATGAAAGGTATGTGAAACAAATCTGGATTAGAAAAGATGAGCTTTACATGTCTAAAAGAATGGGACCCAAGTGGATCTGGGTTCCCAAAACTAACCCGTGATTTGTTTTGCAGGCTGAAGTGAGAGAGAACAATCCCACAAACAACCCAGCAAACAGGGTAAGAAACACCCTGTCAAACAGATCAGAAAACAACCTTGAAAACAGGCAGCTGTGGTATATTAATAGTGGGTGTTCGCGGCATATGACTGGAGAAAGATCAAATTTTCTCTCACTTACAGCTTTGAATGGTGGGAGTGTAGCATTTGGAAACGGCAAGTCTGGGACAATTATCGGTATAGGTAATATCTCTCTCCCACTCAATTGATAATGTGCACTTGGTTGATGGTTTAAAGCACAATTTGCTAAGTGTGTCCCAACTATGTGACAAGAACAACCTAGTGGTGTTTTCACGAACACGTTGCTTGGTTGTAAATGACGACACAAGAGATGTTGTGTTGAGGGGGAAGCGATGTCAAAATGTTTATAAAGTTTGTATTTCCACTCTTCCCCAAAATAATCTGACTTGTTTAAATGCATTAAATGATGATATAATGTTATGGCACAAGAGACTAGGTCATGCAAGCCTATCTTTGTTAAACAAACTTGTTTCCAAAGATTTGGTTGTTGGACTACCTTCCATTAAATTTAATGATGACAAGGTATGTGAAGCTTGTGCAAAAGGCAAACAAGTCAGATCTTCTTTTAAATCGAAAAAATGTGTAAGCACTACTCGACCTCTAGAATTATTACACATTGATTTGTGTGGTCCCATGAGGGTAACCAGTAGAGGTGGGAAAAAGTATGTGCTTGTTGTAGTGGATGATTACTCTCGATTTACTTGGACCTTGTTTTTGGCATCCAAAGATGAAACCTTTGAGAATTTTATTGCCTTTCTCAAAAAAGTTGAAAAGAGAGTAGGACACTCCTTAATTAGCTTGAGATCTGATCATGGAACTGAGTTTGAAAATGCAAGTTTTATCAACTATTGTAATGAACATGGTGTTGATCATAACTTCTCAGCTCCAAGAACACCCCAACAAAATGGGGTGGTTGAGCGCAAAAATCGCACCCTGGAAGACATGACCAGAACAATGCTTATTGCTAGTGGTCTTCTAGGTATTTTTGGGCAGAAGCATTGAACACCTCATGTTACATTATAAATAGATGCATGATCAGACCCATATTGAATAAAACTCCTTATGAACTTTTCAAAGGCAGAAAACCCAATATTACGCACCTAAGGACATTTGGTTGTAAGTGTTTTGTGCATAATAATGGGAAGGATGCCTTAGGAAAGTTTGATCCAAGAAGTGATGAGGCAATACTTCTTGGCTATTCTTCTCACAGCAAGGCATACAAAGTCTTTAACAAAAGAACCTTGTGTGATGAGGAAAGTGTGCATGTACTTTTTGATGAATCTAATGTGTTGAGTGAGAATGATGCACAGGAAGATGAACTTGAATTAGGTCTTGTTCGAAAAGAAGTGGTGCTCCAAGATAAACGAGGTAAGAACACCATTGAGAAAACAACTCCTGAAGGTGTTCCTCAGAACAGCAGGCAAGGTGAACACCAAACAGGGGAAAACACCGCTGAACCCTGTTCAGAACCATGTGCTTCAGGAATAAGGTTACAAACAAATGCAGAAACAGGATCGGGATGTGTTCTTGAGCCTGATCCTACACACATTTCAGTTAGAACAGAGCATGTGTCTGTGGATCCTCTTACTCCACGACCATGGAAGCACCATAGTTCGCACCCTCTTGATCAAATCTTGTCAGATATTAATACTGGAGTGCAAACTAGATCTAAACTAAAGAATTTTTGTGCTTTCTATGCTTTTCTTTCTAACATTGAGCCAAAAAGTGTGAATGAAGCTCTTGCAGATTCAGATTGGATCACGGCTATGCAAGAAGAGCTTCATCAATTTGAAAGAAACAAGGTATGGCACCTTGTACCTAAACCTGCAGAGAGAACAATCATTGGAACCAAGTGGGTGTTTCGAAACAAACTGGATGAGTTAGGAACAGTCACCAGGAACAAGGTACGGCTGGTTGTACAAGGATACAATCAAGAAGAAGGGATCGATTACGAAGAAACGTTTGCACCAGTTGCTAGAATTGAGGCTATTCGAATTTTAATAGCCTTTGCAACTCATATGGAAATCAAGCTATATCAAATGGATGTTAAAAGTGCATTCCTAAACGGATACCTTAAAGAAGAGGTGTATGTCAAACAACCCCCTGGTTTTGAAAATGGTGATTTTTCAAATCATGTTTTTAAACTTGACAAGGCACTTTATGGTTTAAAATAAGCTCCAAGAGCTTGGTATGAATGGTTGTCAAGTTTTTTACTTGAAAATGATTTTAAAAGAGGCAAGGTAGACAATACCTTGTTTCTAAAATCTAAGGGGGAACATTTTTTGATTGTCCAAATATATGTTGATGACATCATATTTGGTGCAACTCATCATGATTTATGCAATGAATTTTCAAATATGATGAGGAGTGAGTTTGAGATGAGCATGATGGGTGAGCTTAATTTTTTCTTAGGCTTACAAATCAAGCAAACTCCAAACGGCACCATGATCCATCAGCAAAAGTATATCAAGGAATTACTTAAGCGTTTTGGGATGGAGTCGGCCAAACCCATAGACACTCCTATTTCTCCTTCAACCAAGTTGGTTATGGATGATGGGAGTCCCTCAGTTGAGGAGAAACTCTATCGGGGTATGATTGGGTCACTCTTATACCTAACCGCTAGTAGACCTGATATTGTTTTTAGTGCTGGTTTATGTGCCCGTTTTCAGTCTAACCCTAAGGAAACTCATCCTAAGGCTGTTAAACGGATACTAAGGTATTTGAAACATACACCCAATTTAGCTTTATGGTATCCTAAAGGTTGCAATTTTGATCTTGTTGGATATGCTGACGCTGACTATGCTGGATTCCTAGTTGATAGAAAGAGTACCTCAGGTATGGCTCACTTTCTTGGACCTTGTTTGGTATCTTGGGCTACCAAGAAGCAACATTCAGTTGCCATGTCCACAGCAGAAGCTGAATATGTTGCAGCAGCTTCATGTTGTGCTCAACTGTTGTGGATAAGGCAACAGCTTAAGGACTTTTGTGTTGACATTGGATGCATTCCTATTTTTTGTGATAACACAAGTGCAATTAATATTGCCAAAAATCCATGTCAACATAAAAGAATAAAGCAATTGACATTCGATATCATTTCTTAAGAGATAATGTTGAAAAGGGTTTAATCTCTATGAATTTTTGCTCAACGGAAAGTCAGATTGCTGATATATTCACTAAGGCACTAGCTAGAGACCTTTTTGAGAGAAATAGACTGGAACTAGGGTTGGTGAGAACACCCTGAGATACCTGTTTCCAGAACATGAACTGGGTTTGGTAAGATCAACCTTTACACCCTGTTCTCTCCCCCTGTTTGCAAATTTTATTAATAACGGATGTGATTGCATATGCCCGTATTGCATGCATTTTTTTTTCCTTATCTACTTAGTACAGCATAAGGGGATGTACTGGAGCCGTCTTAATGCCATTCAGTCGAATCAGATCAGACGGCAAAGAACATGCATAATATAGAGAACAGGTACGCCCCTTGGTTGCTCGGTGGCATAATACAGAGAACAGGCACGCCCCTTGGTTGCTCGGTGTGTTTGCTTTCCTTCCCAAGGCACAAGATGTTATTGCTCCTACCCGTTGCAATTCAGGATATCTTCTCAAAGATTCGGCTGCTCTCTCTCTCTCTCTCTCTCTTTTTATGCCCTGCTCTTAGTACTATCGTTCATCTTGCCCTCAAGCAAAAACCAAACATCCTGTAAACTCCTTAAACCCTAATCTCTCTCCTCTAGCAACAATGGCTTCCAACAACACTCTTCAATCAAAAGCCCTCGTTCTTTCTTCCTCAATTCCTGCTCCTTCTCGCCCAATTCTTTACAAGCCTTTCCAATTTCTGAATCGCTTGTCTCTAAAATTAGTGGGAATGGGGATGGATGATATTCCCTTTGAATGTGGAAGGGAATTGGTGTTCCTCGTAGGGGCAATTGCTTATCCCATTTCAGTTGAGTCAGAGGGAACAAAGTCGGGGTCTCAAGAACAATTCTTGGAAACCCCTGAAGGGTTTAATTTTGAGCCCTGTTTCTCTGACACCGCGACAGAAACAGGGGCTGCCTCTGTCGAAGGTGTGGTTGTGGAGGATCTGCCTGTTGACTTCCAAGGGAAGTCGAATGAGTCGTCCGAGGAGAGTCTCGAGAAGAATTCTCTTCCTGAGGCTGAAACCCCCACTCCGGTCGCTCGAACTGGAGAGAAAAGGAAGAGGATGAAAATCGTGGCTAGGCGTAGTAGAACGCCAAGAACAAGGCCACAACCAAGGTCTCAACCCTCACAAACTCCCTCTTCTCCTCAATCCTCTAAGCCCTCTCGCAAGTCTGCGAGAATCGCTTTTCAATCCGCTCCTTGTACCTCCAAACCCTCTACTCCTATCATCGAGGAGATTTCTTCTTCTTTGAAGGGTTCTCGAGTTCTGACTCTGAGAACACCACCTTCAAACAGGGGACACCGGTGTTTTCCGAGTCCTCTGAAGACCAAGCTCCTCCAAAACCGACCAATAAACCTGCTGTGAAGCCCTCTCCTGCCAAAACACCCCTCAAGCGAAAGCCCAGAATAGCCCCCCTACCAGAAACTACCACCTCTGTTCCTGTCCTTAAACGCCCAAAGCAGTTCACTCCCTCTCCTATGTCTGACAAACATGCGCAGTTGCTGAAGCGCAATGTCGTCAGGGGGAAGGTAGTGAATGTAAGCTTTTTCGAGGAACAGGGTCTGGGGGTGTTCTTGAACAAGCTTCGAGCCCAAGGCTGGCTTGAGTTGTTTGCAAACACCCAGCAAGGGTGTTCTGTGCCCGAGTTGGCTGAATTCTATGCCAACTGCTCTGTCACAAATGGGGTGGTGACAAGTGCTGTCAATGCGTGTCATTTTTCCTTTGATGAAGCCACCCTGAGTGATATTCTGGGCATCCCCTCTCGTGGATTTGCTGTGTATGTGAGGGAAGACAAAACGGCCCTGGAAACAGCCAGGCTCTTAGAGGTGTCCAAACGCCTTAGTCAAAAACAGGGCTTGAGAACACCCCTCTCGGTTAAGAAGGGTGAAATGACCTCCCTACACCAACTACTGTTTATGTTCACCATCAAGAACATAATACCGCGAGGTCAAGGGCGAAACTCAGCAGATGCCTTTGATCAATGTCTGGTGGACCTACTGGATCGGGAGGAACCAGTAAACCTCCCTGCAATCATGATTCGCCACATAGAGCGAATTGCGAACACCACCCGGGCACATGATCTTGGCTATGGGTTTTTGTTGACAAGGGTGCTTGAGTACTTTGGGATCGTGCTCACACGAAGAGTGCCGGCCCAAATCATTGATGAAATTAGCGTTGACACCCTACTAGGGTGTGGCTATGGGGTTGGTGAAGGGTCAGTCTCCAAACAGGGTCGTCGACCACCTCGACCACCTGTTTCTGGACAACGTTCCGTCAAGGTTGAGGCTGTTCTTGAGGACAATGCTCGCCTCAAAGATGAGCTCTTAGCTGAGGAACGAGCTCTCTCGGCCAAACGCCATGAAAATTTGCTTGCACTTCTCTCCACTCTTGCCCCTAGCATCCCTCCTCTGCAAACGCAACCACCCCCTGCTCCCTGATTGTCTAGGCTGTTCTCTAGTCTCCTCCTTCCTTACTTTCGTTTTGGCATTTGTAAGGTTTTTAATGCAATATCCCTTTATTACTGCCTCTTGCAACTTCGGCTATTTCCTTCTTTTCTTGCATTCATAATGTTGTTTATGCTTTTTAATGATGCCAAAAGGGGGAAGTAGTCCTATTGACGAGTGGACCTTAGCATTGACTTATCCCTATCAGCATTCATTCATTTTTTGTCAATGTGGTCACTTGGTTTATCATCATCAAAAAGGGGGAATTTGTTGTGTTATTATATTTAATTTTGATGATAACAAATCCAAGTGTAAAAATCTGTCCAAGTAATGTTGCTCCGAACACGATCTCCAAACAGGCCTAACTGGTGTTTGTGATCTTTATTGTATTAACTGGTTTGCTACATGTGAGAATGTCTTCTAGACAGGTTTTACTTGGTGATTCTATATTAAGTCAAGAACACCATCTCGACAGTTGATTGTAAAGCGTGTTCCTGAACTCTAGCAATGCAAAGAACAACCCCAGCAAACAAGGTGGCCTTGGTGTTCACAGCAGCTCTACAAATCTCGGACAAGATGACTGGTTCAAAACAAGAAGTCTTGGGTATATAGGTTTTATTTAATTAGACTCTTGTTAATATGCCAATATTGAAAACATCATTTTTAAACACTTCTTAAATCGGTACTTGCGCTAAGTGCTTCAGAACACCAGTTGCGAACAACCCTGCGAACAGGGTGCCTAGGGTGTTTCTGAACTGCAGTGGCCATACCCGATTATTTTTGAAAAATTCATTTTGGTTGGCCAAGATCTCTAGAATACTTTCCTTGAATTTCAAAACTGCTATTTCTCTGGAAAGGATATTTCCTGAAAATATTTTGGGAGAATTTCGAAAATAAGTTTTGGAGATTTGCCAAAACTTAAAGGAAAAAATTTCCTTTGACTATATTTTTGGATTTGGTAAAAGCTGAAAATCTCTTTAAACCTCTTCACGGTTATGAGAAGATAAGGGTTATCTTTTAAGATAACAAAATCCCTTATATTTTGGGATAAATTAATCATTAGCTGTTGGATAATTTTGCAAAACAATTTCCATACTTAGCTGATTCTGTGGTTTATGACCGTTGGTTTTTTGTTTAAAAGCCTCAGCTTTTTCTCTCCCAGCATATACACACAGACAGATATATACAGATATTCAAAACACTCGAAAAATAGAGAGATAGAAAACTCGATTTGAATTTGCATAAACACAGCCTTTTGAAAAATCCAGGAAAATCAGAAAACTCGGTTTACACTCAAAGATTCTTGAGCTTCATTCTGAAAAGCAAACCGTGACAAGCTGTGTTTGATTTTGAGTTTTCATACCATTGGCATAATAGGATCTTCATTGTACCTTACATCTGCTTAGTGAGAAGCACCCCCTGTAAGGTATTTGTAACCCTGATCTTGGATCAGAAAAGTGAGTGAGTGTGTCCTAGTCGTGTGGACTTGGACGTGTCTAATCTTGCGAAGGTTGGACGTGGTGTAACCTGTCTTTGGGAAGAAGGGTACGTGGTTGCAAGTTGTAACAAGGTGTGTTACATTTGTAACGTGTGAAGCCCGTTAGTGAAAGTGGTTAAATCCTACATGAGGTAGGTCGTGGTTTTTCACACCTCAGTTGGGCTAGAGGTGTTTTCCACGTAAAAATTGTGTGTGCTTTATTTTCCGCATCTATCTTGGTGATTTTCGCCTCTGCAATATTTGAGAACACCCCGTGCAAACAAGCTATCAGGGTGTTTGTCACTTGAGAACAACCTCTGTGAGGGTGTTTGTTATCTACAATGCGAAAATCAGATACCACAATTCACCCCCCTCTTGTGGTTGGATACTCACGAACTCAACATACCCCAATTAGGATACGGCATTTGCAGCCACGATATGGTGGTTGTGGAAGTGGCAAAATACCAAAGTATTCTAGGACAAGTATTGTTTCATACTGACCCTGTGGCTTTTATCGAGGAAAGGAACAGTGAGATTCTTTCGGCCCATGGTCATCCTTTTGATTCCCAGAATAGTGCTGGCAAGCCCTAGTTAAAAGTGGAGGTTTTGTTGTGCTAGCACTCTCCTCTAGATGGTTGGGTCCTTTTTAATGTGGATGGTGTAGCTAAGGGGTATCCGGGTGAGGTAGGCAGTGGTGTTGTTTTTCGTAACGCAAGAGGCTATTGGGTGTTGGGATTCTTCTGTTACTTTGGGATTTTCTCGTCACTTAAAGCTAAGCTTCTCACTTTACTGAATAGTTTGAGGATTGCACAAAGTAGGTGGTTTAATAAATTACCAATCCACATGGATTCAGAAATTGTTGTGAAGTTGATAATGGGTGAGGTCTCTTCAAGTCAACCCACTTTCATATGCTGCAAAAGTGTCATGCACTATTAGCCAATAGTCAATGGGAAACTAAGCTAAAACATTCCTTTAGGGAGCTGAATCGGGTAGTGGATTGCGTTGCTGATATACGTGTCAATCATAGTGTACCTTCTGCTTTGTTTGAGTCCCCTCCCCAGTGTGTGGCTAAGTTAGTTACGAAGGACCTTGTTCAGCCAGCATAGCCTCATGTTATTAGTCGTAATCGATAAAACTTCTTCTCGAGGCCTAGGCCCACTTTTCTGACCAAAAAAAAAAAAAAACCCCCGAACAAATTTGAAGTAGACCATTAAAATAAACCTTATCTCAAAAAAAATAATTACAAATCTATGGTCGATTAACTCTAAATTTGTAACATCCTTATTTCTGTCAGTCGTATTGTAATAACCATATTCATTTTATTTAATCGGTTGAAGCTAATAAATTGGACTAACAATTTTTTTTATCATAGATTTTAATATATTAGTTAACTAAGCCAACATTTGTGTGTTTATTAAAATGAATAATTTTGTTTAAAACTAGTTTCAAAATCACGTCACCTATTTTACGAGCGTGTAAAATTAGATGATCGCCAAGGGATAAATATGAGCGGAAATAGCGGAATTAAGTTGGCCAACGGACCTTAGGATTGTGGGCTAGACTTTGGGCCTAGTCATTTTGGTGACTTGGATTTTTAGATGAACCAAACAAGAAAAGGGGGGAAAGAAGGCTGATTAAAAAAGAAAAAACCAAACGCAGCATGCCCTTGCTAATCACGAGCAAGCCACGACACACCCTGGGAACCCCCATCTTCAACACCTCAACCCCCTATGCCATCTCCATCCTTTGACCTCCCTAGAGCGGCACAGAGAGGACGGGCCCGCTAGTCAGACGACAGTGAGGAGGCGGTGAGGCTAGCGATAGTCATCCACGCTGAGGCGTTACAGCGGGTTAGATTTGGACCTTAGAGCCACGTGCGGTAAGGATTTCCGTAGCCACTAAGCGCCACCACCACCATCCCGCCTCTACCCAGAATGGTCTACACGGTTTTTACTCCTCCTCCAATGCGCGCCTTTGTTGCTGCTCTATCTTCCTTCTTCGTCCCTCTCTCGGGCTCACTTTCTGGCTGTCAAAATTAGGCCAGACTGCAGTCTGGCCTAATTTTGACAGCCAGAAAGTGAGCCCGAGAGAGGGAGGAAGAAGGAGGATGGAGTAACAACAAGGGCGCATAGGAGGAGGAAAAGGAAAAACCGCGCAGACCTGTCTGGGTAGAGGCGCACTTGACTAAGAGCTATGCGGGGGGAGAAATAGGTCACAACCCTGCCTCGGGAACTATCCATATAACTCATTTGTCGGTCCTTTAGCTTATAACAAGGTGGGTGATTCTTAATTGCCTAACTCTAGTAGTAACTTTGAACTGTTTTGATTTGAACATGGAAATTGGGCATACGTTTGAATTGAATTTGTTGTGAATTGAATGATTATTGGAAGAAGGAGGGATCGAATGATGTGAATATGAGTATTTTGGTTTGAAATTAAGATGATTTTCAGGTTAATGTGTAGGCAGTGCTGTGAGGAGGGAGGCCCAGAATAAGTGTTAAATTGATGGAATGCGAAGTGTTATTTGTTGTGTCTTTGTCTTTGAGTTTGTTACATTAGCCAATACAGATTTGTGGTGGTTTTGCGCCTAAGTGGTGATATTGTGTTCTCACTTGTTAACCGACAGAATCCGGTTATAGCATGCTGCTCAATTGAGTTGTTTTTGCTCACTGTTGATTCATGTGTGCCATATTGTGGGTTGGGGTGAAGCGGGAAAAAAAACAGGGGAGTTGGTTGGGCGGTTAAGCAAATCGATTCAGTAGTAAACTGGGTTAGAGAATCAGCAGTGACTTACTCCTATCTCACCTTACTCTAGCTAGCTAAACCATACTTGCCTATTTGGTATCTCGAACCTCGATTTATTATAATAATCATGTTTCGCTGAACGATTCAGCTGAATTGTTCAACTTAATTAGTCAGTCGACCGAACTATCAATCCAAACATTGAAAGATTGCCCTTTGAATTAATAAAGTGTTATGTAAAGGTTTTGAGTTTGTTTTAAATATTTCATTTCATATGAAATCAAAACGAATGTAGCAAAGTGGAAGCAAGTGACTGATTTACAGAACTAAACTGTTGAGTGCTTTTAAGTAAAACTAATATGAATAAGTTACAACTGCTGGCTTCTGAAATGACTTTAAAACATTCTTTTATGTAAAGGTGGATGTTTGCTTGGTCGATAACTCATTTATAGGTTTTCTTGCTAAAGTAAACTATGTTACATTTTCAAAGTTGGCTCTTGTTGTTATTAAGGCATTTTAGCCTTCTTGAAAATGGAGATGCTATTGTTGTGATACAATGGGAATCTTGATGCAAAATGTGTTGAAAGTGAGATGAATCTAAAATGTTTTTGGCCAGGAGGATAGTGCTAATTGTTGGGACATAATTTAGGGAGCAGGCGCGGTATGCGAAAATCCTAATTCCTAGAGAGTAGATCCAGAAGTGGGAACCCTAGAAGACCCTGACGAGGGTAAAAGCTTCCACTGACTATGAGATGCCCTGGAGATAACATGAGTCGTGAGATATAAGACTCACTTGATGTGAGCACTAACATGTGAATCTGATGCCTAGAAAGTGACTTCTTACTTATCATGAGTTGAAAGGTCCTCATTCCAAGACTATGCTAATGCAAATGTTTGGAAAAGTGCATGTGCTCTTCAAGAAGGCTTTTGTTAAATCCTGAATGAATTTCCCATGAAGAAATTGTTTTATAAGTGCTTAATTTGGTTTAAGCAAAGGCTTTAGCCGTTTTATGTGTTCAATCCCATTTTCTTAGTAAAAGAGCTCTAGTTGCAAACTTTAACTAAACTCTTGGGTGTTACCTGTTTATAGGAGAATCGAACGGCCTATTATCCTCAATGCCTAGGTCTTAGCATGAGTCATCTTGCTATTGGGTCATGCATGCCTATTATATGATATGAAATAAGTGTATTGTGTGGCTATCATAGGTAAGGTACACGGGTTGTAGGTTAGGTAAGGTAAAGCTTTTATGCATTGAACTAAAGAGGAAAGGGACGCCATTTGAATTTTGGAGGTTTTTAAGATATTATCGGATATGGATGGCCTTGTTTGTTCAAAATGTGAAATTAAATATTAATTTGTGTGTGAATGTTGCACAAAGGTATTGTATGCAACAATTTTATTTTTCTTGGGGTTGAGAATCACTCACTGAGCATGTGGTAGTTTACGCCTTCTCTGTTTCCCTTTTCCCCAAGGTTGTTGAAAAGGCAGGTAGAAGTTGGGTCACATAAGCCGAGTCAGGTCCTCCCCTTTGCTTTGGAAAAAGGAGTTGTATGTATATATACGTTGATTCATGAATTGAATGATGTATTGTGATGTATTCATAGATTCTTAAACATATGTAAGTAAAATACATTGGCTCATGTATTGCATATTGCATAGCAGTTGCTCTGAGTGGCCGTGTGGGCTAACCACTTGAAGAGTCAGTCGTCTGGTTTGGTTGGAGTTAGTTATTTTTGGGATGTAAACCCCAGGTGCTCCGGATGTGCAATTTGTTTCGCTGCATCTTTTATTTCTTTCTTTTTTTCTTTTATTGAGTTTTACACTTGGTGTACTCCGTGCGTGTGGCTCATAGAGTTCTGGTGTCCGGCGTGTAGCTATCATGCTTGTTTGGATATGTCTTTTATGTCTTGTTATTGCACGGACCTAATGCAAGGCTTTAAATGTAGATTATAGTAAGTTTTTAGGCGAAACTCTATTGTGCTATGTTTATAGGAGGTTATGCTTGACACATTATTCTAGGCGTTGGAATTTCGACGACGAAATTCTTTTAGGGGGGAGAGTGTAATAATCATGCTTTTTTATTATTTCGATTGAAGCTAATGAATTTAACTAACGATTTTATTAACTATATATTGTATTATATTAGTTAACTAAGGTAACAGTTGTGTGTTTATTAAAATGAGTAATTTTACTGAAAACTAGTTTTGAAATCCCATGACCTATTTTATGAGCGTGTCAAATAAAATGATGGATAAGGCATAATATGAGGGGGAATAGCGAAATTGAGTGGCCCAACAGGCCTTAGGATTGTGAGCTTTACTTTGGGCATATGCATTTTGGTACTTGAATTTCTAGAAGAACCAAACCAAAAAAAAAAAAAAAAAAAAAAGGAAAGAAGGATGATTAAAAAAAAAAACACAAAAACACCGCCCTATTTAATCCTAGGCAAGCCACTATGCACCCCAGGAGGTAGGAACCCTCATCTTCAACACCTCAACCCCTCTGCCATCTCCATGCTTCAACCCCCCATGAACGGCATAGAGAATGAGAGAGAGGATGGGGCCACTAGTGAGGCGATAGTGAGGAGGTGGTAAGGTGGGCGGTGGTTGTCCATGCTGAAGCATTTTAGTGGATGGTGATGCACCTCTGGTGCATCATGATGATGGTCAACCCAAGCCTAAGGATGTTCAAAAGGTTCTTAAGATCATGATAGTCAATTTGAAGCCCCGGAGGTTTCTTTTCCGGTTTTACCATGTGCTAGTCCCGCGTTTCTGACCTTGGTTGCCTGACTTAACGTCACTTTGGGCTTTTCTTTTTACTTGGGTCTTTTTGGTTCCAGAAATAAGCTTTCCAATAAGCCAAGAATCTAGTCATTTGGACTTCATTTACCCACTCAATTCAGCCTTCAAAGCCCAGCTATCAAAACCGCCAGTTTTCAGTTACAGTTCTGGCAGCTTGGATTGTTCGGCCCATATCTTTCGATTGGCAGGTCCAAATCCAATGAAACGTCAACCATTGGAAACTAGACTTCTTAAGCTTTCCAGGGATACCTCATTTGTTCAATTTGGATCAGTATCCACGGAGTTATGGCTCAGAGAAGTTGACCTTACTGCAGATTGTAACGGCTGTATTTAATGCATGGATTGAAAGCCTTAAGTGTGTGTTTATGCTTCTCCAACGGCTCCCAACGGCTCCTTGGCTTAAATTCCAGAGATCCCAGCATATTTTTTGGAAAATTTGGGAGGTTACACATTGAAAGGATGGAGTTGTAATGGCTTAGATTCTGGAAGAGTCATTGTCTTAATAGCCTTGTTTAAATTCCTTGTCTTTTGCTTTCCTAGTGTTTAATGCTTTGTAACTCATGAGTTAGCAGCATTTTTAGAGTTTTCTTTGCCTATAAAAGGCCCTTGGATGTGTACTTTGGATATCAACGAATGAAATTGAGTGAGTTTAATCACAAGGTTGAGTGCTATCTCCCTTCTTGTAACTTTCTCTCTTGCTTATCTCTAGATTAGCTCTCTAGAGTGGTGTTCAAGAGTTCTTCTTGATCAATTGAGTGGTGATATATTATCTCACGTGATCTTGAAGTTGAGCTCTAAGAATCTTGGTGGTGACATCTTATCCAAGATCATTAGTTTTATCTTCTCTTTCATTATTAAGCTACATTCGAACCGCACTCCCTTTACGATCCCTTCTTAGTCCTTGTTCCTTTAAGGCTTGGAAGTGCATCATTTGGTATCAGAGCAAGGTTACTCTCTTGGCCAAAGCTTCCCAAATTAATCCCAAACACGTTCTCTGCTCACAACACCACAAAATCAGCATTGTCCAGACAGAAGTTCAGCACGGCTGCTCCATGCGCCTGAGCACGACCGTGCCACTCTCGTTTTCACAGTTTTTTCACTCGGCAGCAAATTCGCACGGTCATCCCGTGCCATACAGCACGACCGTGCCCCCCCTCTTTCCAGGATACTTTCACAAAAAACCACCGCTATGTCTTCAAGCATGTCATTAGAAGAGAAGTTGGAGCAGGCTTTAAAGCTAAACGCTGAAAAGGATGCCCAACTTGAGTATTTGAGGAAACAACTAGACCGAACAATGAGGATGAACCGAAGAGAAGTTTTAAGTCCCCCCACGGGTAGTGCTCACGAGCCTTCTGAAGGGGAAGTGGAGAGTTACCATGACTCCAACGAAGAAGAAGAAAGGAGGCCAAGAAGAAGAGAACGAGGTAGACAACAAACCTTGGATTTCCGTGTTGAAATTCCCGAGTTTGAAGGACACCTCAATCCCGATGAGTTCCTAGATTGGCTCAACACGGTGGAAAGAGTGTTCGAATTCAAGGACGTGCCAGATGATAAAAAGGTCAAACTTATGGCCTTAAAACTACGTAAGTATGCTTCCATTTGGTGGAGTAATGTTGAAGCTAAAAGAGTTAGAAAAGGTAAGGAAAAGGTGAGAAGTTGGAGGAAAATGAAAGAAAAGCTAAAAGCCAAATTTCTACCACCCCATTACCTTTCCGATAATTACACCAAACTCCATAACCTTAGACAAGAGTCGAAAAGTGTGGAGGAGTACACCTGAGAGTTTGAAAGACTTGTCATGGTTTGTGATTTACAGGAGAGTGAACACCAAACCTTTATCCGCTACTTGGGAGGCTTGAATGAATCTATAAGACTACCCTTGACGAAGTTTGTGCCCTTGCCCACAAAGTTGAGCTCCAAAGAAAAACCAGGCTTCGAAGAGAACCTCCAGGACCTTTGAGCCGTAGTTTCCCTTTCAACAAGGGGAGCAAGCCACTACCTCCTAAGCCACAAAATACCAATCCAGTTTCCTCTATCCACAAATCAAATGATCCCAAACCCCCTCAAAATCCATTTGAGAAGCAGAGGTGCTACAAATGCCATGGGTTTGGACATATAGCCTCGGAGTGTCCCAACCGAAAGGTTATTACCTTGGTGGAATATGAAAACATGGAGGAAGAAGAAGGTAGGGAAGAGGAGGTTGAAAACGAGATGGAAGGAATGGAGGAATATGTTGAAGGAGCGGATGAAGGAGAATTGTTGGTACTAAGGAGGACCTTAAGTGGTCACAAGGATGCAAACTATGCAGTGTAAAGAGAAAACATCTTCCATACAAGAGGTACCATCAATGGCCGCATTTGCTCTCTTATTGTAGATGGAGGAAGTTGTACCAATGTGGCCTCAACCACCTTGGTAGAGAAGCTCAAGATGAAGGTAGAAGCGCACCCCCAACCTTACTCTATTCAATGGCTTAACCAAGGTAAAGGATTACAAGTCTCGCATAGATGCTTGATTTCCTTTTCCATTGGGAAAAGCTATCATGATGAGCTATGGTGCGACATTATTCCCATGGATGCTTGTCACATCCTTTTGGGAAGGCCTTGGCTCTATGATCGGAAGGTAAAACATGATGGTTTCCTAAATACTTACACCTTCCACAAAGATGGCCGGAAAATCACCCAAGCTCCTTTAGCCCCACAAAATGTCATCAAGCCAAAGTCCAAAGAAACACTTAAGGATGGAGAGGTTTACCTTTCTTTCCTTGAACCTACCCTCTTAGCTGAACACCATGAATTTAAACCCCACAAAGAAATGATCCTTTACACCCCCACTCATGATCAAACCGAAGCTCCTACACATCCCTTAGCCATCAAACTCCCACAAGCCTATTCACAAGTCTTTCCCGATGAAATTCCACCCGGCTTGCCCCCTAAAATAACCATTCAACACCATATTGACCTCATCCCTGGAGCCGTACTCCCTAATAAGCCCGCATATCGAATGAACCCGAAGGATACCTAAGAGATTCAAAGGCAGGTTGAAGAGCTCATTGCCAAAGGACTAGTGCGTGAAAGTCTAAGTCCTTGTGCCGTTCCCGCCCTTCTTGTTCCTAAGAAGGATGGAACCATGCGGATGTGCGTGGATAGTCGGGCTATCAACAAGATCACTATTAAATACCGGCATCCAATCCCAAGATTGGAAGACATGTTGGATGAGCTCCATGGATTCGTGCACTTTTCGAAGATTGACCTTAGAAGCGGTTACTACCAAATCCGGATCCGAGAAGGTGATGAATGGAAAACAGCGTTCAAAACAAAGGAGGGCCTCTATGAATGGTTGGTCATGCCATTTGGCCTGTCCAATGCCCCAAGTACCTTTGTGAGATTGATGAACCAAGTGTTCAAGCCTTTCCTTAACAAATTTATGGTGGTCTACTTTGATGACATCCTAGTCTATAGTAAGACTGAGATGGAGCATTATGAGCATCTTAAACAAGTTATGGAGGTCTTAGCACGAGAGAAGCTTTACGGGAATCTCAAGAAGTGTACTCTCTTCTCTCTTGAAGTGGTGTTCCTAGGCTATATTGTTTCGACCAAAGGAATACAAGTGGATCCTAGTAAGGTGGAGGCTATCAAATCTTGGCCAACACCTTCTTCAATGCATGATGTTCGGAGTTTTCACGGGTTAGCTTCCTTCTACAGGAGGTTCATCCGTAACTTTAGCTCAATTGCAGCCCCGATGACCGAAGTCCTCAAAGGAACCAAGTTTGTGTGGACTAGTCAAGCCCAAAAGTCCTTTGAAGAACTCAAGGAGAAGCTCACTCAAGCGCCGGTTCTCACTCTTCCAAGTTTTGATAAAGTGTTTGAAGTAGAGTGTGATGCCTCCGGAGTTGGCATTGGAGCCGTCCTATCTCAAGAAGGAAAGCCCATCGCCTACTTTAGTGAGAAGCTAAGTGACTCAAGGAGAAGGTATTCTACCTATGATAAGGAGTTCTTTGCTATCATTCGTGCCCTTGAACATTGGACTCACTATTTGATAGCCAATGAGTTCATATTGCACTCCGATCATGAGGCCTTAAAATACATTCAAGGCCAACATAAGTTGAACTCAAGGCATGCTAAATGGGTGGAGTATTTGCAATCTTTCCATTTTGTGATTAAGCACAAATCCGGAAAGCTCAATCAAGGTGCAGATGCTCTTTCTAGGAGGTACCTACTCTTATTCCAACTTGGAACATGTGTGCTTGGATTTGAACATCTCAAGTCTTTGTACAAAAATGATGAAGATTTCAAGGAATTGCATGAGTCTTGCCAGTCACACCCTCAAAGAGACTATTCCATTCATGAAGGATACTTGTTCAAAGGAAACCGCCTTTGTGTGCCAAGGTGTGGCACCCGTGAACTCATACTTAGAGAAGTTCATGGAGGAGCACTTGCTGGTCATTTTGGAGAAGACAAGACATACATCATGGTCAAAGAGCACTATTTTTGGCCCCATATGCTCAAAGACATTCAAGACCTTATCAAAAGGTGTTCAACTTGTCAAATAGCCAAAAGCCATGTGTTGCCCCAAGGTCTTTATTCCCCGTTGCCTACTCCACAAGGACCATGGTTGGACGTTAGCATGGATTTCGTGCTTGGACTACCGCGAACTCAATGCAACAAAGATTCTATTTTGGTGGTCGTGGATCGGTTCTCAAAAATGGCCCATTTTATAGCTTGTCACAAGGCCAATGATGCCTCCCATATTGCCAGCCTATATTTCAAAGAAGTGGTAAGATTGCATGGAATTCCTCTCTCTATTGTTTCGGATAGGGATTCCAAATTCCTTAGCCACTTTTGGATTTCTCTTTGGAGGAAGTTAGGAACTAAACTGAATTTTAGTATTACTTGCCACCCTCAAACGGATGGTCAAACTGAAGTGGTGAATCGCACATTGGGGACTTTGCTTAGAGTCCTTGTGAAGAAAAATTTGAAGGCTTGGGATCTACTACTTGCTCATGGGGAATTTGCCTACAATAGAGCACCAAGTCGAACCACCAATGAGTCACCCTTCAAGATTGTGTACGGACAAAATCCTCTTGGTCCCCTTGATCTCTTGCCCATTCACATAGAGCAAATGAATGTTGAAGCCAGCAAAAGGGTGAAAGAAATCCAAGATCTTCATAAGAAGGTCCAAGAGCAAATTGAGAAGGCAAATGCGAGGTACCAAGCTCAAGCAAACAAGAACCGTAAGAAAGCTATATTCCAGCCTGGAGATCTAGTTTGGGTTCATCTTTGAAAGGAGAGGTTTCCTTCAAAAAGGAAATCCAAGCTCATGCCTAGGGCTGATGGACCATTTATAATTCTTGAGAAGATTAATGACAATGCTTACAAGATTGATCTACCCGGAGAGTATGGGGTTTCGTGCACTTTCAATGTCGCGGATCTTAAACCCTATTATGATGATGACGAGCTTCAGAATTTGAGGACAAATTCTCTTTAACAAGGGGAGGATGATGCACCTCTGGTGGATCATGATGATGGTCAACCCAAGCCTAAGGATGTTCAAAAGGTTCTTAAGATCATGAGTAGTCAATTTGAAGCCCCGGAGGTTTCTTTTCCGGTTTTACCATGCGCTAGTCCCGCGTTTCTGACCTTGGTTGCCTGACTTAACGTCACTTTGGGCTTTTCTTTTTACTTGGGTCTTTTAGTTCCAGAAATAAGCTTTCCAATAAGCCAAGAATCTAGTCATTTGGACTTCATTTACCCACTCAATTCAGCCTTCAAAGCCCAGCTATCAAAACTGCCAGTTTTCAGTTACAGTTCTGGCAGCTTGGATTGTTCGGCCCATATCTTTCGATTGGCAGGTCCAAATCCACTGAAACTTAAACCAGTGGAAACTAGACTTCTTAAGCTTTCCAGGGATACCTCATTTGTTCAATTGGGAGCAGTATCCACGGCGTTATGGCTCAGAGGAGTTGACCTTGCTGCAGATTGTAACGACTGTATTTAATGCGTGGATTGAAAGCCTTAAGTGTGTGTTTATGCTTCTCCAACGGCTCCCAACGGCTCCCTGGCTTAAATTCCAGAGATCCCAGCATATTGTTTGGAATATTTGGGAGGTTACACATTGAAAGGATGGAGTTATAATGGCTTAGATTCTAGAAGAGTCATTGTCTTAATAGCCTTGTTTAAATTCGTTGTCTTTTGCTTTCCTAGTGTTTAATGCTTTGTAACTCATGAGTTAGCAGCATTTTTAGAGTCTTCTTTGCCTATAAAAGGCCCTTGGATGTGTACTTTGGATATCAACGAATGAAATTGAGTGAGTTTAATCACAAGGTTGAGTGCTATCTCCCTTCTTGTAACTTTCTCTCTTGCTTATCTCTAGATTAGCTCTCTAGAGTGGTGTTCAAGAGTTCTTCTTGATCAATTGAGTGGTGATATCTTATCTCACGTGATCTTGAAGTTGAGCTCTAAGAATCTTGGTGGTGACATCTTATCCAAGATCCTTAGTTTTATCTTCTCTTTCATTATTAAGCTACATTCGAACCGCACTCCCTTTACGATCCCTTCTTAGTCCTTGTTCCTTTAGGGCTTAGAAGTGCATCAGATGGGGTTCGAACCCTAGTGCCACGTCAGGTAAGAATTTGAGTAGCCACTAAGCACCACCACCATGGCCGCCACTGTTGGCAGTCTAGCCTGAATTTGATGGCGAGAAAGTGAGACCAGGAGTTGGAGGAAGAAGAAGGATAGAGCAGCAACAGCGGCGCATAGGAGGGGGTGGGAAAACCAAGCATACCTGTCTGGGTAGAGGTGCACGCGACTGGTAGGTAAGGGGGCAGAAACAAGCTTGCTTTGAGAACTATCTGTATAACACATTAATCAGGTCTTTTAGCCTAGAACAAGGTGAGTGATTCCTAATTCCTAAACTTTACTAGTAGTTCTGGACTATTTTGGTTTGACCATGGAAATTGTGTATATGTTTGGATTTAATCTATTGTGAATTGAAAAACTACTAGAAGAGGAAAGGATCGAATGATATGAATGTGAGTATTTTGGGTTGAAATTGAGATGATTTTGAGCTTAATGTGTGGGCAGTGCTATGAGGAGGGAGTCCGAGAAATAAGTTCACTGATGGAATGCGAAGTGTTATTTGTTGTGCCTTTATCTTTAAGTTTACTACATTTGCCAAATATAAATTTCTGGTGGCGTCGTTAATGCCTAAGTGATGTTGATGTGGACAAAATCTAGTTGTAGCATGCTGCTCAATTGAGTTGTTTTTTGTTAACTTTCGATTCATGTGTGCCCTATTGTGTGTTAGGGAGAAGCGGAAAAAAAATAGGGGAGTTAGTTGAGTTATTTAGCAAATCAGTTCAGTAGTAAATTGGGTTTAAGAACCGGGTAGTGACTTACTCCTATCCTGCTTTACTCTAACTAAACCATACTTGCCTATTTGGTCACACCTCCAACCTTGATTTATTGCAATAATCAGGTTCGCTAAACGATTTAGATGAACCATTCAACGGAATTGTTTAGTCGACCAAACTACCGGCCCAAACATTGAAACATTGCCTTTTAAATTAATAAAGTGCTATGTAAAGGTTTTAAGTCTGTTTTAAATAGCTCATTTCGTATGAAATTGAAACGAATTTAGCAAAATGAAAGCAAGTGACTAATTTACAGAACCAAACTGCTGAGTGCTTTTAACTAAAACAAAGTATGATTAAGTTATAATTATTGGCTTCTGAAATGAGTTTTAAACATCCTTTTATGCGAAAGTGGATGTTTGCTTGATCGATACCTCATTTATAGGTTTTCTTGCTAAACTGAACCATGTTATGTTTTTCAAAAGTCGGCTCCTGTTGTTCTTAAGACATTTTGGCATTCATGAAAATGGAGATGTCATTGTTGTGTTATAGTGAGGATTTTTGATGCAAAATGTGTTGAAAATGAGATACATCTAAAATGTTTTGAGCTAGGAGGATAGTGCCAATTGTTTAGAAACAACTTAGGGAGCAGGCCCAATGTGTGCGAACCCTAATTCCTATGGAGTAGACCTAAAAGTGGGAACCTTAGAATACCTTGATGAGGGTAATTATTTCCACTGACTATGAGAGGCCTCGGAGATACCATGAGTCATGAGTTATGAGATGCACTTGAAGTGAGCACTAACATGTGAATTTGATACCTAGAAAGCGATTTCTTACTTCTTATGAGTTGAAAGCTTTTCGTTCCAAGACTATGCTAATGCAAATGTTTGAAAAAGTGTATGTACTCTTCAAAAAGGCTTTTGTTGAAACCCAAATGACTTTCCTATTAACAAAATGTTTTGTAAGTGCTTAATTTGGTTTAAGTAAAGGTTCTAGCACTTAAACGTTCTAGCCTTTCTTCACGTTCAATCCTATTTTCTTACTACAAGAACTCCATTTCGTAACTCTGACTCAACTCTTCGGTGTTATGTGTTTATAAGAGAACCGAGCGACCTATTATCCTTAAGGCCTAAGTCTTAGCATCAGTCATCTTACTATGGGGTAATACAAGCCGATTATGTGATATCAAATAAGCGTATAAAGCAAGTCTATTGTGTAGCTATCATTGCTAAGGAATAGGGGTTGTAGGTTAGGTATGGTAAAGCTTTTGTGCATTGAACTAAAGAGGAAAGGACGTCATTTGAATTCTAGAGGTTTTTAGGATATTATTGGATATGGATCGCCTTGCTTGTTTAATATGTGATATTAAATATTAATTTGTATGTGAATGCTACTTAAAAGTATTGTATGCAACTGTTTTGTTTTATTGCGGTTGAGAATTACTCACTAAGCATGTGGTAGCTTAGCCTCTCTCTATTTCCCTTTTCCCCTGGGTTATTGAAAAGATAGGTGAAAGTTAGGTCACGTAAGTTGAGTTAAGTCCTCCTTTTTGCTTTGGAAAAAGGAGTTATATATGTACATACACGTAGATTCATGAATTGAATGATGTATTATGATGTATTCGTAAATTCCTAAACATATGTAAGTAAAATACATTGGTTCATGCATTGCATATAGAATAGCAATTGCTTGAAGTGGCCGTATCGGCCAACCACCTGAAGAGTTAGCCGTTTGGTTTGGTTGGAGTTAGTTATTTTGGGATGTAAACCCCAGTGCTCTAGATGTGCGATCCGTTGAGCTGTATCTTTTATTTATTTCTTTCTTTTATTGAGTTTTACCCTTGGTGTACTCTAGGCATGTGGCCCATAGAGTTCTGGTCTCCGTTGTGTAGCTGTCGAGCTTATTTGGATATGTCTTTTATGTTTTTATTCTTGCGGAGACCTAACGTAAGGCTTTAAGCCTAAGTTATAGTCGATTTTTAGGCCGAACTTTTCTCCATTTCGTTCAAAAATTTTAGAATTCGATAATGTCTCCAATTTGGGGGCTAGGGATGTTACACGTATTCCTTAACGTTGTGTCTTTGTCGTACGTCATTTAGTTCTAATGTAACATGAAGTAACATGTGCCTATTTGAAATGACAAATTAGAGTAAAAGAAGTATCGCCATGGTAGAGCCACATGGAATTCAATTATTCATCCATTCCTTTATCAAACAAGTAAATCTAATATCATAATTCCCAATCGTACTTTATGACAAAAACACACTCCAACCAAACACAAATCTCACCAAGGTAACGAAGCACACTCATACTAAAAGTGAGAAACATAACAAACCTAACTATCACAAAACAAATAGAAAAATCATTCATAAGAAATATAAGACAACTAGAAAGTTCTTGTAGATTGTAACTTAATAAAACTTTGACAGATATAAAAATTAGGACTTATCACTAAGAATTATGGCTGATGACAATCTCTTACTAAAACAAATTGTGATTGCGAAATTTTTTTATTGGGGTAAAAAGCGATGTTTTATTTTTGGGTGAGAGATGAAAAGAGAGAAGGGATACATAAAAGCAAATAATATAATTGAAATTCATAGAAAAAGGAAAATTAACTTCCTTTTAAAATGGAAAATATTTTCACATATAGGATAAAGATTATTCCTTGAATAATGATAACTTTTTCTTTCTTTATCAAATGATGGAAAATTCAAAAATTATTTTCAAATTAATTATTTTTGTTGGAATTAAACCCACTTTGATGCCTTCTGCTGCGAATGGAAGTGTCTAATTAAATTTAGCCATACACATACATACATCAAGAGGAGGAGCACCACACAATTAAACATGAAAACCCCTTCAAATTAATAGGAAAAGCCATGACCTAGCAATAACTGGCGCAGCCATCATAGTAGGAAAAGATAGATTACAGTTGCCTGCATTCATTACACTATGCTTTGCTTGATTTGAGTTGTATTTGAATGTTCTCTTGCCTTAACAAATCTATTTTTTCCCACCACACTCTCCCCCTATATGAGATTTAGGACTCTTGGGATACACTGCACAATTATCTGGATCAAATCTCTGACCATCACTTAATACTTTGCAATGGGTTAAGTGGTTCCTACCTACTATCTTTCAACGGAGATGTAGGATTCCTTCAATTAACACCAACCCTTGATTTTTGTAGCACATTGCAACTTAGGGCTCACATGTTTGCTGCAAAATTAAATTTCTTCACCTCAAGGAACTCCAATTAGATTGGGCACCTCAATAAATCCTAAAGATTACTATTGAATTTTAATTACTAGAGTTTGGTGTGAACTTATGCCAAGATTAGGAAAGTGTACTCTTTTTTTTAATTTTGTTTTCTTCATTTGTCCCGTTTTTCCTATTCATATACAATACTAAAAAATTAATTAAATATAACTTTACGTTAGACTCTAATCTTATAACTTGCTGTTCAAGTAAATGCACTCCAAAATATTTCTCACCTTCACATATATTAGGCTAGTAATTATATAGTTATTGACTTACCCAGTTAATTAGATCAATTTTCTCTTTTCTTTTTTCTTTTACAATCAGACCAAGCCTAATGTTAAAATTTGCAAAAAAATTAGGCCCATATTGCACCAGACCCATCAAAAAGAAAAAACAAAAATCCACCAAATTAGGTTTTCATAGTAAACTTTGGCCATCCCAACTGAAGCAAACTAAAGAAAAAAAAAAAGGCAAAAAAACCTTTTTAATTTTGTCAATTTCTTTAGCCCATTTTCGGAAGAGCATGTAATGCAATTATGGGTCTCTTTCTTTACGATTAGGCATATACTGTTTACTTTTCACTCTACGTTCTCTTAAAACCAATGCAAAACATTCAAAAAAAATCTTATGCATTTTCTGATGTACTGCATTTATGCAAAATTTTAACAAAGAACCAAAAAAATCCTTGTAGTTCATGGCTCTAAAGATCATACAAGCATTTCAAGAAGATTGTTGAAGAACAAGATGATTTCAAGCACATAGACAAGGCATTGTTAGACAAAGGAAAAATTTGCTAAAAAACTAATCTCAGCAAACATATAAACTTGTTTCTGTTAGCACTTTTCATTTTCTTCACTGATGTGCGATAAAATCTAGGGTTGTTAGTTGCATTTGGTTGTTTTCATGTGTTTTTAACATATAAATTGAAAGGAAAATGCAAATTTAACAGAAAACTTCGCAAATTATAGTGCTATTCCATGTACAATTGCTTATTAAAAAAATTATTTAAACAAGCATCAGTATATTGCTCATAGATTTCGAAACAATTGTTTCTGCCATTAAAATACATATTGTACAATTGCTTGAAACAAATTGTAACCTAAAACACTCGGGTTTATTAGTTGTAGTCTTGAGATATTTATGTGTTTCTAAACCTATTTCCGGAGCGGGTACGAGATGAGTTGAGGTGGCACTGAACCGGCTTACGTGGTGATTGCTAAGCTCCAAGCCTTCGGTTTTTCCTACAACAAGGCAATCCTAAGTTTTGGGGTCTGAGGAATGCCCCTTGGGCGGTCAAGTTAGGGCCTTCAATGGATGAGGGAAGGCAAAAAAGATATGGAAAAAATGAGAAAAAGGTGTTCCTAAATGTCAGAGTCTAGAAATTAGTACCCTATATTCATTTCCTTTCTTAGTGGGTGAGTAAGTATTTATAGGGTACAATACTAAGGGGGCCCCTGGTAATTTGACAAGGACCCTTGGCCCATGGGCTTAGAAAAAACAAGCTGCTCTAAGGAACTTCTAGGGAGCCCATGTAAGAAATTGATCCAGTGGGCCCCTTATCTCGGATAGATGACGTGGCCCTACCAGTCGGGTTTCTTCTGGATCATTTAACCCCCGACATTTTATCCATGTGGGGTTTTTTAGGGCTTAATGGATGGAATGTGAGGCCATTTGCCAATATTATAGTAGCTTCAAGTTGTTCTTATAATGACAACTCGAATATCGAGGCATAAGGTTACCTCGTATATGTACGTAGGAGGAGAGTCTTAGTGTTCCTCTATGTTTTTTAGACTCTTGTACGGATACTTCCAGTTGACAGGAGATGGAATTTCCAGCTTGGCTTAATACGTGCGAGATGGCTTCCTATGTGTGGGAAGCATTTCATTAAAGCAAACTAGATGACATCGTTCCTCCCCCTCCCCCCATCCTCTGCCAATTGACTTCCAGCAATTGTGCCTGAGCTTTGTTAAGGGGGATAGAGAGGAGGAGGCCAAAGAGAGGAATAGGCCAAAAATCATCCAGGTGACCTTCTATGCCATGGCAGTGGTGTACACCGAGGAGTTGGGTGTGCTTCCCAGGATTGTGAGCAATGTTTTCGAGGAGGCACTAGAAGACTTGAAGGGGTATTCTTTTGAGGGTTGGTTGGCAATTCACAGGAAGGAACTATTGGCTGCCAGCCGGGGAGCCCTTGTCAGCCAAGCCATGAGTACGGTAGGCCCATCCCCCTATCCTGAACAGAGTGTGGACTGGAGCAGCCCTCCCGGGACATCTGATGGGAATTGATCTCTGCATAGGCAAGTCGCACTCTTTTCTTCTTTTTTCTTAGCATGCGACACCCTAGGTGAGGACTCCTGGCTTTCCTATGTGTTCTCTCCTGAGGCATAAAGATTCATTCCTCGAGGTAACATTGGATGCCCAAAATGCCCACCTCTACCTAGTATAAAATAACAATGGTGGGGGTAGGCTGCCATACATCTTTTAGCTTTCCACTTTACTTCGTGATGGTTTTTCCCTATTTTCTAAGTACCGGAGAAATGGCCAACCATGTTTAGGAGGCCTTCAACTGGTGGAAGAGGGGACTTGTGGGCACACCTCAGCCGTCCCGCCCTCTACTTGAGGACTATTGCCAACTCTGCCCGAACTTCAATCGGGAAGACGGCGAGGATGCCGCCCGAGTTTTTGAGGTCCCCAAGATTGTCTAAGCCCACGTTCTGCGCCATGCTAGTTAATGATACTTTGGAGTTGGGCGTGATAACAAGGGACATGGTGCTGGTGTTGAAGCCGCACTAACCGACGTCTGTTGGTACAATTTCGAGGCATGGTCCAGAATCCACAGACGCTACATCTTGGCAGCTTATCAACCTCCCCTCGGGGCTCCAACCTCTAAGGATCACTCGCTAAACCCAGTTCTTCCCATAGGCCGAGAGGAGAGTGTAGGATCGAGCGGTAGCCTTGTGGCCTCTAGCGATGAGGCCGGCGCATTAGCTTCGACCCATTCTCTTCTTCTTTCCTTTTTCTTCTTCTTTTTCTTTTTTTTCTTAGTCACCCTCGTATAATTTCCTGATATATAATTGGGAAGTGCCCCTTTTCGGTATCTAATTATTGCATTCGTTCCTATAATGTTACGCTGTGGACGGTCCTATGTAGGTCCCTGCTAACTTCATCCCTTGGAGTTGAAGATGAGGTGGATGATGCGGGATCGTGCCTTATGGTTCTAAGCTGGGGACAACCTTAGGGTCATGCCTAGAAGCTAAAGGTGATTGGGACATCTCAAGGGTCGTGCTTTACTAAGCTTAGCCCCTAGCGGGCTAAAGAAGCTGGGGCCGGCCTTGGGGCCATGCCCTGCCCACCCTAGCCCCTAGTGAGGTTAAGGGTGTTGGGCAAGGCTTTGGGGTTGTGCCCTGCCGACCTCTGCCCCTAGTGGGGCTAAGGGTATTGGGAACGGCCTTAGGGCTACACCCTACTGTCCTTTACCCTTAGTAGGGCTAAGGGTGCTGGGGACGGCCTTAGGGCCACGCTTTGCTACCCTTTGTCCCCTAGTGGGGCTAAAGATGCTAGGACGGCCTTAGGGACGCACCCTGCTGTCCTTATCCCTTAGCAAGCTAAAGGTGTTAGGGGTGGCCTGAAGGTCGTGCTCTACAAACCTTAGCCCCCAGTAGGGTCAAGAGTGTTGGGGACGGCCTAAAGGCCATGCCCTGTCGACCTTGGCCACCAGTGGGGCTAAAGGTGTTAGCGATGACCTTGGGGTCGTGCCTTGTTGCCCTTAGCCCTGCTGTCCTCTACTGTCCTGAACCCCCGGTGGGGCTAAAGGTGATGGGGATGGCCTTGGGGCCGCACCTACTGTCTTTAGCCCTCAGCGGGGCAAAAGTGTTGGGGACGGCCATGGGGCAGTGCCTCATTATCCTTAGCCCTAATGGGGCTAAAGGTGTTGGGGACGGCCACGGGGCATGCCTTGCTAACTTTATCCCTTAGCTGGCTAAAGGTGCTAAAGGTCGCTTGAGGGCCGCACCCTACTGACCTTATTCCCGAGTAAGGCTAAGGGTGTTTGGGACGGCCTTGGAGCCGCACCCTGCTGTTCTTAACCTCTGGTGGGGCTAAAGGTACTAGAGATGACCTTGGGACTACGCCCTGTTATCCTTAGCCCCCAGTGGGGCAAAAGGTGTTGGGGACGACCTTGAGGTCACGCCCTGCTTACCTTAGGCTCAAGTGGGCTAAATGTGCTAGGGCTTGTCCATGGTTCCCCCATGTTTACCGTGTTTACCTGAGGTAGGCTGAAGCATCTGTAATTCTTTTAGATGTGGGCCACGTGTCTCACATTTACCATGTGATGTCTCGAATAATGAGCTCGATTTCTGGTTTTCTCCTCCCGCTCTATATAATGGCCTCAAAGAGTCAATTGTCTTCCTACCTTTTCGCAACATTTTAGAGCGAGAAGTGAGAGTTCTGAAGAGAGAGAAGCTTTATCCTCTACGTAGTCCATGTGAGCCCTCAAATTTATACTTTTCTAGGTATGCGCATTTCGACCCTTTATTGGTGTTTCTTGTAATTTATACTGAAGGATGTCGACCTCCACCTCTTCTTCACAGGCGTTATACGCGGGCCAGGTTGTAGCTAGTTTTCCCCATAAGAATAAGTTTAGGGAGCTCAAGGCTATTCCCTATTGCCCTGTCGATCTACGAGTCGCCCCCTAACTCGTCGTCCAGTTGTGAGCGATCGTCTACCCTGAGCATTGTAAGCATCGAGGAGAAGGTTGTGTACCCATGGGAAATAAGTGTCTATGTTAACTGAATGTATGATTTCCAAGAACGCCAGTTAGCTCGGACAAAGAAAAAGATGCGGCCCAAGAATGTTGGCGAGCTTATAGTTAAGAGTCTATCAGAAGGTACGTCTACCTCTTCATCTTCCTCTTCTAAGGAGGGGAGTGGGACGTTAGCTCTAGACTCTAGGATTCATGTAGTGCTAAGTCTAGTACGACCACTACCGGTATTAAGGCGCCACAGGAGGTTGTAGTGGTCAGGAATGCCTTCCCAGAGGCCCCCGCTTATTCAAACCCAGCAGATGACCCAGGTTCATACTTCCCGAACCCCAAGGTAGCTTCTCAACTCAATCAGAAGGCGTTGGAGTGGCAGTACCTATTCCCCCTAGACTATGAGGTCGTCCTACTTACTACCGACGCCACTGTAAAGGCGCCGCCCATTGATTACATTGCCATATATCATGCGACTTTCAATTATGGTCTATGGTTCCCCCTACATGGAGTGGTCCAGGACATCTACAAGGGGTAGCAGCTGGTGATTGTGCAGATCATACCAACAATGTGGCACAACATCTATTTGTTTAACGCCACTTGCGAGCTGCCAGGCCTCGAATGCTCCCTGTGCTTTTTCTCAGGTGCACACTATACAGAAGGCGCCTAACAAGGTGGGAAAGGTGGGTTGGTTCACCTCTAATAACAAGAAGGGGCTTATGTCTGCCATACAGAGAAAGTCGAAATTGAAAAACTGAAAGTACGACTTCATCTTTGTGAAGCGCTGTGGGGGATGGTGCACTCACCCTTGGTGGAGTCATGGGGACCCAATCCGGTCTCCCTTCGGCATACCCAGTGGTATAGAAGCCACCGCAGCTAAATGTCTACAACCTCGTAACGGAGAGCAACCAAGCATGACCTATCCCCTCGTTCATGGCCAAGGTGATAGAGAAACAACGAGGAAAAGAGTTAGAGCAGTGTAAAGTAAAAATGAGCGACAATGAGCCGCTGCACTGGCTCCCCAAGCAAACCTATTTTTAGAACAACTTCTTTTAGATGGCCACCAGGATCCTTATACTATAGAACTTCTCGAAAGGTATCTCCCTCTTCCCTTGGGTACTTTGTGTCCTGTTGGACTGACCTAAATTTCCTTTTTTCTTGTAGCCGAAGCCCACGTGCTTATCCCTGCTAGAGTCAGGGGATGCCGCCACTGAAGAGGTCCATGCAGAGTAGGCTTAAAAGAGGCATGAAGAAAGGAATTGTCGCGTCGAAGCGAACGCAGCCAAGGTTGTATTACTGCCCTAGAAATTCCCTTGTCTTTCAGACAGTTTTCTAACTTTGCTTTCTTTTTAGGCTCGGCAATCACTCCGCACAAATCAACCACCGCCGCCCACCATGGCTTACCCCCAATGGGGTAACAGAAACAGCCTAGGCCAAGTGAGCAGACGGACGCCCCTAAGTCATTCGAGCGGGGTGTTCGAGCTGGGACATCCACTCCGTCAAAGGCTGCACCTACACGTACGCCCACTCCTTCTAAGCAGGCATGTCCGAAGGGTCATGCGCACTCCTCTCCGAAGAGCAGCTCTCAGGGGAGCCGTCAAATAACTAGGGACCAAGTGACGCTGGGTACTCCCCTTGGTCTGTAGGGTCCATCTTCTTCCTTGAGGCCGACAAGGAGGTAAAGATGGAGCTGGTCGAAAGGTTGGCCCGATCATGGGATCTGTCCCCTTCTGTCATACCTAATGCCCAGCTAGTCACCGCGGAGAAGGTGAAAGTCGCTGAGGCATGTGTATTACCCCTGCCTCCTTTTCCATACACTTAGTTCATTAGCATACTAACTTAGGAATTGTTGTACCGGTCTTTGTCAAGGCACTAAAGGCGACGAGGACTGCCTCTTCCATGGTCGGCCTAGAGGAGCACGTGAAGGTCCTCAGGGAAGAGAAGGCCAAAGCCAAATCTTCCACGGCTGAATGCCGGGGTAAATACAAGGACCTTGAGAAGGCGAAGACAATGTAGAAGGAGGCCGAGAAAGAGCTCCATCAGAGAGTGGCTGAGCTGAAGGCCTAGGTATTTGAAGAATGGGCAGACATCCAGCAAAAGATCCTCTAGGCCGAGCGTAAGGGCCACCTCCAGCGTACCGAAGAGTGCACTGCCTTTTTTTGCCAGCTCCTCGAGCTATGCTCGCTGATTTCAGAGACTAGTGGAGCTACTTTAAGGCCTAGGTATGCTATGTGAGGGACCACCAATAGGCAAGGCAAACCAGCCGTGATCCCAACTCGGCCATCTTTGATTATGACATAGGGGATGAGTCGAACGAGCAACCAAGTGAGGAGGATGACCGAGAGGCATCCGAGAAACATGCTAGGGATGAGGATCCAACCGAGATTGAGGACCGCCCTGATGATGAAAGTGATGATGATGCTCGGGATGACGATGATGCCCCAGAAGACTAATCTTCTCGCCAAGCCCTGTACGGCTTTACCTTACTTATCCTTTATGTCATGACATTTTTTTTGTACAAAGCTAGAGCCCCGTTTTGGGGGTACATCAATGAAGTAAGACATTTCATATTATTTTGTATTTCTCGTTTGGCTTCATGTTTTGTTAGGCTTCCTATTTCGTACTTTACTGTCATACTACTGAACCATGAGCTAGCCAGGCTTTCCCCATTAGAGCAAGGCCTAACTAATCATGCTGGGGGTTGTATTGCCCCCAAACTTAATGAAAAACGTAAGCGTTCTCGTCATATGATCCCGATACAGCTGACATTATAGGAAAGAGAAGCCGAAAGTAAGTAAACTAGAGCTAAGTGCAATACTTGAGAAGGTTGTTATTATTCCGTGCCTGAGGTAAGGGGGTCCCTTGTGTTGTGGCAAGCCGATAGGTACCAGGACGAACCTATTCAGTAACAACATATGAGGATTTAGAATTAGCTGTGAGCTTACCATGTTTATTGGATCGTGCCACAGCCTCGATCTTCCTCATTACTAAGCTACTGAAGTCCAGGTGCTATGCCTTCACTCTGCAGTTGTAGAGCCTGGCGAGACAAAGTTTTTACAATTGTTCGCATAAGTAAGCATCACCGCCAATAGAGGGAAGGAGATCTAGCACTTCTTGAAGGGCTGCATTGTTTAGTTCCTCCTAGAACATGGTGAAGCGGTGAGTATGTAATTCGACCTCCATGAGTAGGATGGACTCCGAGCTATATATGAGCATGAACGAGGTCTTTCTAGTGGCTATCTTCTCGGTGGTGCAAATGGACAACAGAACTCTGGGCAGCTCGTCCACCCACTTCCCTTTGGCCTCATCAAGCTTCTTTTGTAAGCTATGCAAGATGGTTTTGTTAGCGAATTCAGCCTCGTCATTAGTCTGAGGGTGAGCTATAGTGGTAAAGCGAGCCTGGTAACCGCACCGATGATGGTAGTCTTTGAGATTATCTGTGTCAAACTGTCGGCTGTTATCAAATTATTTAAATATCATAACTCAAGGTATACCATACCATGTGATGATGTTCTTCCAAATAAACTTTCAAACTTTAGTAGAAGTAATGGACTCGGCCTCTGCCCAATTACTAAAATAATCAACTGCCCTAAGCAATTACTTGCACTACCTAATGGCTTTAGAGAAATGGTCGAGGATGTCCATTCCCCACTAAGTAAGGGGTAGAGGTGTTACACTGGGGTTTAAGAGGGTGGCAGGTTGGCACTAAATAGGGGAGTACTTCTGGTATTTCTTGCATCGGCGCACCACGCTTATAGCGTCCTCTCTCAAGGATATTAAGCAGTAGCGTCACAATTGTTGTGACGACTAACGCTTGTCCACTTATGTGGGTGATAAACGCTTCTATGTACTTCATTTTTGGGTCGTTCTGTAGCATTTTTTCCGAAATTCATGGGCTTTATGTTATAATCTATACTCCTATTCTCGTTTTATACTTAGGTATGGTTCTGTGGTTACTTTTGTAGGATTTTAGACCATTTGATCCAGCAATTGAACCTCATTTGAGCGCATATTGGCCCACCACATAGGTACCCCAAATCCTACGCCTGTGGAGCAAGAGAAGAGAAAAAGATTTCAGATTCAGTAAGAACCACTGACTTCCCATGGTGGCTTCTACGGACTATGGTGATCCTATAACTGCTAACCTCTTCACCTTCCTTCGTTGTGTAGCTAAAGGTGTTTTTCGGCTAAAAAGAAAAAGATCCATCATCATCTCACCACTAGTCTCTCATCCATCTCTCAGAAGTTTGAATTTTTAGCTTATTTTTGGTAGCAAAAAGAGAATTGAAGGGAGAATGTTGCTCTTGGAGACTTTGAGATTGTGGCATCATTGAAGGGTTACCTTTGTTGTAAAGCTTTCTTTCCCTTTGAATTTATCTTTGAACTCTTGTGTTCATTGAATTTGAAATATGAGTGAGTAATTTTAATTAGTCTAGGGATTTGTTAGCCATAGTATTATGGTTGGATCCTTAATTTTTACAATCTTGTGCTTGCTCCATAAGTGGAATGATTTATTTTTACCTTAAGATTGAGATGTTGTGAGTAAAATTTGGCCAAGTTTGCTTGCTTATATTAGGTAGTCGAGTGAAGTACTGAAAAGTGAAATTCACTATTAGATCACCTTAATAGAACATGACCTAGCAAAACTTGAGAGAGAATTGCATGTTAAGAGGAGACTTAGGATTCCTAAATCTTCAACCTAGACTAAATCAAGAACACATGAAAAGTGTTAGTTGGATTTGTTTGGGCAATTTAATTTATTTCAAAAGAAAGGATTAAATTTAACTCGATGGCAATTCCTTGAATCATTCAATCCATGAAAAGTGTATGCTTAACTCTATAATCTAACTGTTTACTTGGTGAATCGAATCCCTAGATGCTTTACTTTGATTGAATTTCCCATTAGATAGTTAGTATATTTAAATCAACTCATTGAAAAGATTGATTGATTAGCATTTTCAATAGAACCATAACTCAATAGATTACTATGGTCCCTGAGGATGATCTTTGAATCTAAACTATGACACCTGTGCGCTTGTGGCGTGTTAAGTTTTTGGCGTCGTTGCCGGACTGTTAACTATTGATTTAATCTTATAAAATTGACTAAGTGTTTTACTTTATTTTCCTTTCCTTTTTGATTACATTGGTAGTGTTAGTGATTGTGCATGTAGGAATTTTCCCCTTTTATGCGAACTTCATTTCAGTACAAACTCGATCATGAGATTGAGAGACTTTCCATTTAAGAAGGAAGAAGCAAAGACTTAAGAAACAAAAGCACAGAGGTTGAGAGACCTCACCAACTATAGCGAGAGGAGAAGGTGAGCAAAGAAGGATGCTTTGGGATTTCGTTAGCCCAGGAGTCTGGGGCATTGCCTTAAGCATTGCTCGTCCTAACGTGGAGGCAAATAATTTTGAGCACAAGCCTACTCTTGTTTCCATGGTGCGACAATCCCAACTTGGGGCACCCTATTAGAAGACCCTAACTTACACCTCTCAGTCCTTTTAGAGGTGTGTGACACATTGAAGCTAAATGGAGTCTCTACTGATGCCATTCGATTACGGCTATTTTCCTTTCTTGTCAAATTCTTCGCACCAAGCAAGACGACAAGCTTGCAAAACCAAATCACTACCCTTACCCAAAGGGATGATGTGAGGTTTGGGCGCAGTTCAAATACTTGCTGTGGTTGTGCCATCGCCATGGCCTTTAAAGATGGATGATTATTCAAGCCTTCTACAATAGAGTGACCCAACCTATAAGGTCCACCATTGATGCGGCGGCAGGGGGAACCTTGATGAGTAAGAATGAGGATGAGACATACAATTTGATCGAGGAGATGGTGTTTAATAATTTTCAATGGTCCAATAAACGAGGCCAACCCAAGTGGGTTAGAGGTAAGCTTGAAGTTGATGTACTTACTTTGCTTAATGCTAAAGTAGATGTTATGACTTAAAGGTTGGAACGATTGAATGTGAATGATGTAAATTTAAGTGCCCCTCCCATTATATGAAATATATGGTTCCATTGACCATTTAACTGATAATTGCCATGTTAGGAGTCCTTTTACCCAAAACACTAACGACCAAGTTAGTGATGTTAATAGTTTTCACTCGAGACTGATCAATGACCATTCATCCAATACTTACAATCCGGGTTAAAGGAATCACCCAAATTTCACATATAGGTCTAACCCTTCCATCATGCCCTAAATGAATGCTAGGTAACCCCTCGATTTTGAAGACCTCTCTTTCACCGAGAAACTCCCCAAAAGTCCAATCTAGAGGCCATGATAGAGAGTATGCTTTTGGAACAACAAAAGCACGATAAGTATATAAAGTAATTAGCCTCTAAATTTGATGTGCTTAATACTCATTATAAGATGTTGAAAGCCCAAATTGCCCAACATGCTAGCTCTTCATTTATGCCCCCTAGTAAACTCCCAAGTAATCTAGAGCCAAATCCTAGGGAGCAATGCAACGCCATGGTCCTAAGAGGGGATAAACAACTTAGGGGCCCTAAGGAGGTCAGCAATAATGAGTCTTTGCATGTTGAGCATGATGATAATGTTGAGATTGTTGAGAAAGAGGTGTCTTTTCCCTTTACTAATTTGCTTGACGATGATATGGATACTAATGTGGTTCCTAAAGACCCTAAGCAAAATTCCCCCAAATCTTACACTCAGCCTTTACCATTCCTTAAAGAATGGCTAAGGCTAAGCTTGATTTGCAGTTTGAGAAGTTTTTGGGGGTCTTGAAGAAACTCTACATTAATATCCTATTTACTGATGCCTTGTGTCAAATGACTTCTTATGTAAAGTTTTTGAAAGAGATTTTGTCTAACTAAAAGAAAATTAGAAGAGCATGAGACTATTGCCTTGATTGAAGAGTGTAATGCCGCGATCCAAAATAAGCTTCCCGCTAAGCTTAAGGATCTTAGTAGTTTCTCAATTCCTTCTCTGTTAGGAAATATATCTATTGAATGTGCTTTGTGTGATTTGGGGTCGAGTGTGACTTTGATTCCCTTTTCTTTGTGTGAAAAACTGGATTTAGGAGAAACAAGAGCAACGACCATCTCTCTACAATTAGCAGATCGTTTCGTGAAATACTCTGTGGGTATTTTAGAGGTTGTCCCTATTAAGGTGGGAGATTTATATATGCCAGTAGACTTTATGATACTTGAGATGGAGGAGGACACGTGCACCCCTATCATTCTTAGGAGGCCTTTCTTGGCCACCGTCGAGTGTTGTATTGATGTCAAAAATGGTAAGTTATCGTTTGATGTGGGAGATGATCATGTGGCGTTCAACGTGTTTGAGGCGTACCATTTCTGATAAATGTCATATGATTGATATGGTTAATAGTTTGGTATGGGAATCCATTTCTAACCTTGAATCTGATGAGCCTCTTGAGCATATTGTATGTTGAATGATAGTTCTACTAAGAATGCAAATCCCAAAGTGGCAATGTGTGCTCAATTCTTGGAAACCTTTCCACAAGTTTACCTATACTGGCTAAAGTGGAAACCTTAGTGAGTGATGCAAAGCCCTCATCTGATGAGGAGTGTCTCTCAAGGTAGAATTGAAACTTCTCCCTTCCTCTTTGCGACATGAGTTTCTTGGGCTTAATTCTACTTATCATGTGATTGTTAATGCAAGTCTAAGTGCATCTCAAATTGACTCTTTGCTTAGAGTACTTAGAATGCATCGTAAGGCCATATGATATACTCTTGATGATCTAAAAGGAATTCACTCGTCTGTGTGCATGCATTGTATTTTGATGGAAGATGACCATAAGCCCTCAATTAAGCACCAAAAAAGGTTGAACCCTAATATGCAAGAGGTAGTCAAGAAGGAAATTTTGAAACTATTTAAAGCCGGCATTATCTACTCTATCTCCGATAGTAAGTGGGTAAGCTCGGCCCATGTAGTACTTAAAAAGAGAGGATGATGGTCATAAAAAATGAGAACAATGAGCTGATTCCTACTGTGACTGTCAGTGGATGGCGTATGTGTATTGACTATCGAAAATTGAATAAGGCCAACAGTAAGGACCATTTTCCCCTTTCTTCATAGAATAAATGCTTGAAGGGTTAGCCACGAATTCATATTTTTGTTACTTAGATGGGTATTCGGGTTTCTTTCAAATTCCTATTCATCCTAATGACTAAGAAAAGACCACCTGTACTTATCCCTATGGTACATTTGCTTATATGAGATGTCATTTGGGCTATGTAATGCCCACGCTGCTTTATAACGTTATATGATGGCTATTTTCTCTAATTTTATTAACGACATAATAGGAGTCTTTATGGATGATTTTTTGGTGTATGGTACAACATTTGACCATTGCTGAACAATTTGGCCAAGGTCTTACAAAGGTGTAAAGATACAAATTTGGTCTTGAATTGGGAAAAGTGTTATTTTATGGTACAAGAGGGGGTTGTCTTAGGTATATTGTCTTTGATAAGGGCATTAAGGTTGATAAAGAAAAGGTGGAGGTGATTGAAAAATTACCCCCACCAACTTTTGTAAAGGGTGTGAGGAGTTTTCTTAGACATGTCGGTTTTCACCAGCGGTTCATAAAAGATTTTTTAAAAATTGCAAAACCACTCACCCATTTGCTTGTCAAGGATGTGACTTTTGATTTTAATGAAGAATGCTTGAGTGCTTTGCATTGATTACAACTCTGGTGATGCAAGCCTCGGACTGAGGGCTTTCTTTTGAGGTGACATGTGATGCAAGCGATTTTGCATTTGGGGTAGTTATAAGCTAGAGGAAGGACAACACGCCTTATACTATTCACTATGCATGCCAAACTCTTAATGAGGCTCAAGTAAATTATGCCACAATGGAAAAGGAGTTCCTAGCAGTTATGTTTGCCTGAGAAAAGTTCAGGTCTTACTTGATAAATTCCAACGTCATTATTTTCACTGACCATGCTGCTTTGAAGCACCTAATGAAGAAGTCCGATATGGGTCCTCCTACAAGAGTTCAATTTAGAGATCAAAGATAAGTTCGGAATGGGGAATGTGGTGGCGGTTCACTTATCCCGCTTATGACCTGAGTTCACTCCTAGTGAAGAGCTCCCAGTTGATGATTCTGTCCTAGATGATCAACTACTTGCCATTTCTCACCAAGCCACCCCATGGTGTGCTGATTGAGTGAATTTCAAGGTGTGTAGGCTGCTGCCTCCTGGATTATCTTATCAACAAAGGAAGAAATTCCTTTCTGACACCAAATATTATGTGTGGGAGGAACCTTTTTTCTACAAGCTGCATGGAGATGGGATATATAGAAGATGTTTGGTGGAGGATGAAGTTCATAGTGTTCTATATTATTGCCATACTTTGAATTATGCTGAACACTTTGGCTGGGATAAGACTATTACAAAGGTACTCGAAGTGAGTTTCTATTAGCCCACTTTCTTTAAGGATACAAGAAAATTGATCATGACTTGTGATAGATGCCAAAAAATGGGGAACATTTCTAAGCGATAAAAGATACCTCAAAGTGGCATTCTTGAGGTGGCGTTACTTGATATATGGGGGATCGACTTCATAGGCCCCTTTCCTCCTTCTCATAACAATCTCTACATCCTCGTTGTGGTTGACTATGTCTCTAAGTGGGTGGAAGCCATTGCTACCCCAACCAACGATTCTAAGGTTGTCATAAAGTTCTTTCAGAAAAATATTTTTATGAGATTTAGTGCATCGAGAGCTCTTTTAAGTAACAATGGGACTCACTTTTGCAAAAGCCACTTGAGTCACTTCAGAAGAAGTATGCGGTCATTCATAAATTTGCTACACCTTATCATCCCAAATGAGTGGCCAAGTCAAGCTATCTAACCGGGAATTGAAAAAGTATTTTGGAGGAGACTATGGATAGATCCCGAAAAGATTGGTCTTTAAAACTTGATGATGCTCTCTAGGCCTATCAAACCATTTACAAGACTCCTTTACGCACTACTCCATATTGTTTACTATTTGGGAACTCTTGTCATTTACCAGTCGAGTTGGAACACAAAGCTTATTGGGCAATTAAGATACTCAATTTTAATCTTAAGGTGGCCGGTGAGAAGCAGTCTTTGCAATTATATGACCTTGATAAGCTAAGGCTAGAGGCTTATAAGGGTTCCTGCATTTACAAGGAGAAGACCAAGCAATGGCATGCTAAGCACATTTTAAAGAAGAGATTTGAGGAAGGTCACATGGTCCTTTTGTTCAATACTAAGCTAAAAGTATTTATAGGTAAGCTGAGATCTCGATGGTCGGGACCATTTCAAGTGATCAAGGTTCATCCTCATGGTGCAGTAGATGTATGCAGTGAATCCACCGGTATATTCAACGCCAATAAACAGCGGCTCAAGCCTTATCTTTTTGGAAACCCTATTGAAAAGGTCGTCGTCTATGCGCTTACCAATCCCGAGCGCACATAGGTGCACGGTCAAACTCTTGACTTTAAAAGAGCGCTTCTTGGGAGGCAACCCAAGCCCTTTTACTGCTTTCATATTCATCTTTAGGTACTTTTTACTTCTAAAACAAAAAAAAAAAGAAGACAGCAAAAAAGAAAAAAAAAGGGTAGGAGCAAGAGTGTTCAGCAGTCGCTAACAGGTGACACCGCGAACCATCAGTATTCACCAGTACGGGCCATGGTCAATTTTTCAATAAGTCAACATTTTTTGATATGCCACGGGTTGACCATATTTTAAAATATGGTCCGTAGCATACCTGCCTTGTCCAAAGAAAAATTTTGCTAGCACTTACCACAGTCAGGTCATGGTGTCTCCTACGGACCG
This sequence comes from Carnegiea gigantea, assembly GCA_029747015.1. NCBI lineage: Eukaryota > Viridiplantae > Streptophyta > Magnoliopsida > Caryophyllales > Cactaceae > Carnegiea > Carnegiea gigantea. The sequence continues at coordinate 168,344 of JAKOGI010001393.1, forward strand.
TGGTTGCCTACTGCGGACCACAGCCGAGGGTTTTTAACTGCGGAAACTTTCCCTTCTTCCCATTTTCATCTTCTTCCTCGAGACTTTCTCTTTCTACCTCCCACGTTCCCTCTTTAAACCCTCCATTGTTAAATCTTGAATTCCTCACCATTTTTTTCCAAATTTCTTTTCAAAATACTCTATTTTTACTCTAACTCTTCTCTTCTCTCTAAATTTCTCACTTTTTCACACCTAAATCATCTTCTTCTACATTTTCTTTCCTCTATTCATCTTCTTTTTTCCCTTCCTCCATAACCATCTTTTTCCACCTCAAACTTCTCCTTTTTTTCACTCAAATTCTTCATTTTCCTTTCTCATACCTCATTCTTGAGGTTTTTGTTCCAATTTCTCACATTTTTACATCCATGGCACCTAACAAAAGACAAAGGAGCATTAAGAAGGCGGGGACATCTAGCCAAGCGCCACCGCAAACTCAACGGACCTCCCACAATTCCACCAATGCACAGACCTAAGGTAATATTCCTCATCCCCTTGGTTTGACTAACCCCGCACATATTACTCGATATAATTGCTTGAGTGAAAGAATTGTTGTGGCAACACATTATTATGATGAGGAATTGTTGGGCCATTTGGGATTGTTGGATGACATAAGGTGGTTATTCGCGCAGGGGGGTGTGGGGCACTTTGTTGAAATGAAAGAGCATACATATCGAGACCTTACACTTGAATTTCTGAGTACTTTGTATGTTAAGGTCACTTAGGGCATCAATGTCAAGCGGGATATATTTCATTTTATTTACAAGCGAAGATTTATTAGTTGAACCTAAGTGCCTTTAATAACACATTTGGTTTTCCACCTAGCTTGGGCTTACCAAACCGTCAAGTTCCCCATGAATTCAACCCGAATGCATTTTGGGGTAAGCTTTTGGTGGATTTTAGATACAACACTAGTTCTTCCAAATGCAGCCATATTAGGAACCCTTGCATTTGGGTGGCTTAGCATATTCTCACTTGTTATTTCTTTGCTCGGGATGATAATTTGAATGTCCCTAAATTGTATGAGTTATACCTACTGTCTTATGTGCTAGATGGTGTCCAAATTGATCCTGGGGTGTTCTTGACCTGACAATTGTATAGTGCAGCTGACAGCACTATAGGTAGAATAGTCATTGGGGGTATAATCACCATCATTGCTAAATCCTTAGGTGTTGAGCCTAATCCAGAGGATCGTGTTTCTGGTTCCGAGCGGGTTGATCAAGCCGCTTTTAAGTTAATGAATTTTTACAAAGTAGAGGCTAGGCATTTATATTGGATTTATCCCGGAGATCGGCTTTTGCTGCTTCCAAATGTTGAGCAAACCACCTTACTTCACCGGGCTAACCTTCATTGGGTACTTGGTGCTGCTGAGGTTGTCCATCCTACATCTCCTTCTCCCTCTACTAACCTTGGCGGTCCTAATTCTTCCTCCCAACCTTCCTCCACTGTCTTTGAAGAGGTCCAAGCCACCCATAGGTCTATTCAGGAGAAGCAAGTGTCCCTTCGACCCTATGTTGCCTCTGAGAATGCCACTCTTTGTGACTTCATCCAAGAATAGCATGACAAGCTTCGTGGGATGCTTGCTACCTAGACCCAATATTTTTAGGACTATAAGACTTGTCTTTAGACTTGGAGAGATTAGCATATCTCTTATGGTAAAACTCCCCAGCATCCTTCCCCACCTCCCTTCTGATTGCTTCTTGTTACTTCCCCTTCCCTTTTCTACCTCTATGCTCACATTGAGGATAATACTTTGTTCAAGCAGGGTGGTTAGTCAGTTAATTGATGGCATCTGATGTATGATTTGGTTTGGTGTGTACATATGTATTTATTGTATATATTGTTCATGATTGCATTTAGAGTTGCATTTTAGGTTTAATCTCATGTAGCTAAAGCATGTTAGAGGTACATTTATGTTTCTTCTCACTTTTGGTTCCTTTTCATAGTTTTTGCATTTTTGTGGTATTATTATTAGGAGCATCTAGGATTAGTTTCAATTACCAGAGCAAGTTATTATTAAGAACATGCATTCACTTAAAAAAATTTTTAAAAAAATCATTCGACGATGAACTTTATAGACTACATAGATTTCTTTGGTTTAGATTGACACTTTGATTTGCCTAATTGTGAATAAAAGTCTTTGAAAATGAGTTTGCGAAAATGAGTTTCATGTTTTGACCATTTGTTGAGTGCGAATTGATTGCCCATGGTTCTTTATATGAATGTTGGCATGTGTCCCCTAATGAGCTATGTATGACGTGGGTAGATGTCCTGTGAGGCTTTGAGCTTTTGAAGATTAATTTATCAATTTAGTCTCTTGCTAATTCATGAGCGACTCTTCCTCGATATCATTGCTCGAGAACTTGCTTTGACTCTCATTTAAGATTACACTTAATATATGCATTTAGGCAGCATGATTGAGACATTCTTTGACTTGTTAAACCCCAAAGACCAAATAGCCACCCTTGTTATGCATGATATATCGCTTGCTTGCCCCTTTGAGCTTATATCCGTTTTTATTGATGGGAACCTCCGAACATAGCCTTTGGCCAAACATTTATCTAACCCTTAAGCTAAGACTAGAGAAGTGTTTCATCCTTATAAATTGAGTTTGATTGGAAGTTAGTAAGGGGCATTCAGACCTTTTTAGTGGATTTGGTTAGTCAGTTAATAAAGGGATTTGTGTTGTTGTGTTTGTATAACATATCCCTTATTTTATTGTACAAAGAGTAGAGAAGAGTTGAAATTCAAGTTTGATATATTCCCTTAGCCAACTCTTTTGTGAGTAAAAAGAAACATTTTAAAAAAGAGGAGAAAAGAATTGGAAAAAAAAATAAAGAAAGGAAAAAAAAGAGAATAAAGGAGTGTTGGCCTTGTTTGGATTGTGAAAAGTATATTTGACTTTCAACTCTTTTTCTCTTCATCTGGTTATGAAAGGGGATGTGTTTGTTGTTAAATTATATTGGTTTGAGGAGAGTATTGCATGAGAGCATTGGAAGAGCTTAGCTTTTAGTGTATGGCTTCTAGCTCCACATTTCTAAAATATTCGTTCCCCTCTTACCGTTACCTATGGCCCTGTTACAACCTCATAAAGTCTTCATGATTATCTAATGTGTATTACATACTTGTGATGGTGAATTAGAGAGTCTTATTAAGCTTATGACAAATTTAAGTCTATAGAATGAGAATTAAGTGAACCTTCCTACATTTTCAAACACATGAGTAACGAATGCCACATGACTACAGTGAGGTTCTCCCAGCATTATTAGCTCTATCTATTTCATACGTTGATGTGATTGTATTTGATAATTTGGGGGGGTTGATTCAAACTTGCAATTGTGGTCTATCAAACGATTTCGAAGACTTCATTTCCTAGCCATTTGTTAACTAATTTTAGTACTGTTGGACTAATTTTAGATCGGCTTTGCCATCGAGCTGCTACGAATGTCCTTCTTGAGGAGGTTGTGAATAATTTTTGGTCTTAGTGTTGCTTAGGGACAAGCAATGATTCAGGCATGGGGGAGTTTGATAAGCGCTTCTATATACTTCATTTTTGGGTCGTTTTATAGCACCATTTTAGGAATTCATGGGCTTTATGTCATAATTTATACTCCTATTCCCGTCTTATGCATGGTTATGATTCTTTGGTCACTTTTGTAGGATTTTAGACCATTTGACCAAGCAATTGACCCTCATTTGAGTGCATATTGGCCCATCACTGATGTACCCCAAGTCTTATGTCCGTGGAACAAGAGAAGAGCAGAACATTTCAGATTCGACAAGAACCATGATCTGCCCTTGGTGGCTTCTATGGACCGTGGTGATCCTACAATTGCTAACCTCTTCATCTTCCTTCATTGTGTGGCTAAAGATGCTCGATTTTGTGCCTAAAATGGGTGTTTTTTGACCAAAAAGAGGGAGAACCATCAGCATCTCACCACTACTTTCTCATTCATATCTCATATGTTAGAATTTTTAGTTTATTTTTGTAAGCAAAAAGAGAATTGAAGGGAGAATTTTGCTCTTGCAGACTTAGAGATAGTGGCACCATTGAAGGGCTGCCATTGTTGTAAAGCTTTCTTTCGCTTTGAATTTATCTTTGAACTCTTATCTTAGTTGAATTTGAAATATGAATGAGTAATTTTAATTAGTCTAGGGATTTATCAGCCATAGTATTGTAGTTAGATCCTTATTTCTACAATTTTGTGCTTACTCTATGATTGGAATCATTTATTTCTATCTTGAGATTGAGATGTTGTGAGTAAAGTTTGGCCAATTTTGCTTGCTTATATTAGGTAGTCGAGTGATGTACTGAATGAAAAGTGAAACTCACTGTTAGATCACCTTGATAAAACTTGACCTAGCAAAACTCGAGAGAAAATTACATGTTAAGAGGAGACTTAGCGTTCATAAATCTTCAACCTAGACTAAATAAAAGACAGTTGAAAGAGTGTTAGTTGAATTCGTTTGGGTAATTTAATTTATTTCAAAAGAAAGGATTAAATTTAACTTGATTGCAATTCTTGAATCATCCAATCCATTAAAAGTGCATGCTTAACTCTATAATCTAACTCCTTACTTGGTGAATTGAATCCCTAGATGCTTTAGTTTGATTGAATTTCCAATTAGATAGTTAGTATATTTAAATCAACTCATTGAAAAGGTTGATTTCTTAGCATTTTCAATAGAACATTAACTTAATAGATTACTATGGTCCCTGAGGGTGATCTTTGAATTTAAACCACAACACCCGTGCGCTTATGGTATGTTAGTGAGTGCCACACACGCCTTCGGGGATTTTCTACAATATTTTGCCATCCCATTTTAGCCGTGGTCCTGTGAAGGAGAGGATAGGAGTATGAGCGCCTATAAAGGATTCTATCGAAATGGATGAACCACGCTACTCTTTTCTTTACGTAGGTCGCATCCTTGGCATCGGAGGGGAGTGTTCCATCAGAGAGGTAGGCAATGATGGGCTCTATCTAGGCACATAACTTCGTGCGACTCAATACTCCTTTCTAGGAGGGTATCCCATTGAATGCTCTTGGGCCGTCCATCTAATTTAGAGAGTGTGTCAGCCTGGTGATTTTCTGACATAGGGATATAGACGATCTCGAAGAGAGACGAGCGCGTGGTCAATGCTCATACTTGGCATATGTATCCGGTCATAGTGTCATCCTTGACCTCGTACTCTCCATTAAGCTAGCTGACCACTAATTATGAGTTAGAGTATGCCCGAGCCTGCTTCAGGCCCCGAGGACCGACACAGCTCGAGTTCTACCATCAATGCATTATACTCCGCCTCATTGTTGGAGGTGCGAAACATGAATTTGGGAGCATCTTCATGCTTCTCTCCATTTGGGATTTCAATTATCAGATTAGCCCTACTTCCATCTCTTGTGGATGAGCCATCGATGTACAGGCTCCAAATACCAAGGAAGGGACTGGGTGGCTTAGTCGGCCTATTGGTCTTTACGAAAAAGTCTGTAAGGGCTTGGGCTTTAATGATGTTCCCTACTTCGAATTCTATATCATACCTAGGCAATTCAACAGCCCATTTAAGCAATCATCTAGAGGCATCAAGCTTCTGGAGCATGTTCTTGAGTGGTTGGTCAGTCAGAATTGTGACGTTGTGTGCTTCAAAGTAAGGCCGAAGCTTCTGATTGGCCAGAATTAGAGCGTTGGCAAATTTGCTGATTAGAGGATAATTAAATTCAACCCCAGTCAGCATATGGCTAAAATAATACGAAGGGATTTGATCGCTGTCTCTCCCCGCGATGAGTATCATGCTAACGGCCCGGTCGGAAATAGCGAGATAGAGGAAAAGGGGTTTGTCTTGATTGGGACTCACTATTTTGGGGAGGTACAACAAGTAGCACTTGAGGGATTAGAAGGCTACATCAACATCCTCATCCCACTTGAAAACAACTCACTTTCTCAGGACGTGAAAGAACAGTTGGCCTCTATCGATCAATTTTGCCATGAACCTTTCCAGTGCCGCCACGCAGTTGGTGAGTCGCTGAACTTCCTTAATAGTCCTTGGAGGCCTGATGTCCAATACGGCCTGCACCATGTCAGGGTTAGCTTCGATGCCCTGCCTGCTAATCATGAACCCAAGGAATTTCCCTGACCGAATGCCAAAGATGCATTTCTTTGGTTGAGCTTCATACTGTAGCTTTGGATGAGTGTGAAGGTTTCATATAGGTTGGCCAGATGCCGGTCATCCTTCTTACTCTTTACTATCATATCATCCACATAAACCTCCATATTTTTCCCGATGAGCGGCTCGAACACCTTGTTAACCAGCCTTTGATAGGTCGCTCCCACGTTTTGAGGTCGAATGGCCTCACCTTGTAGCAGTAGAAGCCTCTATCAGTGATGAAGGCGGTCTTCTCCTGATCGCTCTCATGGAGCTGTATCTGGTGGTAGCCAGGAAAGGCATCCATGAAACTCAGGAGTGCGTAGCTAGCAGTGGCATCCACAAACTTATCGAGTTTAGGAAGCGAGTACCTGTCCTTGGGGCAGGCCTTGTTGAGGTCCGTAAAGTCAATGCCCATACGCCAGGTCCCATTCGACTTTTGCATGAATACTACATTCAATATCCACTCAGGGTACTAACATTTAGAAATGAAGCCTGCCTCTAATAGCCTATATACCTCCTCGACGGCGGTGGTGCACCTCTCAGCCCCATATGGCTCTTCTTCTAGATTGCTGGTCTAATTATCGGGTTAACATTAAGATGATGTTCAATTACGACCGGGTCTATGCAAAACATTTTGGCCGAGCTGTGGGTGAATACATCCTTATACTCCCGTAACAGCTCCACCAAGAGACATTGCATGCCCTCAGAAAGATTTATCCCTATCTTCACCGTCCGATCTGGGTGATTATCTTCCAGTGCTACGGAGTCCATGTCGCTCAGAGGTTCGGGACGAAATCAACTTAGTTCATCAATTATGACCAAGGCTTTCGATTGGACCTTATCTCCCACTCGAAGTTTCTTGATGCCTTGGGCCCCTCAGGTTACCCACTACCCATGAGGGGCCTTATGCTAACTAGATAACATTTGCGGTCGGTGCATTGGTTTCCAAATATTTATCCCATCGTGTCGTCATCTGCTTCGTGCTGGAATTGCAATAGATAGGGGGTAGCCACGGCCTTCACCCGATGAAGGGTGGACCTCCCTAAGATGACATTGCAGGTGGTGGGCACATCCACTTCTAAGAAATCAACTTATATGTTCTTGGACTTGGCCTTTTCTCCAAACAGTAGGGGCAACCGTGTCATTCCCAGTGTGTTGACAGCCTGCCCTCTAAACCCCAGGATGGGGGTGCACGAGGAGAATGATGTCTCTACCAAGATACTTGAGCCTCTTGAGGCACTCCTAGGTTATGATGTCGGTTGAACTTTCAGTATCGGTGAGTATTTTGCGGACCAGTTCGCTAGCCACCTTTAACTTGATGACCAAGGAATCGTCATGTGAGGTCGCCGCGCAGTGGCCCTCCGCTACTTCGAATGTCATGATGGGCACACTCACTGTCTTTTCGCTTCCTGCAGTTGTGACCTTCTGTGCGCTTCGCAGTAGAGCCTTTCATGCCGCACGAAAAATTTCCCCACTGGACCCCACAGCTATTATAGCGACGATCTCAACAGAGCATTTCTCCTAGGGCAGCTCGGATATCTTTCCCTTGACTTTTTCAAAGGCTCTCACACCGTGCTTAAGAAAGCGATTGATCTGGCCTTTGTTAGCTAGCTCATTGAGAGCCGTCTTTAACTCACGACATTTGGCTATGGTATAGCCGTTCTACTCATGGAACTCATAATATTTACTCGCATTCTAAGGTTTTGGCCGTGTGGCCATAAGCAGTGGTCTTTTGAATATGGGCCAGTCCTTGATCTCCATTAGGATGCTCTGGGGATCTGCATTAAAGCATTGATCCCGACTTTCTGCCCATTTTCCCCCTCTCGATCCTATCTTGGCTTCTTTCTTTAGCTCGTCCTCTATGGCTCCCTTCGCCGCCCCTCCACATAAATCTTGGTAGCCCTGATGAAGTCAGCGGCCTTTTTCAGAGCCTCTGCCAATGATGTTTTTTTTTGCTCGGCTAAGAGAACTTGAATTGTCCACTCTTCAGCCTATTAAGAAAGGCAATGTATGCCACTCCATCCTCCCAGTCTGGGTTCAGGATAGCTTATGGTGGAGTCTCCTTAGGAAGTGTGCTAGGAACTCATTTGGTCCTTGCTTGACTTTAGAAAGGTGGATGCTCATTTGTTGCTCCTTATGGCTGGCTAGGCACTTGCTGACAAAGCGATCACATGGCTCCTAGAAACACGCAACGTTGCGCAGTGGTAGGCCGCTAAACCACTTTTGGGCCACCCAGGAAGTACCACCAATAGGCCGCATCATCCACGCCCTGGACATACATCTGAGCCTTATACACCCTAAGATGTTCCTCAGGGTGGGTCTATTGTTCCGTCATATAATTCTAGGTTGGGCATTCTAGTCTCGGCCCATTCATAATTTCTTCGCTAAACGGTGTTGAGAATGGGACGACCCCGGGACGTGCGACGGTTGCCGATAGTTTAATGAGAGCGTGTGGCCTTCGCGTCAGCTCTGCATAGGATAGGTTGCAAGGTCAAACATCGCTCCAAGGGGGGCTGCGCCAATGACGACCAGTACACCCTACCTCCCGCTCGTGGGGCAGAGGGCAGCGGGTCCGATCTCGAGTGGTTGATTGCCTTTGAGAGCTCTCCCTTCAGGCCAAGAGGTATCCTCGCCTACCTTGCAGGGGTTCAGCATCCCGACGTGAAGCATACTCTTGTTCCTCCAACCATGCCGACCTACGAAAGTGGGTAGCGTACGGGGTTGAGGCCATCTTTCAATGCGTCAGCTCCTTATGCACCCTGTGAAGGGCTCGTCGCATCTGAATAATCTGCCTGGCATTTACACCACTTGTTGTTTGTTGCTACTCCCCTCCTGGTCATCTGGTACCATAGGGTTTATGGTCCTCACGAGGGGTAACCTCTCTATCGTACGTTTCCCCACCTTGGACGTGCAGCTGCCTCAAGGAGCTCATCCCCTCCATGGTATGCCTAGCCTGCTCGATAACTTGCTGTAAGAGGG
>JAKOGI010001393.1:187500-220000 GCA_029747015.1 Carnegiea gigantea
TTTTGTCATTTCCCTTATGTTCGCATTAATTTGTATTAGCTGGATGAGGCAACCCCCTTGGTGGGATATTGCGGCCTCGCGGGGTGAGCAGACGACGGCCAAAGCACCCGTTCCTCTGATCCCAGATTTGGTTATCCACCCTATAGCTTCCCTTTTGAGGTGGTAGGCTATTTCCTCAGAGAATCAGTGGGATGGCCACGTGCTACGAGTGGAGTGGCTACTAAATTTCGGGGTTACTTGAGTAAGGTACAACCCCCTTTACATTTCCCCTATAAATATAAACCAACGTTCCTAGAAAATTTACCCAAGCACTCTCTTCCAAAGAAAAATCGTAAGAGAGAGAGAGAGAGAGAGAGAGAGAGAGAGAGGAGAAGAGAGGGAGTTTTGCACGCCCCTTTCATTATGGCATTTCCTCCTTTTCACAACACTAAGGAGATGGTCGACTTCGAAAGGGAGTCCTTTAGGTGGCACTGGAGAAGCACCACACACCCTCCTTGTTTGCTTCCGGACAACGCTTTGCATTATGTAATGCAGAGAGAGGGGCACTTGATTTCGAACTTCCCGAAATGGTTTAGGCGATATTTTATGCTATGCTGCTGAACGATGCTGTAGAGCTAGACATAGTGAGCGGCTTCCTTGCCGTTGATATGAAATTAATCCTTGAGGGCATGAGATGGACTTCCTTTGAGGCCTAGTTCAATTGTACCAACCGTGAGCTACGGGAGGCGTAACTTTGGCAAAGAACCCTGCTGTCAGGAGTCAGAGGGTCAATAGATGGCTAGGAGGAGGGCTTAGGATCAATTGGCCCCTCATCCCCTTCCAGTGACGAGGAGTAGCACTAAATTTCTTTCGAATATTTTCTTATATGCTGCCCTTCCCTTACACATGCCTCTATAAGAGGTGTTTGTAATCGTAAGTCTTGATAATAAAATGCCATACCCTTTTCTTCATGGGATGGGACCTAGCATTTGTATATATTTTTTATTACTTTTAAACTTCAGCAAGGGCCACTTGTTAAGAGTGGATTGGCGGGTTGCTACCTTGGGAAGGGTGGTGTCCTTTGAGTTGCTTCCTTCTCACCATAAAAGGGGGTGAAGGGTCCCCATTAGCAAGTGACATCCCGTGCATCTCCTTAACTTTTAGAGAGAGAAGATAGGAGTGATAGAAGAGAAAGAGAGAGAGAAGGAAAATGGTCCATTTTTCCAACTTTACCAGTACCGAGATGGTGGCCAAATATGTTCGAGACACCTTTCAATGGCCTTAGTGCCCGAACCTTCTCCCCACGGATTATCACAACCTCTGCCCGGGTTTTAAAATTAGCATGGCTACATAACATACTCATGACTCCAACATCCCTGAGATGCTGCAGGCGATCTTCTATGCCATGGTTGTGAACGATGCTATGGCGTTGGGTCTTACGTGCAAACTCACGGCGGAATGCATGATGTGGGTCATGTAGAAACTAGACCGGGGCCCCATCGAGTTCTAGCTAGACAACATCAATTGTAGGCTTAGGAGAGCCCAGGCCTCCCAGCCCGTGAACCCACCTGCTACCCTTACTTCCTCGAGTGGTCCTATGAAAGACTAGGGCTTAAGTGATGCCCCTCCTGCATCAAGTGATAAGGAGTAGAAATAGAAGTTTCATTGTACTCTTCTTTTCCTATTTACGTAGATGCTATATCCTAATATGGCCGGCATAATAAAATATCTTTTTTTTACGACGTACCTTCCGTCTTTATACCGAATGACTTTATATGTGTGTGGATTGATGCGACAACGCTCAGCTATGAGGCTGAGCTAGGCTAGTGACTGGCCGTAAGGCCGTACATTTGGAGCTAGGGCCCCTATCAGAGTTGGTAGCATAGCGGCCGGCCATTGACCATACTGAGGGATCTGTAGCCTCTATTGGGCGGCTTGGAGGTTATGCTTAGAGACCCGTAGCCCCTATGGCAGCCAGGCATGTAGCGACCGGCCGTAAGACGGGCTGTAATTCCCTTCGCCCCCATTGGGGCCACGCGTAGAGCGGCCAGCCATATGGCCGAGCTCAGGACTTTTAGCCCCAGTGGGGCCTGGAGGTATAGCGACTGGCCTGAGGCCGTGCTCAAGGACCCTTAACGACCGGCTGTGAGGTCGTGCTCAAGGGCCGTTAGCCCCTAGTGGGGTTAAGAGTATAACGACCAGGCGTGAGACAGTGCTCAAGGACCCTTAGCCCCAACTGGGGCTAAGAGTGTAGCGACCGGCTATAAGACCGTACTTAAGGACCCTTAGCCTCCATTGGGGCTAAGAGTATAGCAATCGGCTGAGAGGCCATGCTCAAGGATGCTTAGCCCCCACTGGGGCTAGGAGTGTAGTGACCGGCCATAAGGCCGGGTTCAAGGACCCTTAGCCCCCATTGGAACTAAGAGTATAGCGAGTGGCCATAAGGCCATGCTCAAGGATCCTTAGGCTCCCACTGGGGCCAAGTGTGCAATAATCGACGATGGGTCGTTCTATTGGAGCTCTTACCTCCTCCGAGCCTAGGGTTCCTTACCTGGGGGTGATGATACCGTGGTGCCACGTGGCAGAGGTTGAGATGAGTTGTGTCTTTCCGGGTGTCTTGGGAGGAGTGTCTTCCACCTCTACTCTACATAAGGGTCGTCGAGGCGTTCGTCCTCAGAGAGGGCGTCTACAAGCTCTTTGTCGCTACAGGGCCGTCCACTCTGGGAAGGTCGGTACTTAACAAGAGGGGCTGTTCTCCTGTAGGGCTGATCCTAGAGATCGTGGCGGAGGGACCGGAGTTCCCAGGGGCACTTATCCGCTCGGACCCACAAGATGGCCTGGGCAGTTATTTCCCCAACCCAAAGGTTGTTCCCACCTTAAAGAGGATGAACCTTGAGAAGAAATACCTCTTGCCCGTGGGGTATACTTTCATAATCCTAAGGCGGATGCAAAAGTGGATGTGGCACCCGCTAAATGCGTTGCGGTCTATCGCGCGGCTCTCAATTATGGCCTTAGGTTTTCTCTTCACCCGGTAATCGAAGACATTTTGAGCAAGTACGAACTGGCACCTGTGTAGGTCGTGCCTACATCCTGGCACAACATTTGCTCCTTTATCGCGACCTGTGAGCTGCCCGACATTACGTGTATAGCTCGAGGTTCGCTCTGGTACATTCAGTCCAAAGAACTCCTAAGGAGATCGGGGACTTGGGATGGTACTCCTTCAATAACAGGCTGGGCTATATGATGGCGATCAAGAGGAAGTCGAAGGTGAAGCATTGAAAGTATGACCTCCTCTTTGTCTGCCAGGAGTCAGGTTGGGGTAACATTCCTGACTGGAACAAGGGTAAGTCAGTCAGGAATTCCCTTCAGGGCACCAACGGTCGAGGAGAAGAAGATGGCCCACTATTTCCATTACTTCATCCGGGAGGATGATAAGCCCTGGCCCATCCCAAAGTTCATGGCTCAGGCGATAGAGTTGGTGAAGGGGCCTGAGAGGAGGAAAAGCAAGTCTAGTGACAGGAAACCTCTGAACTGGCTCCCCAAGTTAAAGTTTTTTGAGAACGACTTCTTCTTAGCCACGGCAGGCCTTCTGATTCTTAAGAACTTTTCTAAGGGTACTTGACGTTCCCATCTTGATCGGCCTTTTCCTTTGGTTCTGACATGACTCCTTTTTATTTTATGAAGAGCAAGCGAGGGCGCAGCTGACGGTCTTCGAGCAAGTGGTGCCCAAAGTAGAGCGCTGCCGAGGATAGGAGAGGTGGCACCTTGTGAACCAGTAAGCCAAGAAGGTCTATACTCGAACCCTGTTCGCCCTATTCATCATGACCCACCGTCGGTGTTTAACCAATAGGTTATCCATACTACAGGCGCCTCATCTGGTACTGCACAGGAAAAAACCTGTAATAAGTTTGCCCACGCGCAAGCGTCCATGAATGGAGGGCCGCCACGATGAGACAACGGCTTTTGTCCCTGCCCATGCTGGGGGAAAGGGGGCGATCAATCTTCTCCTCCTCGCCATGCAGAGGGTCGGTCTGCTGGTGACCGAACCCCTGGTCCGAGGGAACCTACTGGCACTCCGAAGACCGTGAGTGCTACCTCGCAGGTTGGGTGCGAAACTTCCCCAAGTGCCCGACGTTAGCCCATAAACTTCATCATGGCCGACCCTGTGGCCATGTCTACACTTGTTCAAGACTTGGTTAAGTCCTAGGACTTAGCTGCTTCGGGCACCTCAGAACCCCTCAAGGTCACCAAAGACGAGGTGACTATGGCCGAGGTTTTTGTTTAAGGAGTAAGGGCCACGGCTGAGCGCTGAAAGCTGGAGGGCCTCGTGGCCTGGTACTAATGGCGGTGGGAGATGCTGAAGGAAGAGAAGGATGCTAGGGAGGCCGAGAAGAAGGATTTACAGCATTAGCTGGAAGAGGAAGTTTCCAAGGTTGAGGCTGAGGTTGAGGCTGAGGTAGCGGTAGGGGCTAGGGCTGAGAAGGGTGGCCAAGGCTAGGGGTAGGGCTATTAGCAAGGCTGTACAGACGCCATGGGGTACCTACGTAAGGTCTTAGTGACATTGGCTCCAGACTTTCAGGATGATGACTACTTTGAGGCCTACCTCTATTACATCGATGATCGTCAGCAGGACAAGGCCGAGGGTCGGGACTCAGAAGAGGTGGAGTTCATCCCACCTTCCGACGAAGGGGATGGCTCGAAACATGAGGTGACTAACCCCTTGGATGTCGAGGCTGAGACGCCTGAAGATGAGGACCGTAAGGATGGCGGAGGGCCCGATATGTAAACCCTTTTTGTTGATTTTGTTTTTGTTTTTGTTTTTTAAGTGTGCTATATTTGAACTTTCATCAATGAAGATGCTTATTTCTGATAACAATGTTGGTCATTCATCAAGTACATGCTTGTTCTTTCGCTTTGGCCTGCATTTTTTCATATGCCGTAGGTTAGTAGCCCCCAAGTGAAAGAATAACTGATATCGCGTGCGGCGTGGGGAACGCTATCCAGTATAGCGACTGGCTGTGAGACCATGCATTAGGACACCCCTAGCCCCCCTTGGGACTAAGAGCGTAGCGACTGGCCGAAAGGTCATGCTCTGAGACCCTTAGCCCCCACTGGGCTAAGAGTATAGCGACTGGCTGTAAGGCCCTACCTAAGGACCTTTAGCCCCTGAGACTAAGAGTATAGCGACCAGCTGTAAGGCTGTGCTCTATGACCCTTAGCCCCCACTGGGCTAAGAGTGTAGCAACCGGCCCTGAGGCCATGCTCAAGGACCCTTTGCACCCATTGGAGCTAAAAGTATAGCGACTAGCAAAAAGGCCGTGCTCTGAGACCCCTAGCTCCCCTCTGGGGCTAAGAGTATAGCAAATGGCCGTAAGGCCATGCTCAAGGACCCTTAGCCCCCATTGGGGCTAAGAGTATAGCGACCGGCCGTAAGACCATACTTTAGGACCCTTAGCCTCCAATGGGGCTAAGAGTATAGCGACCGGTCGTAAGACCGTGCTCTAGGACCCTTAGCCTCCACTGGGGCTAAGAGTATAGCGACCGACCGAAAGACCGTGCTCAAGGACCCTTAGCTCTGCTGGGGCTAAGAGTATAGCGACCGGCCGTGAGGCCATGCTCTAGGACTCTTAGCCCCACTGGGGCTAAGGGTATAGCAATTGGCCTAAAGGCCGTGTTCTGAGACCCTTAGCCCCCACTAGGGCTAAGAGTATAGCGACCGGCCGTAAGGCCGTGCTCAAGGACCCTTAGCTCCCACTGAGGCTAAGAATATAGCGACTGGCCGTAAGGCCATGCTCTAGGATCCTTAGCCCCTGCTAGTGCTAAAACTATAGTAACCGCACTTGAGGCCATGCTCAAGGACCCTTAGCCCCCATTGGGGTTAAGAGTATAACGACTGGGTGTAAGGTCATGCTCAAAGTAGTGGAGGATGACATATCGTGCAAAACTCACCAGTGTAGGTGGTGTTTTTATTTCTTGCAAGTGAAGGATACATAACTGTTTGACATGAACAAAAAATGTAGGAATAGTACTTTCTTAGGTTACTGCTATGCCAGGTTCGCAGTATAGAGGAGCTGTTAGTGGTCTCCAGGAGATACGTGCTGGGTCAAACTTGGGAGGCAACCTTGTATGGGCCTTCCCAGTTGGCGGTGAGTTTGCCATGTTCCTCTGCTCGTGCTACGGCTTCCATGCGATGAAGAACAAAATCATCTACCCGAATAGGCTGCAACCGTACTGTGTGGTCATGGAGGTGGGCGATGCGGAGCTTGTATAGAGCTTTTCGGAGAAGAACATCCCAACGGATAGAGGGGAAGAGGTCTAAGGCCTCTTGGAGTGCTGCGTTGTTCAGCTCTTCTTGGAAAGTTATCAGTCGATGAGTGTAGAGGGCGACTTCTATGGGTAGGACAGCTTCAGACCTATTGGCCAACATGAAGGGGGTTTCACCAGTGGTGGTTTTCTGAGTGGTTCGAAGGGACCATAGGATGTCATGCAACTCATCAGCCCATTTTCCTTTAGCATCGTCGAGCTTCTTCTGTAAGCCGTGGGGGATGGATTTGTTGTCCGCCTCTGCTTGGCCGTTGGTCTGGGGGTGGGCAACGGCAGTGAACTAGGCCTAGCACCCCAAGGTGCGAGGCAGTCAATGAGCTTAGTGGTGTCAAACTGTCTGCCATTATCGAAAATGATAGCGTGAGGAATGTCGAAGCGAGTGATAATGTTCCTGCATATGAACCTTCGCACTTCGGCCGTAGCTATAGAGGTGACGGTTTCGGCCTCTATCCACTTGGTGAAGTAGTCAACCATCATAAAGAGATACTTGAGCTGTCCTATTGCTTTAGGGAAATGTCCGAGGATGTCCATACTCCATGTAGCGAACGGGAGGGAACTGACAATTGGTGTTATGGGAGGGAGGGCGCTCGCTGGATGGATGCGAACTTCTGGCATTTATCGCAAGTTTGCACCAGAGTTATGGCGTCCTCCCGTAAACTGGGCCAGTAGTAGCCTGTTCGAATGGCCATCACGGCCAAGGTTCGGCCTCCGGTATGTGCTCTATAAAGGCCCTCGTGCAGTTCTTCTAGTACCTTTTTCCAATCCTCTGGGGTCACGCAACACAAAAGAGGTCGGTCGAAAGACCTCTTGTACAGAATCCCCTCATATAGGATGAACCAATTTGATCGTTTCTTCACTCGTTCAGCTTCTTTTGAATCCACAGGCAGGGTACCCTTGGCAGGGTACGCGCGGATGGGATCCATCCACGTCGAGCTTCTATCTAATCATAGTACTTCATGCGGACCTATGCTCCTCTCTATTAGGGTCTCCCACTGAATGTTTTTGGGCTCCCCATCATTTGATGAACTTGCCAGTTTAGAGACTGTGCCTCCCTATCGGTTTTCCGAACAAGGGATATGTGTGATTGCAAAGTGCTTCAGCAACTTAGTGGCTTCTCGTACCCGCCGAACATACGCCGCCGTGGCATCGTCCTTAGCTTCATATGCTCCATTGAACTGGCTAACTACCAGCTGGGAATCAGAGAATGCCTAGACTGAGTCCGCCCTTGTGATATAGCACAACTTAATTCCCTCGATGAGGGCCTCATATTCTGCCTCATTGTTGGATGCTTTGGACATGAACTTCAAAGCTCGTTCGTGCCGTACTCCGGTGAGTTTTAATGATGAGGCCGGCCCCACTTCCGTCATTGGTGGACGAACCATCAACGTATAGGTTCCAAGACTGGGGGTGCAGCTCGCCCTCTACAACAGGCGTGGCGTTCTCAGCAAAAAAGTCAGCTAGCGCCTGGGCCTTGATGGCGCGCCACGGTTCAAAGACCAGGTTGTAGCGCGACAACTTGACGGCCCACTTCAGGAGCCATCTTGAGGCGTCCAACCTCTGAAGGACATTCTTCAACGGCTGATCGGTAAGGACCAGGATCTTGTGAGCCTCAAAGTAGGGCCTTAGCTTTCGGCTAGCCATCACAAGGGCGTAGGTGAATTTCTCTACAAGAGGATAGTTAACCTCCGCCCCTGCCAAGGCACGGTTCACATAGTACACCGGGACTTGCTCCTTGGCCCTCTCCACCACAATGACCGCGATGACCGTGTGCTTCGAAATGGCCAGGTATAAGATGAGGGTTTCTCCCACAAGGGGACTTGCGATTTTGGGCAACTGAACCAGGTATGTTTTTAGCGCTTGGAAAGCCTATCGGCCTACCGGTCCCAAGTGAAGTTAGCATGCTGGCGTAAGACACGGAAGAATGGCTGGCACTTATCCGCGGATCGGGACATGAACCAGCCCAAGCTAGGTATATAGTTGGTCAAGCGCTGCATTCTCTAATGTTTCATAGCAGTTTCATGTCTAATATGGCTCGAATCGTGCCCGGATTAGCCTCGATCTCGTAGCTGCTGATCATAAACCCCAGAAATTTGCTCGATCGTACTCCGAACACGAATTTCTTGGGGTTGAGCTTCATACTGAAGGCCCGAAGTATGTCGAACGTCAGTCTCAAATTGTGGCTGTGGTCAACGTCGATCTTGCTTTTTACTATCATGTCATCAACACAGATCTCCATAGTTTTGCCAATGAGGGGCTCAAACAACTTGTTGACGAGGCCCTGATAGGTGGCTCTCGCATTTTTCAGACCGAAGGGCATCATCTTATAGTAGTGTAAACCCCGGCTCGTGATAAACGCAGTCTTTTCTTAATCATCCGGGTAGAGGGGTATTTGGTGATACCCGGAGAAGGCGTCTATGAAACTCAACAGGGCATGCCCAGCCATGGTGTCCACCAACTTATCAATCTTTGGCAGCGGGTAATTGTCTTTGGGGTAAGCCTTGTTTAATTCCGTGAAGTCCACAGACATTCTCGACGTCCCGTTGGGTTTTTTTTTTTACCAAAATGATATTTGAGATCCATTCAGCGTACTGGCATTCCTGAATGAATCCTGCTTCCAACAACTTCTATACTTCAGCATTGGCCGCGGCCGCTCTCTCTGGGCCTATGTGGCGCTTCTTCTGGACTACCAGCCTATGGAGCGGTTCCACATTCAACCGGTGCTCCATAATAGTTGGAGCGATGCCGGGCATTTCCTCGGGTCCAAGGGCGAACACATCTCTATACTTTCGCAGGACTGAGAGCAGCGAGTGTCGATCGACGGCTGTCATATCTCCACCTAGCTGGACCGTGCGCTCGGGACATTCTTCCTCGAGTGGAACTTATTCCACGTCGTCCACGGCCTCCGATCGTGGCCACGGAGGCTCGGCCTAGGTCAAGGTATGGATAACAAAGGCTTCGGGGACCACGGGAGGCGGTTTAGCTCTGGCCCTTTTTGCCGTTTGGGACGGTCTATTAGCCCCCTGTTCATTCGCTCATTCTACCAGGGGCAAATGCTCACCAAGTAGCACTCCCAAACCGTTCATTGGTCTCCATACATGACCCCCACACTTCTATTGTCAGCTTCAAATTGGAGCTGGAGGTGGTACGGGGTGATGACGGCTTTCACCTTGTGGAGGGTAGGACATCCAAGAATGAAGTCGTAGGCTGTAGGCACGTCGACGACCAAGAAATCAACCTCCAGGTTCCAAGCCTTTAACTTGTCTCCAAAGCATAGGGGGAGGCGAATCATACCAGTGGGATTCACTTCCTGCCCCCCGAAGCCTAAAATTGGGTGCACCAAGGGACAACGTCTCATCCTGGGTATGTCAGCTTCTTCAGGCAGTCCCAGGTGATAATGTCCACGATTCCCGTATTAATCAAGATCCTCCGCACAATTGACTAGCTACTTTTATCTCAACCACCAAGGGATCGTTGTGTGGAGAAGTAAAGCGCGGGGTTTCCCTTCCGCTGAACACCATGATGGGTACCATTACGCGGACCCCCTGCTAGGTTGTGAGCACCTACTATGCGCCTCTGAGCTGAGCCTTCCAAGCTGACTGCGTCATACCCTCCTCATATCCCCCGGCGATGGTCGCCACAACCTCTGTAGAACACTCTTCATCCCGCAGCTGGGGTTCTGCGAATTCTCGTTCTCTATTAAGGAAGCACGGACCCTTCTTTAGGAAGTGGTCGATCTGTCCTTTGTCCGTCAGTTTAAGAAGGGCTGTTTTCATCTCGTGGCACTCAGAGGTGGTATGCCCATTTTGCTCATGGAATCCGCAATACTTTCGTGCATTATGAGGCTTTGGCGATGCGGTCATTGGTAGCAGTCTACGGAGCATGGGATGTCCCCTAACCTCCATAAGGATGCTCCGAGGGTCAGTGGTGAATCGAGGATCGACCACCTCGAGTTATGGCCTCTTGTCCCGGGGGTCGTTATTCCTGTTACCACGATTGGGGATTCTTATCCACAACGATCCTAGCCTTCTTCGGGGCATCCGAATTATCAGCGCAGATCTCCATGGCACGAAGGGAGTCTGCATCCTTCCTCAAGGCTGCAGCCTTCCTCAATGCTTCGGCCAACGTGGTCTCCTTTTACCCGGCTAAGGAGAACTTAAAGCACCTGCTTTTCAAGCTGTTTAGAAAGGAGGTGAACGCCACCCCGTCTTCCAGATCCGGGATCTGAACCTCCTCCTGGTGGAAAGTGCTTGAAGATTCGGATAGGGACGCCTGCTGTCCTATTTGATCTTAGAAAGGTGGATGCTAGTCCTCCTCTTCTTCCAACTTGTGATGAATTGGCTGATAAATTTATCGGCCAAATCTTGAAAGCATGTGATGGTTCCCTGGGCTAAACCATTAAACTATGACTGTGCCACCCCTTTCAAGGTAGCAGAGAAGTAACGACAATATCTAGCGTCATCCACATCCTGAACATATATCTATGCATTGTAGACCCCTAGATGCTCTTCAGGATCTGTTATTCCATCGTATACATCCACCGTGGGTATCTTGACCTTCTAGTAGCGTGAAGCGTCGATGATCTCAGCGCTGAATAGGGTAGAGAAAGGGACGCCCACTGGCCGGGCAGCAGTTCCTAAAACCTTGATCGGTGTTTCAGGATGGTGCTCGACGTCAACTACAGAGGGGCTTTTCCTGACCAGCTCATGCCTTGAAGTTCCTACTGGGGATCGGTCGCCTCGCCGCGGTTCATGGCCGTGGGCATTCCGCGGGGGAAGGCTTCGAGTACGTTCACGGCGGGATCAATGCTCTAGGGTACATCGCAGCCCGCTTTAGGTTTCCCCTCGGGGTTTGGAACTTTGTACCTGCTCCTCGAGCCAGGTGGTTTGCTTGGAGTGAGTTACGTAAGGGGTAGAAGTAGTGGTGGACTTGGCTGTCTGACCCTGGACTGGGTGGCCGCTCGGCCGGGTAGCAGCGGCTGCACACCGGTCATGGTTCCCCGTATAAGGTCGACCACTTTGGTTCGACCGAGAGGCCTCCCGATCCTTCTCGGGGTGATGGGGGGATGGCACGTGCGCATATTGGTGGGAAAGCTCATAGCCTGTAGTGGGCACGTAATCAAAATGAGGGAGTGGCCTCGCTGCATTCACAGGTTCCATGGCCCTTTGGACCTACCCTGAGACCTGCCGTGTGATAGTATCTGTTATGATGGACATGATGTTTTTCAGGGCGTCCACCATTACATAGGCTTCCCTCTCGGAGAGGTGTGGACTGGTTGGCCATGGGTTTGCCCGTGAGCTCTTTGAGACATCTTGTACCTTAGGAGGTGCTAAGGCATTAACCATAGGGGCCTTGTCTTTTCGAGTTCGTGCTCGTGTGGCTTCACTTACAACCATCATTACCGCTCTTTTCCCATAGACGACGCCAATTTGATTCCAAAGACCTCATGGTGTGCTGTAGGTGATGATGTGGGATGAAAGAACGGGCTTACTGGATGGCACGTGAGCAACACCTTACGTCCTCGTCTTCCAAGGTTCAACCTGCAAAAAAGGCTCACCCGGGCTGTAAACCGGGAAATACCTCTCCGACGGTCAAGTCAGTTAATGATCCAAGTCCAAGGTCAATAGAGAGAGACAGCAAATGCAGCATGAGTCTTGTGAAGTGTCAAACTGCTAACCCCTTTCCTGAGGTGGGTAGGTAGCTATTTACAACCCCTGTGGTAAAGGGTAAAATAATAATCTTACCTAGGTTATTCCGAATGGGCCACGGGTTTGGCCTGTGAGACAACTAAGGTGGCACAGTAGGGAGATCTTATTTCCCCAATCTATATATATATATATATATATATATATATATATATATATATATATATATATATATATATATATATATATATATATATATATATATATATATATATATATATATATATATATATATATCTGTATATATATATATATATATATATATATATATATATATATATATATATATATATATATATATATATATATATATATATATATATATATATATATATATACATATATATATATATATATATATATATATATATATATATATATCTATATCTATATATATGTATGTGCGCATGTATGTGTATATAGAGCCTTTTCCTCTTTTCTTTGCTAATATATTATGTGGTTATTTTTATTTTTCATCTTTGGGTTTTTTCATGGCTACAAGTCTATATTATTTCAAAAGTCTACATTGTCGTCAACCATGCATAGCCCAGGCCCATACTAGTATAAGTAAGAGTCTTCGGGTACCTTGTTCTTCATCAGTTTTTCTTCCTTTTAGTTCTATCATTACTGTCCAGTAGTTATAGGGGGGATCGTAATTTTAGGAACTCTTTTGATTTAAGTTAATACAATTTTTCTAGCTCCTGTTCAATCTCTGTCCCTCCCGAACTCGCTTGAAGTTTTAATTTTTGCTACTCTCTTGGGTTTATGGTCTGTATTGAATTTTCGTGGTTTTCACTTAGTGAAGGTTCAAACTTTGTCCATTCATTTTAAGGGTGATCTCTTTCCTCTCTCTTGAACTACGATAAATTCTATTTCAATTTTGTGCTTACTGTTAGATTATATTTTATGTGATTTTTTGATTACGTTATTTGGTGCTATTCAAAATTAATTTTAGTTATGGTTGTTTGATTTAGATTAGCTTAGTAGTAACTAGCAGTATAATACCAGTAGTCGAAATCAACCCATCTCTTTGGATGACCCTTATAGTTTTACAACTACAGCTATGCACTTGTGACTTAATTTTACAATTCTTGAGATGCAACACACCTCCAACACCAAATCCATTTGCATAGTTTATGTAACGCCCCTAAAATACTAATGACATGATTCATGCAAAACTGCAGCAAAAGACTTAATAATAGAACGCGCTACCGCCGTCCTGATAAGGATAAGGCTCACTGAAACCATTTAATCTTGCAACTCATGTTAACAATCACAAAAGCTATTAAACTGAAACACTTCAAGACCAAAGTCCATAATATTTCAACTTCAATATCATCGACTTAATCATACCATATGCTAACTCGCACTCCACACCACACAAGTATATTGAATATAGACCCAACTTGACCCTGAGGTCGATCTCAACATTCATGCTATGCTAAATCCACTGTGAGCATCTAATGACTTCCAAAAGGGCTCGCTAAAAAGAGAAACATGTGATACTTCATCACCTGAAATGGAAAACATAAAAATAATTCGAAAATGTGAAGAAAAACTCAATACATGCATTCCTGTATTACAAAATGAGCATAGAAACACTGTTAATGGGTACCCGCTTTTGCAATTCATTTAGTTCGTAATAATAATGAAAATGAAAGTAATATGAAACTGAATTACTCATTATTATCTGGATGTGAACCCCTTGCAATGATATGATCTATACATAGGTGCACACCTGCCAATCCGATCAAGAGTTGGCCTGAAGCCGCGCAGGTAAATGATGGGCTGTCGCCCTATAGATGATAACTGATGAGGTCATAAGTTACATGACAAATCACTGCATAAACTAATTCATTCATAAACTCATTAAGAGTTATAACTTGATAAACATGTTCTACTTTCTGAAAATACCGACAATGGATGTACCTTGAGTCTTTAAAAATGTCATCTGACTTAATAAAAGTCAACTGTTTCATAAATGCCATCTGACTTGATAAATATGTTCTGATTTAATAACACTTATGCATAATAGGGAACGATAACTAGGCCTCGACTCTATTTCATAAATGTTATTGTAAGTATGTGTAGTCAGTAAATGATGTTTACTCACATAATTGAGTAAATAAAAGTATGTATAGCAGAAATTGAGTAATTAAATGGTATACATAATTTAGGTATTTCAATATAACTTCAAAACCGAATTAATAAAAGTAACTAAATCCGATATAAAGTAAATGAGAGTAAAATGGTCCATAATGAGATAAATGAGATTACAAAGGAAAAGGCCTTGATGGTGACAATTAAGAGCGTAGTTGTGGCCTTTTCTAAAATAGGTTGCTGATATGGGTTTAGGACTCACTGATGTATAGCTTGGTTCAGGATAACAATAAGTACACTAGATTGGCTTGATAAATACATTTGATACATTCTGAATCGAGTAAGTAATAAAGGTTTAAGGCCAAGAGTGATATATCTTGGTTCAAAAAAAAGCATAAACTGCAATCAATTGGTCTGATAATTATGATTTCTGAGTCACAACTCTCCCCACTTCTCATATTTCATTTATAAATCCATTAGATATAGAATTTCACCATAAATGAATCATTGAACTCAATAGAAGCTATTAAGCTCATTAAACGTGGTATTTTTCTTTGTAAAATCCATAATTGATTCAAAGCTCATAAACAAGCGCCCAAATTGTATACTTGTCTTCTTATTTCTCATTAATCAAGCTAAAAGCTCCAAGAAAATCCATGAATATTTATTTCCTCCTTAAATAACCTTGCTTGGCACAAAATACAAAAAAATGAGTGCATGATCAATCTCTCTCAATCTTTGTTATTGCTCTTTATATAATTACTCGAAGTTTTTTCAAAAATCACCAAACTCAAAATACTCAACCATAATTCATAAAATCTTATAGGAAATTCAAAAATAATATGGACAATCTATAGAAAAATTTTCAGAATTTTCCTCTAAGTATACGCTACAAAGAAATTGCAATAACAGCCCAATTGCACCAAAACAGGTCAGTTCACTTCAAAAATTCATAACTTTCACCTTTGACCACAAATAGAGACCTAAAACCACAATATGAAACGATAAAGAAGTCCTGAAAAACTTCATTTGCAACACAAAATATGATTCCTATAATAGGGTTCCCAAAATTGGGCTAAAATACAAGTGTGTCAGTTTTTGTCTGCACAGTTTTGGTAGAATGACCATAACGTTTTCCACAGACATCAAATTAAGGCGATTCAAAATCCATTTGGAAGGTAACACACTGACTTATCTACGACAAAAAATCATAATTTTCCCACTGGCCGATCACTGCCAGTTTAATCCCGAAGTCTGCCTTGTTTTCCTAAAACTTCCAGGCTTCACTGTTTTAGCTTTCTCTTCCTTTTTCACATAAATCCTCACTTGAAATCATTCCAAATCAGCACAATCAAATATAAAAAGATCATTTAAGGTCTCATATACATAGCCCATATCAAAATCACAACAAATGAAACAAGCAAACTTTGATTCAACTTCCATGATTCAGCTCATTTGATCACACTTCCAATTCATCACCCACAATTTTATACACCACTAAACTCAATAAAAATTGCATAATAACACTTATTTTGATTATATAAACAATAATCATAATTCAAACAGCCTCAAAATCAAAAATAAATCAAGATCAAGTTAAGGCTTACCTCACTTCAACCTTGAAAGAGAGAGGTGTAGGTGGTGCTTGGTGATTATGGGGAAGGCTGGTGGTGCTTGGTGGTAGGGTTGATGCCCGACGATAGCCTGATCAGTGGCGGCAGCAGCAGCAAAAACATAGCATGGGGGTTAGCCATGCGTGAGGAGGTAGAGTAGAAGAGGAGAAATGGGTGCTTGCCTTGTCTAGATATTTCTCTTTAGCCTTATCTTGCTAATTGGCTGATTTTAAAACATACATAAGATTGCCTTTTGCTAAGTATAATTTAGGTGCAAATCATGATAATTAGTGATAAATAAACACAAATAACTTGGGCCTTATATGATTGGGCCTAAATCATGGGTTTTGGCCTTGATTTTGGGCCCGAAAATAAGTGAAGATTGCGTTAGAGATTTTATAAGGCTCGGGATTAAAGTTTCTCGATGTTAAGAAAAATAATTAATCATTAAATCATGTTTGCTGAGGCCTACTATTGACTCACCCGATTTAAATGATAAATAAAACTTGATTTGCAAAGTAGGTCCCAAAATAAAATATCTCTCAACTGAGATGAATTAATACAATAATTGAATGTGGAAAATTTAGAAAACATAATGGAATTTATTGATTAGATAAATTGGGGTACATTTGAATCAGTGGGCATGATTTGTTTAATTAAATAACCTTAAATGATAAAAAGAATAACATGAGTTAAACAAATAAACATGATTAATTAAATAAATAAACATAATTTAAATAAATAAACATGGGTTAGGTTCGAGCCATTACAGCCTTCCCCTATTAAAGAGTTTTGCCCTCAAAATTTATGATGCTTGCCAAATGTATGCAATGCTACTTTAAAAACACATGGGTCGTTGGTTCTCATTACTTCCCTCTGAAGAGGTATAATTTGCCCGATGTACTCCGACTAAGGGTGTCTATGTATTATATAACTACTTAATCCCATGTTTTAGTAGTAGATCCAGATACTTCTCACACCCTAGCCTCAATGAACTCAATTACTTTGGTTCAAAATTGATATTCTCTTCGAAAGAAAAGGAACCTTGTTACTAGTGAGAGGTGCTCACTACTGGTTCATCACCTTGTCCCCTAATGGAAACTGTTGCATACCCTAATAAGTACTCTGATACTATTACGAGTTATAAAACACATTATATATGTATTCGTTTTCAACATGTTGGTGCATTGAACAAGCTACAGGATTTAACCGTTCAATGAGACATAAGGCCCCATGTAACTAGTCCCTAATTGTCCTTGGATAGTAGGTCTCTTACTATCTTGACTAGAAAAGCCTTTCAAAATACTTCATAACCCATCTGAGGCTTTAATTATTTCTTTGTTTTGCCATCACAACTCTTTTGTCGACCTTGTATCACTTCAACATGTACTTGAATTTTCCCTCTTAATGTTGCTTGGGTTAGCTCTGACCATATACTCAATGTTTGTTCTAGCTCACTCCAATATAATTAGATAGTGCTTGATATTATGCCCTTATCAAAATGTCCTCATCTGATATTCCTAATGCATCACATGATCTCCCCTCATCAGATTACTCAAGGATCTGCTCCCGGTCGATAATACGCAATGAAATGACCATGGTTAGGGATAAGAGTTATGAAATTCTCAGCTAAGCGAATCATTGCATACAAAAGAAATGCACAATAAGATTAGAAAAGGCTAATAAAGGAGAGATTATCATGGGGTGGTTAGAATAAAGATAACCATAAGTGTATCATGAATTCTGAAATATAATGCCACAAGAAGTGTGGTTTATAAATATGGATCATAAAGGGTCTAATAAATAATCAACCAAGGGGAAAGATGGTATCGCTATACTCGGGTTTAACTCATGAATTTGAAATAAAATGACACGCAACTAAGCTTCAACTAGGTGACTTTATAGCCACAAACAACAAGGTAAGTGCAATAGATAGATGGGACAAGTAATGTGCAATAAATAGATAGATAAATTAGATATGCAAAGCGAAATTGATAGACAAATAGATTGGACAAGCAAAGTGTAATGGATAGATAAATGGATTGGACGAGCGAAGTGTCAATGGATAGATAAATAGATTGAGCATGTAACAATAGGAACATGCTTTTACTCATATGAAGTCAATTCGAGTACAACAATAAGATTAAATAAAGAATGCAGAAGTTTATTTATCATAATGTAAGATAATATATGTGCGAGTTGAAGTTCAAAATAAAGAGAGTAAGGGGATTATGACAATCGCATTCACCCATACCAATGAGAATTGAATTACATTATGGATTCAGAACAAGTTATACAAGCTTATCATTATGAATAAATGAGATGTAAGGTGGATGTGTGAATCAGCTCTCAACAAGATGAACTACAACTCATAATCATGAAATAAAGATGGTGAAGGTCGGGAGCACTAGAATGTTGACAACCATATGAGGTCGAACAAAAATGTAACGCACATTTACAATGGGTTTGCAAAGACATGGAAGATCACACTAATAGGAAATATTAGGTTGAAATGCAAGGGAGATTAAACAATATTGGATAGTATTAAGGTTTGAAGATGAGACAAGCAAACAATTTCAAGAATTACTATAAAAGGGCAATCTTGCAAAAGATAAACTGTGGTTATATAGTTTAAGTGTGATATTCAGATCTCAAATCATTCCTAGAAAAGACTTATGTTATTAGCAGTTAATCCCATGAACCATTTATTTATGGTATAGGGCACTTGTTTTTGATAGCGATCTTGTTTAACTCTCTGTACGCAGTACACAACCATAAGATTCTGCCTTATTTCTTCACACACATAAAACTAGGGTTTCTCATAATGGCACACTTGATTAAATAACTCCCTTCTGTAACAACTCACTTTACTAAATCTGTAGTTCCTTGAACTCTGCTGGGGGTCATGTGATAGCGGCTTTGAAAATGGAGTGAGCAGCTAAAACTAGGTTGATCTGAAAATCAATGTTTCTTGGGGAGAAACAATCCTGATAGCCCTCAGATAGAACATCTCTAAATTCACAAACTGTAATTATGGATATGTACATATTGAGTGTGGTTGGCATATCACTAATATTCAATGCATTGCTGAAATGATAACTCACTAACTTGCACAGTGAAATTAGGGCAGAAATAGGGTTTTTCTTCCCTCAGTCCATAGAAATACACGTCTAGTCTGTCCTCATTTCTCAAGGTAACTTTAAGATATTTACAAGTCATCTTCTATAAGTACACAGTCAGTTCATCCCCATAATGATAACAAGGTCTGCCAATCAAACTAGATTGAATGCCTAATGAATATGGTTCCAGCAATACTAATAAAGGCATATTTATAAAAGGTAACACATTCAACTACCCACTAGTCTCAGTAAATTAAAATGATAGGGGGCAATTTAAAATGTAAAGAGATGTAAGCATACCATGAACTATTGTAAAGATATTTCTCTATTAGTTATAAACGACCGATAGGTAAGCCGAATGAATGAAAGGACGAAGATTCCTAATGAAGGGGGTAAGGCATATAAATGACATGCATATACAAGGCATGCAGTTTATTCATGATGGCCATGATAGTAAAGTAAATGAACGATTTTATGAAGTTGAGCGGAAGTATTTGGTACTGAAGGTGAAGAAATCTAACAAAATACCAAATGGGCATTTAAAAAGTCATACGGTACCCATATGTGAATAAAATGATGAAGATGAGGGTCAACACTATCAGAAGGAAAACTTTATTCAGCTGGTGTTTGAAAGGTCAATTCGTGAAAATGAAGGAGTCAACCTTGTGACTGAATAAGATGGCATCCATCAATAACACATTCTGCAGTAAATGGAAGTCTTCGGTAGGTATATAAACTCTGAAACTATTAGCAGATGAAACTAGCACAAATTGTTGTTTATCATTAATAAGATAGATTATACTAGTAAAGAAAGGATTACCAAAATAACTTGAGGAATGACGTGCAGTCACGGCCATAGAGTAGTATGCCAACATGACATTATGGTGCTATAGAAACGCGAACAATATGGATACATTTAATTATTGAAAAGGCATTTAATGACAAGGTCTGAAGTAACCAAAGGCTTTGCAAGCAATAAATGAATAGTGTCCAAATAGAAGCAAGGAGTTAAAGTAGGTGACAGTAAAAATTTGAACATAGTGATGACTGAATTGTAAGTAGAATAAGTTAAATATGCTTAAGAAGAGTTGCAAATCACACAGTAACACATATCGGGGGTCATTATAGGCTCCATTATGGAAATAGAGAATTAAACGGTTACGATTGTCATGGTTTGAATCGGCTATAAGAAAGGTTGCTCAGATGTGTTTGAAGAACTCCCCACAGACCACATGTGAGAATTTTCATAAACACTCTATTACAAATCAAGAGAGTATCAGTGGCAAAGAAATGATGTCTATAAACAATTCAATGTAACTAGGGCAGAAATAAGTTAATGGCAGGAAGTAATGGGAGCATTGCTTATGTAAGGTCTTAATGTCAAGACCAGATAATTCCTATACATGTCAGCTTAATCTTACTTGTACCATACATACAATGCCAAGTAGCACACCATAAGCTACTAATTGTTATCTCCATATATAAGCACTCATTGTAGTGTTCATCTCATACTGGTTCAGCTCAAAGATATTGCCCCACAAGGCATTTCCTCATCTAGAGGTTCACATCTAACTTGACACTGTATTGATCCCTTAAGAAGTTGCAAATGGTATCCCCACATCAGGTTTCAACCATCTCTGTACCCAAGATCAGGTATATTAGCACACCTTAATCAGACTCTCAAATCCTTGGGCAAAATGGATAGAGTTCTGCCTAAAAACTGACTAAAAACCACGCTTAAAGCCTTACAGTAGATACCTGAAATGGAGAGAAATACTTCAATAGCTCAACAGCCATAGGCCGGAGTTCATAACTCGACGGGTCATGCACTCGGAGTGTAAGATTGTAAAAATTTAAACAAATAAGAGAAATGAAACATACAATACAGCTCCCAGATAAATGAGAGCATGCGTCACTAAGAGGTGCCCCAAATGGTTCCACACTCCACTTTGCTAATGCTTGAATCTCAGGATATTACCAAATGATTGAGTCATCTAAGTGGAAATGGTTCCTCCATATATGCCCATACATATGAACTTATAGTCAATGGCTCATTTAACTGGTCCAACATAACTCATACACATCTTGATGGCTAACTCATAAACACTTTATAGCTCACAGTAGCCCTTAAAACCTTAGCTCTAATACCAAATCTGTAACACCCCCAAAATGCTAATGACACGATCTACAGAAAACTGCAGCGAAAGACTTAATAATAGAAGGCGCTATCGCCGTCCTGATAAGGACAAGGCTCACTGAAACCAATTAATCTTGCAACTCATGTTCACAATCATAAAATCTATTAAACTGAAACACTTCAAGACCAAAGTCCATAATAGTTCAACTTCAATATCATGAAATCGTACCATGCGCTAACTCGCACTCCACACTATATAAATATATTAAATATAGACCCAACTTGATCATGACGTCGATCCCATCATTTATACTATGCTGAATCCACTATGAGCATCTGATGACTTCTAAAAGGGCTCGCTAAAAGAAGAAACATATGATACTTCATCATCTAAAATGAAAAACATGAAAACAATTCAAAAATGTGAGCAAAAACTCAGTACATGCATTCCTGTATTGTAAAATAAGCATAGAAATGCTGTTGATGGGCACTCGCTTTTGTAATTCATTTAGTTCGCAATAACAATGGAAAAAATGAAAGTAATATGAAACTGAATTGCTCATTATTATCTGGATGTGAACCCCTTGCAATGACATGATCTATACATAGGTGTACACCTGTCAATCCGATCAAGAGTTGGCCTGAAGTCACGCGGGTAAATAATGGGCTGATGCCCTACAGATGATAACTGACGACGTCACAAGTCAAATGGCAAATCACTATATAAACTAATTCATTGATAAACTCATTAAGAGTTGTAACTTGATAAACATGCTCTGCTTTCTGAAGATACAGGTAATGGACGTACCTTGAGTTTTTAAAAATATCATCTGACTTGATACAAGTTAGCTGCTTTATAAATGTCATCTGGCTTGATAAATATATTCTAACTTGATAACACTTATGCATAACAGGGAACGATAACTAGGCCTCGATTGTGTTTTTAAAAGCGTAGTGAGTAAATGATCGTTACTCACATAATTGAGTAAGTAAAAGTATGTGTAATAGAAACTGAGTAATTAAATGGTACACATAACTTTGGTATTTCAATATAACTTCAAAACCGAATTAATAAAAGTAATTGAATCCAATATAAAGTAAATGAAAGTAAAATAGTCCACAGTGAGATAAATGAGATTACAAAGGGAAAGGCCTTGATGGCGACAATTGAGAGAGTGGTTGTGGCCTTTTCTGAAATAGGTTGCTGATAAGGGTTTAAGGCTCACTGATGTATAGCTTGGTTCAGGATAACAACGAGTACACAAGATTGGCTTGATAAATATATTTGATATATTCTGAATTGAGTAAGTAATAATGGTTTGAGGCCAAGAGAGATATATCTTGATTCAAAGAAAGACATAAACGGCAATAACTTGGTCTAATAAATATGATTTCTGAGTCACAATTCTCCCTACTTCTCATATTTCATTCATAAATCCATTAGATATAAAATTCCACCACAAATGAATCATTGAACTCAATAGAAGCCATTAAGCTTATTAAACGTGGTATTTTCTTTGTAAAATCCATAATTGATTCAAAACTCACAAACAAGCTCCCAAATTGTATAGATGTCTTCTTCTTTCACATTAATCAACCTAAAAGCTCCATGAAAATCTATGAATATTCATTTCCCCCTTAAATAACCTTGCTTGGCCCAAAATACACAAAATGAGTGTATAATCAATCTCTCTCAATCTTTATTATTGCTCTTTACACAATTACTCGAAATGCTTTCAAAAATTTCCAAACTCAAAATACTCAACCACAATTCATGAAATCTTATAGTAAATTCAAAAATAATATGGACGATCTACAGGAAAATTTTCAGAATTTTTCTACAAGTATACGCTGCACAGAAATTACAATAGCAGCCTAATTGCACCAAAGCAGGTCAGTTCACTTCGAAAATTCATAACTTTCCCCCATGATCTCAAATGAAGACCTAAAACCCCACTATAAAAAGATTAAGAAGTCCCGAAAAACTTTCATTGACAACAAAAAATAATGATTTTCACAAAAGGGCTCCCAAAATGTGGCTAAAACACAAGTGTGTCAATTTTTGATCCATTCCACATAGTTTTGGTAAAACAACCATAACGTTTTCCACAGACCTCGAATAAAGGCGATTCAAAAACCATTTGAAAGCTAACTCACTAAACCATCTACCCACCAAAAATATAAGTTTCTCATGGGCCGATCATTACCAGGTTAATCCCAAAGTTTGTCCTATTTTTCTGAAATTTCAGCCTTCACTGTTTTAGCTTTCTCTTCCTTTTTCACATAAATTCTCACTTGAGATCATTCCAAATCACCACAATCAGATATAAAAAGATCATTTAAGGCCTCATATACATAACCCATATTAAAATCATAACAAGTGAAACAAGCAAACTTGGATTCAACTTTCATGATTCAACTCATTTGATCACACTTCCAATTCATCACCCATAATTTTAGACATCACTAAACTCAATACAAATTGCATAATAACACTTATTTTGATCATATAAAAAACTAATCATAACTAAAACAACCCCAAAATCAAAAATAAATCAAGGTCAAGTCAAGGCTTACCTCACTTCAAGCTTGAAAGAGAGTGGTGTAGGTGGTACTTGGTGGTTGTGGGGAAGGCTGGTGGTGCTTGGTGATGGGGGCTTATGGTGCTTGGTGGTGTGGCTGATGGCCGATGATAGCGTGATCAGTGGCGGCAGCAGTAGCAAAAACACAGCAGAGGGGTTGGCCATGCGTGAGGAGGGAGAGTGGAAGAGGAGAAATGGGTGTTTGCCTTGTCTAGAGATTTCTCTTTAACCTTATCTTGCTAATTGGCTGATCTAAAAACATATATAAGATTGTTTTTTGCTAAGTATAATTTAGGTGTAAATCATGATAATTAGTGATAAATAAACACAAGTAACTTGGACCTTGTATGACTGGGCCTAAATCATGGGTTTTGGCCTTGATTTTGGGCCTGAAAATAAGTGAAGATTGCGTTAGAGATTTTGTAAGGCTCGGGATTAAAGTTTCTCAACATTAAGGAAAATAATTAATCATTAAATCATACTTACCGAGACCTACTATCAACTCACCTGATTTAAACGATAAATAAAACTTGATTTGCAAAGTGGGTTCAAAAATAAAATATCTCCCAGCTGGGATGATTATATGCGATAATTGAATGCGGAAAATTAGAAAACATAATAGAATTCGTTGATTAGATAAATTGGGGTGCATTTCAATCAGCACACATGATTTGGTTAATTAAATAACCTTAAATGATAAAAAGAATAACATGAGTTAAACAAATCAATGTGATTAATTAAGTAAATAAACATGATTTAAATAGATAAAGATGGGTTAGATTTGGGCTATTACATTTTATGGCCAGGGAGTCATGTCTTCAATCCTCATTCGCAAACCTTAGGAATTATAATTCAAAAGAAAAGAAAAAAAACCTTCTTCTTCTTAGATACCAAATCCTGTGCCCCTTAGTTGTCCTATGGTTTAAAGGATTTAGTTGAAGAAGTTAGGTATTTTTTATAGAATTGTAAGCTTGTACATTTCCTTTGAAAAGGTGTTTGCCACTTTTTTATAAAGCACCATTCCGTGAGACAATATTTCACCAAGGAACCACTACTGCGAGAAAGCCGACACAATGCATTGTCTCGAAAGATGTAATAGCCCAACCCTAAATCATGTTTATTTATTTGATTAAGCCATGTTACTAATTTTTCATGTTTATTTATCTCATTTAATTATCCTGATTGAGAGAATTTATTTTGGGCCCCACTTTACAATTTGAGTATATTTACGTAACAATTTTAGGTGAATTGATATTAGGCCCCAGCAAATATGATTAGGTGTGTAAATTATTTTTTATAATGTCACAAAAATTTAATTTTTAACCGTGCAAAAAAAATTTAAGGCAACAATTCATTAAGCTAATTCATCTGGGCCCGAACTGTGGCCGGATTCATTTTGGGCTCAAATTGTGGGACGAAAATTTTGGTGCAATTAAATTAAGCTGATTACCATCATTATGCCTTATTATCATTATCAAAAAGTTACTTTATGGAAGGATAAATATCATCAAATTTATCAAGGTAAGTCCTAAATCCAAGTCCATCTTTTCTTTCCTCTTCTCTCTCCTACACGCTTGCTACTGCTACTGCCTCTGGGTGCTGCTGCCACCAGCCGCTGGCCAGCTACCTCCAACCCACCAGCTGCCACCTCCACCAGCTCCCACAACCACCCAACACCACTTTAATGTCTTCTTTCAAGCTTAAGTGAGGTAATTCTTAATCTAACATTGTTCAATTCTTGGGTTTCTGTTGGATTTGATTATGGATCATGTTATCTTGATATAAATAAGAGTTATTTTGATGTTTTAATTTTTGGCTAAACTTAAAAGTATGCAAGGGTTGAGATCATACATGATCATGCAAGCTTGATATGAAAATGATGAACTTTGAGTTCCTTAATTTAATGTTGTGATCTTTGGCATAAAAAATGGATTTAAAGTTGTTGTTGATCTTATTAAATCTATTTATGGTGATTTTGATGGAAACTTGAAAGTGGCATAACTAAAGGTTTCATGATTACATATGGTTTAACTTGATTTTTGGAATCAAGTATGTTATTTAGATTGAATTAGATGCAATTTAAAGGTTGGATGTGTTATTGACTTAATAGGATGATGTTATGTGAGTTTTGTCAAAATTAGTGGATTATGGGAGAATTCCATAAGTGGCAAAAAGAGCTTGTTTGAATTATTAATGCAAATTAGTGAGGTTATGGAAGCATTCTAAGTGTTTTTGTGAGAAGAATGATTGTAAAATATGTAAAGATGATCATGTAGTGATTAAAGTAATATGGATTTATAAGGTGATGAGAAGGAACAAGGCTTTGTTAAATGATTTTAAAGGGTGATTTTAGAAGGAAATTAAGTGAAGAAAATGTTGAAAGCAAGAACATTAGGGCAGTGAACAAGCCCAAAATAAGGGTCTCTTTGAGATTAATCTGGTACTATTTGGCCCATCAAAAAATTGTGATTTTTGGTGGGTAGGTAGATCCATGAGTTATCTTTCAACTGCCTTTTGAATTGCTTCATTCTGAGTTGTGTGGAAACAGTTATGGCCGTTTTCCCAAGACTGTGCAGGACAGACACAAGGTATTTACAGTTGTGTTCTAACCCAATTTGAGGAACCTTATTGTGGTAATTATGTTTTACCCTATGAATGGAAGTTTGGAGGGCTTTTTCAAGCTTTTCATATTAGGGTTTAAAATTTGAGCTCGGGGATGAATAATATGGATTTTCTGAAGCAGACCTTCAAAGGGTAATGTGAGGGAAGAAAGAAATCATGGCATTTTGAAATATTATCAGGAGTTTCTACATAATTATAGGTATTACAAAGAAATTACAAAGTTTAGTGACTTCAAAACCAAGTTAAATGGGCATGAGAATGAAATTTGAGAAGTAAACAGGGCAATGACACAAGCTAAGGTTGTATGAGCTTTCCTAAATCTCATAACACCCTGTTCACATTAAACCTTCTGTTGTTCGTTTTAGAAACATCAAAAAAACCCATATTTTATTTGTATCCTTTAAAGTACTTCCATTATCACCTCAATTATTTCATTTTGGTTAATTTTTCTTCCATTTGTTTTACTTCGAGTTCGATGACCCTAACTTATTTATTTTTCAAAATCATTTTAGTATAAGTTATCTTATGTTCAATTGTTTGAATTGTGGATTCCTTTCTTATTAATCAATTTTCATAAAGTTACAAATTATGGGAGTGAAAGTGGTTTACTAACTACATACACCTATAATTACATTTCTTAATCAGAATCGGGGCCTAGTCTATCGTTTCCCATTGTGCATAAGTATTATCAAGTGAGATTGCATTTTAAAGGCTTCAGGTACGTTCATTGCCTATATCTCTAGAAATCAGCACGTATTTATCAAAGTTGTCATGTTTCGGTAACTACGTCAATGGATCAGTTTACGTAGGTATTTGTCACATAATTAGTGACCCCATCAGTTATCAATTACAGGGCATTGCCCTTCAGTTACCCGCGTGGCTTCAGGGCAGGTCCCCGGATTGGCTTGGCCGGTGTACACCTATCCATAGATCGTAGCAGTATCAAGGGGTTTACTATTAGATAATAACTAACAATGTAGTTTTACATTCATCTCATTCCCTGTTTTAACTTAAAATGAATTGCACAATAGACGCCCAACCAATTTATGTAGAGATCTTTAATAATACAGCATTGCATGTACTGAGCTTTGGCTCATAGTTCTAAATATTTTCATGTGTTGTTTTAGGCAAATACTCAGTGAATCACCCTTATACTAGTAAACTAACTGAAGAAAACAAGTTGAGCAATGGAATCTATATGGATCAACAGTGACATAGTGCATGTGTATTTTGAAGCAGTAATTTGAAATCTTCAGTAGGTGGAGGTGTAGATTATATGGTGAATTGTTTTACTATAGTATATAAACCTTGTGTTAGTTAACAGTTGATTGTATCTAATTTGATCATATACGAATTTGTATGGTTGAAGCTATGCTAAACTATGCTATTTCTAGTACAAATACTTCAAGCCTTGTCCTTTTGGACGGCAGTAATGCCCCGATCATTGAGTTTATCAGTTAAAATTGAGGGAATCAGAATAGTGATTGCAAACAGTGGAACATGTGTAATTTGGGGGCATTACAAAAAAGGGCAGGTTATGGGAAAAGAAAAGCCGGTTGAGCCTCATGAATCCCTAACCCAAATTTTGCTATGGACTGTGACATCATCGGTCTCCAGATGCTTGTATTTGTCTCCCCATATCTTTTGTTGAGATGGTATAAATAAGAAGAGGGTATCCACTCTTATTATAAATGTTTAGATTTGAATAGAAGTGTGGGCCAAACATCTACGTACACGTTGAGCTCAAGCATTTATGTGAAGTCTATGACATTAGCATTCATGTTTACATGGAGGGTGAGCATATACAAACAATACGCCTCTGAGTGTTCTTGTACTAGTGTATGAGTGAACACATTTTAAGCATATAATTATGAATCCACGATGCATAAATACAAGCTATAATGAGCCATGGAGTAATCCTAATGCTAGGTAATGTTGTGAGCATGAGAGATAGGATGCAGTAGTTATGGCAAGGAGGAGAGGATAGGTTGGGTAAGCTTTCAGGTGTAACGTGGAAATTAGGTGAGGCTATGTTAGGATGGTGAAGGGTAAACTAAGCTGAGCTAAAGAGGTAAAGATGAACATTCACAGGGTATCGCTAATTACTATAAGACTAATCTAGGTTAGGCTTATACAAGATGAACTAAGTCAAACTAGCAGGTAGATGTGAATATAGAAGGTAAACCAAGTTAGAAGCTTAAGGATGTGGAAGGAAAACCAAGTTATGCTAGTAAGAAATGGTCAGCTTGACCAGATCTCATGATGTGAGCGAAAGTGTGTGAAACACAAACCAAGTTAATGTGAGGGGAAATGGCCAACTTGACTAGGTCTTAGAGGTTGGTAGAAGGACTAAACCAGGTTAGGTTCGATATGAGGATAGTAGCAAATGGTCAACTATAGGTCAAGTGATAATGGTAAGGATGAGTGGTCTTAGTCAAGGGTGAGTTCCTTTCTTCGAGGCATTGACCATTTATGTAGGGAAGCTGATTTCATTTATGTAGAGTATTATGCCCTTATTTATGACTTATATATGTGTATACAGACTCAAATTCTACTTTAAACCAATTTTGTTAGGTTAAAGGGTTTTTTGATGGCGTGTAGATATGAATATGAGTAGAAAGTGGTGAAACATATAGTCAGGTTCTTCTTATCCAAGTCTTTGATAGGTAGGGCTATTAAGAGAAAACTTCACGGATCCTCAGACTATCAAGTTATCTTGTTAAGTTTAATTTTTACTTACTAAGAGTTTTAATTAAGCATATGTAATATGGTCGTGCCCAGGAGGTTATACCTTTAGATCCAGATCGGAATCAAGCCGAGCATAGCTCTAAATAAATGTAACTTCAATGATTTATGTCTTGAATGGCTTTTTGTAGTAAGGGTAAAGGTTTAGGTGATTAGATGATGAAGAAGTGGTGCGAAGGCTCAAGAGTTAACACGCATATGTACCTAAGTGTATATATGCGAATACGATGCTAGCCTCTCATGAGTTCGAACAATCTCTCCTTTTATTTAAAAAAAATTAGGATTCTCCTGTCTTAAGAGATGTCTCAGGTGACGGTACATTCTTTAAGTTATAAAACAAATATATCTTTCCCCATTCTTTTTTGCTTTATTTTTCCAATATTTTTTATTTTTCTTATTCTTTTTAGTTTCATTTTGCATTAGCTTGCTTCACATTTATAAAACAAATATATCTTTCCCCATTCTGTTTTGCATTATTTTCCAATATTTTTTCTTTTTCTTGTTCTTTTTAGTTTCATTTTGTATTAGCTTGCTTCACGTTCCTTTGAAGGGGAAAAAAATCCAGGTGTTATATCTTTACTGAGGTACCCTATATAGCGAGCATCCAACTGATAGCTCCCACTGTTGTCAATTAAGACATTAGGTAACAAAGTACCCCTTAGGCCATAGTTCCAGCCCTTAAAAGGACATGGGCACTACACACTCTTATTCAATTTTGTACTTAGAGCTTTGTTTCCTACTTATATTGCATGTTGCTTAATTAATGCATTGTAGATTATATGCTTTAATTCCTGTCCCCCTGGTTAAGTTGACTTGTTCTTAGGTGACTTTGGACTTAAAGGTGCAAGTAGGCTTCTTGGGTCAACGTGAAGGTATTAGGTTGCCCAAAGAGGCCTCCTATCCTAAACAAGCCCTTTTAGTCACATGTGTATTGTTTTGTTGGT
Organism: Carnegiea gigantea; assembly: GCA_029747015.1. NCBI lineage: Eukaryota > Viridiplantae > Streptophyta > Magnoliopsida > Caryophyllales > Cactaceae > Carnegiea > Carnegiea gigantea. The sequence goes on from JAKOGI010001393.1 coordinate 217,368, forward strand.
TAAGGCAAATGTATGGTGGGGAGACTTCCTGACTCAAACATGAAAGCAAGCTCCTGCTAATGTCGATGTTGTTGATGCTTTTTCTATCTTTTCTCCACATGGTTGGGATAGGGCATGAGGCTAATGTGGTTTTATTTGAATCCTCTTATATATAAGGAAGCTCCATTGCAGTGTCACTTTTTTTATGGATGAATTTATGCTCTTGGTTTATTTGAAAGTTAGACTAGTATGGACTTAAACCTTTCCTTTTCGAGGGCTATTTTTATCTTAGTGTGCACCTATCGTAGGCCATAATAGGCTTGTAAAGCTTGTACCACCTTCAATTATTTTTTAGATTGCACTTTGGAGATGTGACATTTATGAGTGGGATGTTGCCCTCGTTGATGGTAATGATAGTAAGCTTCAAGGTCATGTCTTTTGGTTTTCTTTCCTAGGAGAATAGCAGACATATGTTCAATGGCTTTGATAAAACCTTGATTAATTAGTATTTTAAAACCCTTACTTCTCGATGGAATGCCCTCGTCCTGATGATATTGACAGTAAGCCTCAAGGTCATATCTTTTGCTTCCCTTTTCCAGTGGAATATCAAGGATAGGTCCAATGGGTCTATCGAAACCTTGATTCATTAGTATTTCAAAACCCTTATTCATGCAAAGGGCAGTGCATACTCCTATTGTTCTAGTTACGATCTTTAGCAACTAGTTGTACTTGGCTTACTTACAACCTTGACATTTAGCATTGAATCTATCCTTTTGAGTTAGGCTTGTATGACTTCTTGTCTAATGTTTTGTAACTCCCTTGCTTGGCACTCGAAATAGGCTATGAAACTGGAGACTGCTTAGACCATCTGGTTATGGTTACTCTCTCTACTGCCGGTGTTAAGCGCTCCTAATCTAGACGAATAGTAACGATTAGAAAAGAGGTCATAGAGGTAGAGCCAAGTCTAGGAAAAAGATGAGATTCTGGGTTAGGATTACAAACTTAGGTAGTAAGGTGATCTTTGGTTGAATCAAGGAGATAGGATAGACCAAGTTTGGTGACTCGGGCTAGGGAATCATATTGGGTGGAAACCTATGATGAGGATCGTGTGTTAAATGTGTAGCTATAGATCAATTTCATTAAGGCTTGTGACAAAGACTGAGAGAGGAATATAGACCTGGGTAGAGTAAAGACTAGATGAAATTAATGTAGGCTAAGGTGTAGAGTAAGGTTAAGGGTAAATGTTTGGGATGGAGGATAAATGATGCTAAAGCTTAGGCTAAAGTATGGTGATGATGACCAAAGTTTTGAATTAAGGGTGAAGATTGGATAGGTGTATGGATTAAAGTTTGTAGTTGAGGTGTAGTGGTCCTAGGTTAGTAGCTTAGGTGCTAAGGGTTTGGAATTGCTATAATGGTACGATAGGTTGGGCTTCATTCCAGGTTAGGGATACAAGTCTAACACATTGACTTCGGGCTGGACAATTCTTCATATGCCTTAGTAAGGTATACGAGGAGCTATCCTACATGGGATGAGGCATATGTAATTGGGGTTGTCCTAAGCAAGTTAGGATCGATAGGGTCCTATGATAGGTGATGGATTATTCTATATTAGGCCAACATTTTTTGTGGGAGGGTTTATTCAATAGGCTAGGGAGTGTACAAAAGATGGACCAGTGAGTTACACTCTAGATGAGCCATAGACTATAAATACATAATCCTACATGTGATGAGTGCAATGACTAAGATGGATGCTACATCAACTAAACAAATTGATCTAGAGTGCAAATTAAGGGTGAACAATAATAGGTGCATGATGGCCTAACCTAGTGATGCCTAGTGCATGTGTGATGGACGACCCTATATGGATGCGAATGACAGGCTACCCTAAATGCATGTGTGGACTATAATGTGCTAAGTGGGACATATTTTTCTCTTTTTCTAATTACATGGCCTTAAAATGGGCCTTGGGAATTTTCGGCTCGGAGTCAAAAGAAAAGGCTTGCCATAACAACAAAACTCGAGGGAAGACACTAGGTGTACATACATGCATATATATATATATATAATAGATATAATATATAGATATATATTATAGATTTATATATATACATATAAGGTAGATAATAGTATTATAATATATATATACATATAGATATATATATAGATATATATAATAGATACAACATATATATATATATGGGGAGGTAATTTATATAGATATATATCTATATATATAATCATATATATATATATATATATATATATATAATCTATATATATATATATATGACAAAAGATGTACATATATATATATATATATAATACAATATATATATATAATATATATATAATAATATAAAATATATATATATATATATAATATATAATATATATATAATATACATATATATAATATATATATATATATAATATAATTATATATACAGATATATGTATAGGCCATATGACTATGTGTGTGTGTGTACATAATCCTACATGTATATATGCATATGACTAGATATATATATATATATATACAAATGATCTAAGAGTCTATAGGCGTGAATATGATATATATATATATATAATATATAGTGATGCTATATATATATATATATATGGAGACCCTATATGGATGCGAATGACACTCCC
>JAKOGI010001393.1:225000-242500 GCA_029747015.1 Carnegiea gigantea
TTTCGCTTCTTTTTTCACATAAAACTCACTTGAAATCATTTCAAATCACAACAATTAGATATAAAAAGATCATTTAAGGCCTCATATACATATCCAAACACTAAACAACTTCATTAATACATAAATACATAATTTGTATTACAGGGCAGTTTTCTTCAAAATTCCATAACTCACTGATTACACGTCCAAAATTCATGGAATATTGCCAGAAAGTCCTAAATAATATAAAGACTCTACAGTAACAATTTTAGAAGTTTTGGACAATCCCATAATTCCCAAAATTTTCGACAGTGGCAATTCAACAAATACAAAATCATGAATCATGCTCTTGATCAAATACTCATAACTCCAAACATCTCCAAACTCAATAAAACTTACACAATAGCTATCAATTTGATCATCCAAACATAGCCCATAAATAAAACAATTGTAAAACTCAAGATAAAACAAGTTAGGGCTTTAGGATATACCTCACTTTAGGCTTGAATTAGAGGGAGGAGGCGGCTATTTTGAGTAATTTAGATGATTGGACAAGATAGCTAGCAATAAGGGGAAGTCAGGGCAACCGGGAGGTGGTCGGAAACCACCAAAACTGGCGGCACAAGGGGCAGCAGCTGCTGCCCCTGTTTTCTGCCCATGGAGCTGTGGAGAGGAGAGAGAAAATGGGGAGTTGTGAATTTTGTTGAATTTTTGTGGTTAAAAATTGTCAATTAATAGCTACATATGGCTGAAAATTATCCACCCAAAAAGTAGCTTTTTACTAATTAAAATTAGGTGCTAAAATGAGCAATTAGTAACATAACAAAGTTAGCAAAGTTTTGGGCTCTTGTTTTGGGCCCAACAAGCCAAGTTCCGGCTCGAAAAATTATTTAAAGTGTTGGACGAAGATAAAATTTTGTATTGCTCAGGATTAAAGTTTACCAAAGGTAAGAAAATAATTAATCACTAATTTATACTCACCGAGGCCTAATATCGATTCACCCGACATTAAATTAATCAACGAAGCTCGAATTAACAATCAATGAAACTTGAGTTGCAAAGTGGCACCCAAAATAAAATATCTACCAACCGGGATGATTAAATACGATAAATGAAGGTGGAAAATTTAAATAACATAATAGAATTCGTTAAATAAATAAATTGAGTGTAATTGAATCTAATAAATATGATTTGGTTAAAATAACCATGAGTGATTAGGTCAATAAACATGATTAATGAAATAAATAAAGAGTATTTAAATAAATAAATATGGGGTAGGGTCGAGTTATTACAGTCTTCCCCCCTTAAAGAGTTTCGTCCTCGAAACTTATAACACTGGTCAACTATATGCAATGCTGCTTTAAAACACATGGGGCATTAGTTCCCATTGCTTCCCGCTGAAAAGGTATAATTTATCGAATGTACTCCAACTAAGGGTGTACGTATTGTATGACTTCTCAATCCCATGTTTCAGTATTAGATCCTAATACTTCTCATGCAATAGCCTCAATAAACTCAATTACTTTGCTTCAAAAGTGATATTCTCTTTGAAAGAAAAGAACCTTGTTACTAATGAGGAGGTCCTCACTACTGGTTCATCACATTGTCCATTAATGGAAACTAATGTATGCCCTGATAAAGACTCTGATACTATAACGAGCTATAAAACACGTTATACGTGTTCAAGTTCGACTGGTAGGTGCAGTCAATAAGATACAGGATTTAACCTTTCTTTGAATCATAAGGCCTCATGTAACTAGTCTATACTTGACCTTGGATAGTCGGTAGCTTACTACTTGGATTAGAAAAGCCATTTGAAATAGTTGATAACCCATTTGAGACTTTGGTGATTTTCTTGTTTTGCCAGCACAACACTTTTTAGATCACCTCAACATGTACTTGAATTTCCCCTCGTAATACTTACTTGGGTTAGCTCTATCCTTGTACTCAGTGTTTCTTCTGGCTCACTCCAATATAATTAGACAGTGCTTGAGATTATGCCCTTATCAAAATGTCCTTCTCTGATATTCCTAATGCATTACAGGATCTCCCCTTATCATACTACTCAAGGATCTGCTCTCGGTCGATAATGAGCAATGAAATGACCAAGGTTAGGGATGAGAGTGAGGAAATTCTTAGCTAAGCGAATCATTGTACACAAAAGAAATGAACAACGAGACTAAAAAAAACAAGTAAAGGGGAGGTTATCATGGGGTGGTTAGAATAAAGATAACCATAAGTGTATCATGAATTCTGAAATATAATGCCACAAGGAACAAGATAACTGCAATAGATAGACAGCTAGATTGGACAAGCAAAGTGTAATAGATCGATAAATGGATTAGACAAGAAAAGTGCCAATGGATAGATAAATGGATTGGATAAACAAGGTACAATGGATAAATAAGTAGCTTGAACAAGCAAGGTCTAATGAATAGATAAATGGATTGAATAGGCTGCAGTGGAAAGGAAGCATGCATTTGCTCATATGGAGCCAATTCAAGTACGACAATAAAATTAAATAAGGATTACTGAAGTTCACTTATGACAAGTGGATATAAGATATAGGTGTGAGAATTGCAAGTGCCATAAATAAATCATTAGATTGAACTGGTAAAATGCAAGGGATAGATCAATAGATTGAACGAGCAAAGCACCAGTTGATAAGTAAATAAATTAAACAAGTGACATGAGAAATGTGCCTTTGCTCATATGGAACCAATTCAAGTCCTGTAATAAGATTGAACAGAAAAGGTAAAGTTTACTTGTGAGCATGTAAGATATATGTGTGGGAGTTAAAGCTCAAAATAAGGAGAGTAAAAGGATTATGACAATCGCGATCACCCACACCGATGAGAGTTGAATTACATTATGAATTCAGAACAAGTTATACGAGCATATTATTATGAATAAATGAGATGTAAGGTAGATATGTGAATCAGCTCTCAGCGAATTGAACGACAACTCATGATCATGAAATAAAGATGGTAAAGGTTGAGAGCACTGGAATGTCGACAACCATATAAGGTCGAATAAAAATGCATGGCACACTTAACAATGGGTTTGCAAGGACATGGAAGATCACCTGAATAGGAAATATTGGGTTGAAATGCAACGGAGATTAAGCAATATTGGATAGTATCAAGTTTTGAAGATGATACAAGCAAACAATTATAAGAATAACTATAAAAGGGCATTCTCTTAAGAGATAAACTATGGTTGCATGGTTTAGTTATGATATCCAGACCTCAATTCATTCCTGGAAAAGACATCTGTTATTGGCAGTTAATCCCATAAATCATTTATGTAAAGTATGGGGCACTTATTTTTGATTATGATTTTGTTCAGCTTTTTGCACGCAGTACACAGCCATAAGATTCTGTCTTTCTTCTTCACACATATAAAACGAGGGTTTTCCACAGTGACACACTTGGTCAAACAATTCCCTTCTGTAACAACTCATTTCACTAAATTTGTAGTCCCTTAAACTCTGCTGGGGGTCATATGATAGGGGCTCTGAAAATGAAGTAAGCACCTAGAACTAGGTTGACCTGAAAATCAATGTAGCTTAGGGGAGTCCTGAAAATCCACAGATGAAACATCTCTAAATCCACCAACTGTAAATATGGATATGGATATACCAAGTACTGTAAATATGGATATGGATATACCGAGTGTGGTTGACAAATCACTAAGATTCAATGCATTACTGACATGATAATTCACTTGCTTGCACAATATAATTAGGGGGATAAATAGGGCTTTTCCTCCCTCGGCCCGTAGAAATGCATGTTTAGCCAATCCTCATCTCTCAAGCTAACCTTAAGATCCTTACCAATAATGTTAGTCCTGTAAGTACACAGTCAGTTCACCCCCATAATGATACTAGATTTGCCAATCAAACTGGATTAAATGTCCAATGAATATGGTTCTAGCACTACGACTAGAGACATATGTATAAAAGATAAACATTCAACTGCTTACTAGTCTCAGTAAATTGAAATGATAGGGGGTAAACTAAAATGTAAAGAGATGTAACCATAACATGAACTCTTGCAAAGATATTTCTTTATTGGTTAGAAAGGACCGACATATAAGCTGAATGAGTGAAAGGACGAAGAATCGTAATGAAAGAGGCAAGACATAGAAATGACCTGCATATACAAGACATGCAGTTTACTCATGATGCTCATGATAGTAAGGTAAATGATCGATGTTATGAAGTTGAGAGGGAGCATTAAGTAATGAAGGTGAAGAAATGCAACAGGTTACCAAAGCAGCTTTTGAAAAGTCATACGATATTCGTTTGTGCGTAAAATGATGAAGATAAGTGTCAACAGTAACAAAAGGGAAATTTTATTCATCTGGTGTTTGAAAGGACAATACGTCAAGATGAAAGAGTCAATCCAATGACTGAACACGATTACATCCATTTTGCAGTAAATAGAAGACTTGGGTAAGCATATGAACTTCAAAACTACTGGCAGATGGAAATAGCACAGATCATTGTTTATCATTACCAAGCTAGGCTGTACTAGAAAAGAAAGGATTACCAAAATAACTTGAATAACGACATGCAGTCATGGCCATAGAGTAGTACGCCAGCATGATGCTATGGTGCTATAGAAACACGAACAATATGGATACATTTAATTGCTGAAGGGCACTCAATGACTGGGTCTGAAGCAACCAAAGGCTTTGCAAGCAATGAACGAATAGTGCCCAAATAGAAGCAATAGTTCAAGTAGGTGACAGTAAAAATGTGAACATAGTGATGACTGAGTTGCAAGTAGAATGAGTCAAATATGCTTAGGAAGAACTGCAAATCACATAGGAATGCACACTGGGGGTCATTATAGGCTCCATGATGGAAATAGGGAATTAACCCGTTATGATTGTTAGGGTTTGAATCGCCTATAAGAAAGGTTGCTCAGATGTGTTTGAAGAAGCCCTCACAAACCACATATGAAAATTTCCCTAAACACTCCATTACAATTCAAGAGAGTGTTAGCAGCAAAGAAATGATGCCTCTGAACAATTCAAGGTGACTAGGGTAGAAATAAGTCAATTACAAGAAGTAATGGGAGCATTGCCGATGTAAAGCCTTATTATCAAGACCAGACGATTCCAATACATGGCAGCTTAATTTTACTTGTCCCACACATATAATGCCAAGTAGCACACCATAAGATACTAATTGTTATCACCATACATAAGTAATCATTGCAATGCTCATCTCATACTGGTTCATCTCAAAGATATTGCCCCGTAAGGCATTTCCTCATCTAGAAGTTTACATCTAACTTGACACTATATAAATTCCTTAAGAAGTTGCAAATGGCATCCCCACATCGGCTTCAACCATCACTGTACTCAAGGTCAAGTATGTTAATACACCTCAATAAAACTCTCAAATCCTGAGACAAAACGGACAGAGTTCTGCCTAAAAACTGATTAAAACCTAGGCTTAAAGCCTTACAATAAATACCTGAAATGGAGAGAAATACTTCAATAGCTTAACGGCCACACGTAGGAGTCCACAACTCAATGGGTCGCACAAACAGAGTGCACAATTGCCAAAAAAAAAAAATTAAACAAATGAGAGAAATGAAACATACAATACGACTCCCAGATAAATGAGAGCATGCCTTACCAACAAGTGACCCAAATGGGTCCACAATCCACTTTGCTCATGCTTGAATCTCATGATATTACTAAATGATTAAGTCACCCAAATGAAAATGGTTTCTCTATATATGCCCATACATATAAATTTATAAGCAATATCTCATTTAATGGGTCCAATATAACTCATACACGCCTAGATAGCTCACTTATAAACACTTGATAGCTCACAGTGGTCCTTAAAACCTTAGCTCTGATACCAAATCTGTAACGCCCCCAAAATGCTAATGATATGATTTACAAAAAACTGCAGCGGAAGACTTGATAATAGAAGGCGCTACCGCCGTCTTGATAAGGACAAGGCTCACTGAAACCATTTAATCTTGCAACCCGTGCTCACAATCATAAAATCTATTAAACTGAAATACTTCAAGGCCAAAGTCCATAATAGTTCAACCATACCATGTGCTAACTCACATTCCATACCACACAAGTAACTTGACCATATTCATGCTAAGCTGAATCCACTGTGAGCATCTGACGAGTTCCAAAAGGGCTTGCTAGATGGAGAAACATATGATACTTCATCACCTAAAATGGAAAACATGAAAACAATTCGAAAATATGAGCAAAAACTCAGTACATACATTCCTGTATTGTAAAATGAGCATAGAAGTACTGTTGATGGGTACCCGTCTTCGCAATTCATTTAGTTGGCAATAACAATAAAAATGAAAGTAATATGAAACTGAATTACTTATGATTATCTGAATGTGAACCCCTTGCACTGATATGATCTATGCATAGGTGTACACCTGCCAATCCAATCAAGAGTTGGCCTGAAGCTGTGTCGGTAAATGATGGGCTGACGCCCTATAGATGATAATTGACGGGGTCACAAGTTAAATAGCAAATCACTGTATAAACTGATTCATTGATAAACTCATTAAGAGTTGTAACTTGGTAAACATGATCTGCTTTCTGAAGACACAGGCAATGGACGTACCTTGAGCCTTTAAAAAAAATGCCATCTGACTTGATACAAGTTAGTTGTTTCATAAATGTCATTTGATTTGATAAATATGTTCTGACTTGATAGCACTTATGCATAATGGGGAACGATAATTACGCCTCAACTCTGCTTCATAAATGTCATTGTAAGTATGTGTAGTCAGTAAATAATCTTTACTCACATAATTGAGTAGGTAAAAGTATGTGCAGCAGAAATTGAGTAATTATATGGTATATATAACTTGGGTATTTCAATATAACTTCAAAACTGAATTGATGAAAGTAATTAAATTTGATACATAAATGAAAGTAAAATAGTCCACAATGAGATAAATGAGATTACAAAGGAAAAGGCCTTAATGGTGATAATTGAAAGAGTGGTTATGGCCTTTTCTGAAATAAGTTACTGATATGGGTTTAAGGCTTGCTGATGTATAACTTAGTTCAAGATAATAGCAAGTACACTAGATTGGCTTGATAAATGCATTTGATATATGCTAAAGTGAGTAAGTAATAATGGTTTAAGGCAAAGAGAGATATATCTTGGTTCAAAATAGCATAAACTGCAATAACTTGGTCTAATAAATATGGTTTCTGAGTCACAACTCTCCCCACTTTTCATATTTCATTCATAAATCCATTAGATAAAGAATTCCACCCCAAATGAGTCATTGAACTCAATAGAAGCTATTAAGCTCACTAAACTTGGTATTTTCTTTGCAAAATCCATAAATGATTCACAACTCATAAACGAACTCCCAATTTGTATATTTGTCTTCTTATTTCTCATTAATCACGCTAAAAGTTCCATGAAAGTCCATGAATATTCGTGTCCCCCTAAATGACCGTGCTTGGCCCAAAATACACAAAATGAGTGCATGATCAATCTCAGTCAATCACCAAAATGATCAAAATGAGTGTCTGATCAAAATGAGTGCATGCTCTTTACATATTTATTCAAAATGCTTCTAAAAATCACCAAATTCCAATTACTCAACCAAAATTCATGAAATCTTGTAGGAAATTCAAAAATAATATGAACAATCTGTAGTACAATTTTCAAAATTTTCCTCCAAGTATACGCTGCATAGAAATTGCAATAACAACCTGATTTACACCCAAGCTTGTCAGTTCATTTCAAAAATTCGTAACTTTCATTCTAGGCATCAGATGGAGACTCAAAACCCCAATATGAAATGACTAGGAAGTCCCCAAAAACGTTTATTAAGGATATAAAGCATGATTCCCACAACAGGATTCCCAAAATGGAGCTAAAGCACAAGTGTGTTAGTTTTTGGTCCATCCTGCACAGCTTTGGTAAAACAACCATAACCTTTTCCACAAACCTTGAATTGAGGCGATTCAAGAGGCATTTTAAAGCTAACACACTGACACACATATCCACCAAAAAGCATAATTTTTGACTGGACCATTCATTTCCAGTTTAATCCCAAAATCAGCCCTAATTTCTTGAAATTCCAGCCCTTCGCTGATTTAACTTTCTCTTGTTTTCTCACATAAAACTCACTTGATATCATTTCAAATCACCACAATCAGATACAAAAAGATCATTTAAGGCCTCATATACATATCCAGACTCTAAACAACTTCATTAATACATAATTACATCATTCACGTCAAAATAGGACAGTTCTTTTCAAAATTCCATTACTCACTGATTACATGTCCAAAATTCATGGAATTTTGCAGGAAATCCCAAATAATACAAAGACTCTATAGTAAAAATTTTAGAAGTTTTGGACAATCCCATAATTCCCAAAATTTTCGACAGTGGCAATTCAACAAATACAAAATCATGAAATCATGCTCCTGATCAAATACCCATAACTCCAAACATCTCCAAACTCAATAAAACTTGCACAATAACTATCAATTTGATCATCCAAACATAGCCCATGAACAAAACAACTATAAAACTCAAGATAAAACAAGTTAGGGCTTTATGATATACCTCACTTTAGGCTTGAATTAGAGGGAGGAGGTGGCTGTTTTGAGTGATTTAGATGATTGGACAAGATAGCTGGCAATAGGGGAAAGTCGGGGCAGCCGGGAGGTGGCTAGAAAAGTGGCTGGAAACCGCCAAAACTGGCAGCTACCACCCCTGGTTTTTGCCCATGGAGCCGTGGAGGGGAGAGAGAAAATGAAGAGTTGTGAATTTTTGTTGAATTTTTGTGGTTATAAATTGTCAATTAATAACTACATATGGCTGAAAATTATCCACCCAAAAAGTAGCTTTTTGCTAATTAATATTAGGTGCTAAAATGAGCAATTAGTGACATAACAAAGTTAGCAAAGTTTTAGGCTTTTGTTTTGGGCCCAACAAGCTAAATTCCGACTCGAAAAATTATTTAAAGTGTTGAGCAAGATAAAATTTTGTATTGCTCAGAATTAAAGTTTACCGAAAGTAAGAAACTAATTAATCACTAATTTATACTCACTGAGGCCTAATATCGATTCACCCGACATTTAATCAATCAACAGAGCTCGCATTAACAATCAATGAAACTTGGGTGTAAAGTGGTACCCAAAATGAAATATCTACCAACCGGGATGACTAAATACGATAAATGAAGGTGGAAAATTTAAATAACATAATGGAATTTGTTAAATAAATAAATTGAGTGTAATTGAATTTAATAAATATGATTTGGTTAAGCAAATAACCATGAGTAATTAGGTCAATAAACATGATAAAGTAAATGAATAAACATGATTAATGAAATAAATAAAGATTATTTAAAAAAACAAATATGGGGTAGGGTCGGGTTATTACAGCATTCCCTCCTTAAAGAGTTTCATCCTCGAAACTTATAATACTGGTCAACTATATGCAATGCTGCTTTAAAACACATAGGCCATTGGTTCCCATTGCTTCCCTCTGAAGAGGTATAATTTATCGAATGTACTCCGACTAAGGGTGTACGTATTGTATAACTTTTCAATCCCATGTTTCAATAGTAGATCCCGATACTTCTCACACAAAAGCCTCAATGAACTCAATTACTTTGCTTCAAAGTTGATATTCTCTTTGAAAGAAAAAAACCTTGTTACTAGTAAGGAGGTGCTCACTATTGGTTCATCACCTTGTCCACTAATGGAAAAGGATGTATACCCTGATAAGGACTCTGATACTATAACGACCTATAAAACACGTTATATATGTGTTCAAGTTCGACTGGTAGGTACAGTCAACAAGCTACAGGATTTAACCTTTTTATGAATCATAAGGCCCCATGTAACTAGTCCATACTTGACCTTGGATAGTCAGTCGCTTACTACTTGGATTAGAAAAGCCTCTTGAAATAGTTCATAACCCATTTGAGACTTTGGTGATTTCCTAGTTTTGCTAACACAACTCTTTTTAGATCACCTCAACATGTACTTGAATTTCCCCTCGTAATGCTTACTTGGGTTAGCTCTATCCTTGTACTTAATGTTTTTTCTGGCTCACTCCAATATATTTAGGCAGTGCTTGAGATTATGCCCTTATCAAAATGTCCTTCTCTGATATTCCTAATGCATCACAGGATCTCCCCTTATCAGACTACTCAAGGATCTGCTCCCGATCGATAATAAGCAATGAAATGACCATGGTTAAAGATGAAAGTGAGGAGATTCTTGGCCAAGCGAATCATTGTACACAAAAGAAATGAACAATGAGACTAAAAAGAACAAGTAAAGGAGAGGTTATCATGGGGTAACCATAAGTGTATCATGAATTCTGAAATATAATGCCACAGGAAACAAGATAAGTGCAGTAGATAAACAACTAGATTGGACAAGCAAAGTGTAATAGATCGATAAATGGATTAGACAAGAAAAGTGCCAATGGATAGATAAATGGATTAGACAAACAAGGTATAATAGATAAATAGATAGCTTGAGCAAGGAAGGTCTAATGAATAGATAGATGGATTGAATAGGCTGTAGTGGAAAGGAAACATGCATTTGCTCATATGGAGCCAAGTCAAGTACGGCAATAAGATTGAATAAGGATTACTGAAGCTCACTTATGACAAGTGGATATAAGATATAGGTGTGAGAATTGCAAGTTCCATAAATAGATCAATAGATTGAACCAGTAAAATGCAATGGATAGATCAATAGATTGAACGAGCAAAGTACCAATGGATAAGTAAATAGATTGCACAAGTGACATGAGAAACGTGCTTTTGCTCATATGGAACCAATTCAAGTCCTGTAATAAGATTGAACAGAAAAGCTAAAGTTTACTTATGAGCATGTAAGATATATGTGTGGGAGTTGAAGTTTAAAATAAGGAGAGTAAGGGGATTATAACAATCACAATCACCCACACCGATGACAGTTGAATTACATTATGAATTCAGAACAAGGTATACGAGCGTATTATTATGAATAAATGAGATGTAAGGAAGATATGTGAATCAGCTCTCAGCGAATTTAACCATAACTCATGATCATGAAATAAAGATGGTGAAGGTCGAGAGCGCTGGAATGTTGACAACTATATAAGGTTGAATAAAAATGCATGGCACACTTAACAATGGGTTTACGAAGACATGGAAGATCATCTGAATAGGAAACATCGGGTTGAAATGCAACAGAGATTAGGCAATATTGGATAGAATCAAGTTTTGAAGATGATACAAGCAAACAACTACAAGAATGACGATAAAAGGGCATTCCCTTAAGAGATAAACTGTGGTTGCATGGTTTTGGTGTGATATCAGGACCTCAATTCATTCTTGGAAAAGACATCTGTTGTTGGCAGTTAATCCCATAAATCATTTATGCAAGATATGGGGCACTTATTTTTGATTATGATTTTGTTCAACTTGTTGCAGGCAGTACACAACCATAAGATTATGTCTTCCTTCCTCACATATAAAAAATGAAGGTTTCCCACACTTGGTCAAATAACTTCCTTCTATAATAAGTCACTTTACTAAATTTGTCGTCCCTTGAACTCTGCTGGGGGTCATGTGATAGGGGCTCTGAAAATGAAGTGAGCACCTGGAACTAGGTTGATCTGAAAATCAATGTTGCTTGGGGGAAAATAGTCCTGAAAGTCCTCAGATGAAACATCTCTAAATCCACCAACTGTAAATATGGATATGGATATACCAAGTACTGTAAATATGTATATGGATATACTAAGTGTGGTTGACAAATCACTAATATTCAATGCAGTACTAACATGATAATTCACTTGCTTGCACAATGTAATTAGGGGGATAAATAGGGCTTTTCTTCCCTCGGCCCGTAGAAATGCACGTTTAGCCAATCCTCATCTCTCAAGCTAACCTTAAGATCCGTACCAATCATCTTAGTCCTGTAAGTACACAGTCAGTTCACCCCTATAATGATACTGAATCTGCCAATCAAACCAGATTGAATATCCCGTGAATATGGTTCTAGCACTACGACTAGAGGCATATGTATAAAAGATAAACATTCAACTACTTACTGGTCTCAGTAAATTGAAATGACAGGGGTTAATCTAAAATGTAAAGAGATGTAACCACAACATGAACTCTTGCAAAGATATTTCTTTATTGGTTAGAAAGGACCGACATGTAATCTGAATAAAGGAAAGGATGAGGAATCGTAATGAAAGAGCAAGACATAGAAATGACCTGCATGTACAAGACAAGGAGTTTATTCATGATGGTCATGATAGTAAGGTAAATGATCGATGTTATGAAGTTGGGAGGGCGTATTAAGTAATGAAGGTGAAGAAATGTAATAGGTTACCAAAGCGGCTTTTGAAAAGTCATACGGTATTCGTATGTGCGTAAAATGATAAAGATAAGCGTCAACACTAACAGAAGGGAAATTTTGTTCATCTGATATTTGAAAGGACAATACGTCAAGATGAAGGAGTCAATCTTATGACTGAATACGATGACATCCATTTTGCAGTAAATGGAAGTCTTAGGTGGGCATATGAACTTCAAAACTGCTGGCAGATGGAAATAGCACAAATCATTGTTTATCATTACCAAGCCAGGATGTACTAGAAAAGAAAGGATTACCAAAATAACTTGAATAACGGCATGCAGTCGTGGCCATAGAGTAGTATGCCAGCATGATGTTAGGGTGCTATAGAAACACGAACAACATGGATATATTTAATTGCTGAAAGGGCACTCAATAACTGGGTCTGAAGCAACCAAAGGCTTCGCAAGCAATAAACAAATAGTGCCCAAATAGAAGCAATGAGTTCAAGTAGGTGACAGTAAAAATATGAACATAGTGATGACTGAGCTGCAAGTAGAATGAGTCAAATATGCTTAAGGAGAAGTGCAAATCATAGAGGAATGCACACCGGGGGTCATTATAGGCTCCATTATGGAAATAGAGAATTAAACTGTTGTGATTGTCAGGGTTTAAATCGCCTATAAGAAATGTTGCTCAGATGTGTTTGAAGAAGTCCCCACAGACCACATATGAGAATTTCCATAAACACTCCATTACAAATCAAGAGAATGTTAGCAGCAAAGAAATAATGCCTCTGAACAATTCAAGGTAATTAGGGTAGAAATAAGTCAATTACAGAAAGTAATGGAAGCATTGCTGATGTAAAGTCTTAGTATCAAGACCAGATGATTCCGATATATGGTAGCTTAATCTTACTTGTCCCACACATATAATGCCAAGTAGCACACCATGAGATACTAATTGTTATCACCATACATAAGCACTCATTGTAGTGCTCATCTCATACTGGTTCACCTCAAAGATATTACCCCGTAAGGCATTTCCTCATCTAGAAGTTTACATCCAACTTGACACTATATAAATTCCTTAAGAAGTTGCAAATGGCATCCCCACATCGGCTTCAGCCATCACTGTGCTCAAGATCAGGTATATTAATACACCTCAATAAAACTCTCAAATCTTAGGGCAAAATGGACAGAGTTTCGCCTAAAAACTGATTAAAACCCAGGCTTAAAGCCTTACAATAAGTACCTAAAATGGAGAGGAATACTTCAATAGCTCAACGACCACACGCCGGAGTCCATAACTCAATGGGTCACACACCCAGAGTGCACGATTGCAAAAAAAAAAAAAAAATTAAACAAATGAGAGAAATGAAACATACAATACAACTTCTAGATAGATGACAGCATGCCTTACCAACAAGTGACCCAAATGGTTCCACAGTCCACTTTGCTCATGCTTGAATCTCATGATATTACCAAATGATTAAGTCACCCAAATGAAAATGGTTTCTCCATATATGCCCATACATATGAACTTATAAGAAATATCTCATTTAATAGGTCCAACATAACTCATACACACCTTGATAGCTCACTCATAAACACTAGATAGCTCACAGTGGCCCTTAAAACCTTGGCTCTGATACCAAATCTGTAACGACCCCAAAATGCCAATGATATGATTTACAAAAAACTACAGCGGAAGACTTGATAATAGAAGGCGCTACCGTCGTCCTGATAAGGACAAGGCTCACTGAAACCATTTAATCTTGCAACTCATGCTCACAATCACAAAATCTATTAAACTGAAACACTTCAATACCAACTCCATAATAGTTCAACCATACCATGTACTAACTCACATTCCATACCACACAAATAACTTGACCCTAAGGTCGGTTCCAATATTCATGCTATGCTGAATCCACTGTGAGCATCTGACGAGTTCCAAAAGGGCTTGCTAAACGGAGAAACATGTGATATTTCTTCACCTAAAATGGAAAACATGAAAACAATTCGAAAATATGAGCAAAAACTTAGTACATACGTTCCTGTATTGTAAAATAAGCATAGAAATACTATTGATGGGTACCCGTCTTTGCAATTCATTTAGTTGGCAATAACAATGAAAATGAGAGCAATATGAAACTGAATTGCTTATTATTATCCGGACGTGAACCCCTTGCACTGATATGATCTATACATAGGTGTACATCTGCCAATCCGATCAAGAGTTGGCCTGAAGCCGCGCGGGTAAATGACGGGCTGACGCCCTATAGACAATAACTGACGAGGTCACAAGTTAAATAGCAAATCACTGTATAAACTGATTCATTGATAAACTCATTAAAAGCTGTAACTTGGTAAATATGATATGCGTTCTGAAGATACAAGCAATGGACGTACCTTGAGCCTTTAAAAAAAATGTCATCTGACTTGATACAAGTCAGCTGCTTTATAAATGTCATTTAACTTGATAAATATGTTCTGACTTGATAACACTTATGCATAACGGAGAACGATAATTAGGCCTCAACTCTATTTCATAGATGTCATTGTAAGAATGTGTAGTCAGTAAATAATCTTTACTCACATAATTGAATAAGTAAAAGTATGTGTAGCAGAAATTGAGTAATTATATGATATATATAATTTGGGTATTTCAATATAATTTCAAAACTGAATTGATGAAAGTAATTAAATTTGATATGTAAATGAAAGTAAAATAATCCACAATGAAATAAATGAGATTACAAAGGAAAAGGCTTTGATGGTGATAATTGAAAGAGTGGTTATGGCCTTTTCTGAAATAAGTTACTGATACAAATTTAAGCCTTGTTGATGTGTAACTTGGTTCAAGATAACAGCAAGTGCACTAGATTGGCTTGATAAATGCATTTGATATATGCGGAAGTGAGTAAGTAATAAAGGTTTGAGGTAAAGAGAGATATATCTTGATTCAAAATAACATAAACTGCAATAACTTGGCCTGATAAATATGGTTTCTGAGTCACAATTCTCCCCACTTCTCATATTTCATTCATAAATCTATTAGATAAAGAATTCCATCCCAAATGAGTCATTGAACTCAATAGAAGCTATTAAGCTCACTAAGCTTGGCTTTTTCTTTGTAAAATCCATAAATGATTCACAGCTCATCAACGAACTCCCAATTTGTATATTTGTCTTCTTATTTCTCATTAATCAGGCTAAAAGCTCCATGAAAATCCATGAATATTCGTGTCCCCCTAAATGACCATGATTGGTCCAAAATACACAAAATAAGCGCATGATCAATCTCAGTCAATCACCAAAATGATCAAAATGAGTGCCTGATCGAAATGAGTGCATGCTCTTTACATATTTATTCAAAATGCTTTCAAAAATCACCAAATTCCAATTACTTAACCAAAATTCATGAAATCTTATAGGAAATTCAAAAATAATATGAACAATCTACAGTATAATTTTCAAAATTTTCTGCCAAGTATACACTGCACAAAAATTGTAATAACAACCTGATTTACACCCAAGCAGGTTAGTTCATTTCAAAAATTCATAACTTTCATTCTAGACATCAAATGGAGACTTAAAACCCCAATATGAAAAGACTAAGAAGTCCCCAAAAACTTTCATCAAGGACACAAAGCATGATTGCCACAATAGGGTTCCCAAAATGGGGCTAAAACACAAGTGTATTAGTTTTTGGTCCATCCTATATAGCTTTGGTAAAACGGCCAAAACCTTTTCCACAGACCTCAGATTGAGGCGCTTCAGGAGGCATTTTAAAGCTAACACACTGAAATACACACCCACCAAAAATTATAATCGTTGGCTAGACCATTCATTACCAATTTAATCCCAAATCCAGCTCTAATTTCCTAAAATTCCAGCCCTTCACTTGTTTAACTTTCTCTTCTTTTTTCACGTAAAACTCACTTGAAATCATTTCAAACAACCACAATCAGATATAAAAAGATCATTTAAGGCCTCATATACATATCCAAACTCTAAACAACTTCATTAATACGTAATTACATAATTCGTATTTAAAATAGGGCAGTTTTATTCAAAATTTCATAACTCACTGATTACACGTCCAATATTCATGAAATTTTGCCAGAAAATCCCAAATAATATAGAGATTCTACAGTAAAAATTTCAAAAGTTTTGGACAATCCCATAATTCCCTGAATGGCAATTCAACAAATACAAAATTATGAAATCATGCTCTTGATCAAATACCCATAACTCCAAACATCTCCAAACTCAATAAAGCTTGCACAATAACTATCAATTTGATCATCCAAATGTAGCCCATAAATAAAACAACCATAAAACTCAAGATAAAACAAATTAGGGTTTTGGGATATACCTCACTTTAGGCTTGAATTAGAGGGAGGAGGGGGCTGTTTTGAGTGATTTAGATGATTGGACAAGATTGCTGGCAACAAGGGGAAGTCGGGGCATCTAGGAGGTGGCCGGAAACCACCAAAACTGACGGCTCAAGGGGCAGCAGCTACTGCCCCTGTTTTCCATCCATGGAGCCGTGGAGAGAAGAGAGAGAATGGAGAGTTGGGTTTGTGAATTTTTGTTGAATTTTTGTGGTTATAAATTGTCAATTAATAGCTACATATGGCTGAAAATTATCCACCCAAAAAGTAGCTTTTTGCTAATTAAAAGTAGGTGCTAAAATGAGCAATTAGTGACATAACAAAGTTAGCAAAGTTTGGGCTTTTGTTTTGGGCCCAACAAGCTAAGTTCCGGCTCGAAAAATTATTTAAAGTGTTGAGCAAAGATAAAACTTTGTATTGCTCAGGATTAAACTTTACCGAAGGTAAGAAAATAATTAATCACTAATTTATACTCACCGAGGCCTAATATCGATTCACCCAATATTTAATCAATCAACGAAACTCGAATTAACAATCAATGAAACTTGAGTTGTAAAGTGGTACCCAAAATGAAATATATCCCAACTGGGATGATTAAATACGATAAATGAAGGTGAAAAATTTAAATAACATAATGGAATTCATTAAATAAATAAATTGAGTGCAATTGAATTTAACAAATATGATTTGGTTAAACAAATAACCATAAATGATTAGGTCAATAAACATGATAAAGTAAATGAATAAACATGATTAATGAAA